>CM055117.1:92324100-92785221 GCA_029206835.1 Rana muscosa | reverse complement strand
ACTCTGGTGGTGTGAGGTTCCCTGCAGCCTGCAGGTGGCGCTGTCACCCTGGGCCGGAGCTGAACACTCACCGCAAGACTGCATCCCTTTTTGTCCTTTCCTGGCGCTGGTACAGCGGGGCGGGGAACCTGCTGTGACGCAAAGGGAGAGGTGATAAAAGGGGCGGACGCCCTGACCTTGGGGTTCGGAGTTCGGAGTCGGAGGACGCGGCCGCACCCAGGCACCTTCAGCCTGGGTGCTGGCGTTCCGGAGTTCCGGGCCCAGGTGCCCTCGACCTGGCCGGAGCGGGAGATTGAGTCCATCTCAGGCACCTTTAGCCTGGGGTGAGGTACTATGGTGGAAGCCTGGAGCTCAGTACCTTCGACTGAGTTCCGCGAGGGTGGAGGAATCCGAGGGGGCCCTAACTCCTTGGGTGCCCGTGTCTGAGACGAGGAGGCCAATGAGCGGAACTTCTCCAGAAAGTCTGGCGCAGCATTTGCTAGTGACGGAGAGGCCTCCGGTAACTCTCTTGGACGGATGTCTTCCCTCTGACAGGGGCTGGGATAGCAAAGGTAATTCATGCTCTTGTTCTTGACTATAGTATAACTATATTATTTACGGTGCGCTGTGCCTCAGTCTTTCCTGCGAAGGAGCCAAGCAGAAGAAAAGCAGGTAAAGTCTGGGGTTGGTGCGCTACATATATATATATATATTGTGACAGCAGGAAGGTAAAGTCACCTGGTTGCATCCAGGGGGGTAGATATATTTCTCCCAGATTCAGGCTTTATGCCGACTTATACAACTAGGGAGTTGATGAAGCCCAGCTGAGGCTAGTGGGCTCATGAATGACTCATACCTCTAGGGAGACTGCTGGGCGTCGTGAGGCAGGGAGTTGATGAGACCAGCTGAAGCCTGTCAGTTCGTTTAAGGCCTCTATAAAAACTCCCAGCTTCATTAGATGTTAGCTCATGCCTGGAACCAGACCTGTGTGGACTGTCTAGGGAGAGTGAACCCCTGTGCGGTGAGGCAAAGCCTGTGTGGCTATTTGTTTGGACTTTTACTAAACCAGGGACTTAGGGACTAGGACAGCACCAGGCTGATCCCAGTTGTTAGTTTAGGAAACCTGCATGTTTAGTCAGAGGTCAAACTGACCAGGATTTATTTTGTTTGTTTCTTTTTGGCTTTGCTGTGTTTTTGTCACTGTACATAGAGAAATAAACCGCACCTTTTGATTTTGAAAACCACAACCTCCGTCTGCTGGCCCTGTTTTTGTGTGGGGAGCCCAACCAGGGGGTCACACACACCCGCTACCGAGTTAACCCCCCTCACAGTTGGTGGAGAACCAGTGGCAGTTTTTTTTAAGCCAGCATGGAGGAGATACTGAAACAGCTGGCTCTAGCAAATGCCAATCAACAGCAGACAAATGCAGGTTTGCAAAGGAGCCTTGCAGCCCAGCAGCAAGCTCATCAACAAGCCCAGCAGCAATCTGAGGCCCGCTTCATAGACCTGTTACAGAAGCAAGAGCAGAGACTACAACAAATGGAAGCAGTAATGCAGCAACGTCCGCAGACCAGTGAGGAAAGCCGTCCCACTAATACCGCGTCCTTTGGGGTGAGTCGTTTATTGACAAAAATGACTGGAGAGGATGATCCAGAGGTATTTTTGACCACATTTGAAAGGACTGCTGAAAGAGAAAAGTGGCCTGAGGAGCAGTGGGCTGGACTGGTGGCTCCTCTGTTAACTGGTGAATCGCAGAAGGCTTACTATGACCTAGAGCCTGACCAAGCAAAAGACTATGTGATGCTAAAAGCTGAAATATTGGCAAGGCTGGGTGTCACCCTGGCTGTCCGGGCTCAGCGTGTGCATAACTGGACTTTCCAGCTTGGAAAACCCCCCAGGTCTCAAATGTATGATCTCATTCACCTGAGCAGGAAGTGGCTACAGCCAGAGACTTTGTCCGCACCGGAGATTGTGGAACGTGTTGTGATGGATCGTTTCTTGAGAGCTCTTCCTACCGCCATTCAAAAGTGGGTAAGCCATGGAGACCCAGAAACGGCCGGTAAACTTGTGGATCGTGTAGAGAGATACTTGGCTACAGAGAACCTGACGGCCTCTTCCAGAGACTCTCGGACTTTCCACCCTAAGACCAGACCATCCCCAGGGGCGGATAAGAGGATTCCAAGGGGTGAGGGTGGAGAGAGTGAGAGGGTGGGAGCTCTACCCCAAGTTTGGCGAGAACAGCCTGGGAAATCAGCGGCTCAAGAGGCCGCAAGAAGGATCGTTTGCTACCGCTGCCGGCAAGCGGGACATATTGCAGCAAATTGCCCGGTTGTGGAGGAACCCATGCAATGTGACTTTCTGATGGACAGACGTCAGTCGCTGTGTGCGACAGTCGCATGCACTGCCATTCGGGGAACTGAGAAACATTTATGCAAAATGTGTATTAATGGTAGAAATGTTGTGGTATTACTGGATTCAGGTAGCCTTGTGACCCTGATAAAGGCTGAATTAGTTAAAACAGAGGTCTCTGGGAATAGCAAGGTAGCTGTTATTTGTGTGCATGGGGACACCCGAGAGTATCCAGTGACTACAGTGTGTTTCGAGACCCCCAAAGGTACCCTCTCTCATCCAGTGGGGTTAGTATCTCAATTACCGCATGATGCCATTGTGGGAAGGGATTTTCCGAAGTTCTGGGAACTGTGGGATGATCCTGAGCGCCCCACTGGTGCCCCTATGTACCAGGAATGTGATAGCCAGAACTCCTCTGAGAGTGGTGAGGACTCTCCAGAATTTCCCTTGTCAGTATTGGCAGGGGAGACTCAAGAAACTGGAGAGGAGCCCACCTCCTCAGACGAAAACCTACCGTCTGTGGAGTTTTCTGATCTGGAGGTTCACAGGGAAAATTTTGCCACAGAACAGTTAAAAGACCCCGCCCTAATAAAGGCACGGGAAAACGTAGTGGAAATAGATGGCGAGTTAGTGAACCCAGATAATACCTGCACTTACCCATACTTCAGCGTAGAGAAGGACCTACTGTATCGGGTGGCAAAAAGGGCAGAAGAAACCGTTGAGCAGCTGGTGGTGCCCAAACCTTACAGGAAGTTGGTGTTGGAGTTGGCCCATGGGCACATTCTTGGAGGTCATCTGGGGACAGAGAAAACCCGAGAGAGGGTATTACAGAGATTCTATTGGCCTGGGGTGATGAAGGACATAGAAAATTATTGTTCCTCCTGCCCTGTGTGTCAGAGGTCGGCCCCGATGCCACATTTCCGTAGCCCGCTGGTCCCTCTACCCATCATTGAGGTCCCGTTTGAGAGAATCGCAATGGATTTGGTAGGTCCTATAATCAAGTCTGCTAGGGGGCACCAGTACATATTGGTTATAATGGACTATGCCACCCGTTATCCAGAAGCGATCCCTCTCAGAAATACCTCGGCCAAAACCATAGCCAAAGAGCTATCTCTTGTTTTTAGCCGGGTGGGTATTTGTAAAGAACTGCTTACGGACCAAGGTACACCCTTTATGTCCCGGGTTATGAAAGAGCTGTGTAAATTGTTCAAAGTGACGCAATTGCGTACATCTGTGTATCACCCCCAAACCGATGGGCTGGTTGAAAGATTCAACAAAACCCTAAAACAAATGTTGAAGAAAGTGGTGGATAGAGATGGAAAGGATTGGGACTGTCTACTTCCTTATTTGATGTTTGCTATTAGGGAGGTGCCCCAATCCTCTACGGGATTCTCCCCCTTTGAGTTACTGTATGGGAGACACCCAAGAGGGCTGTTGGATATTGCCAAGGAAACTTGGGAAAGTGAGAGTTCTCCCCACAGGAGTGTGATTGAGCATGTCGCCCTGATGCAAGATCGAATTGCACAGGTAATGCCCATCGTGAAGGAACATTTGGCCCAAGCGCAGTTGGCACAGCAGAGAGTGTACAACCGTGGAGCAAAGACCCGTACCTTTTCCCCGGGGGATAGGATATTGGTACTTGTCCCTACGGTTGAAAGTAAATTCCTTGCCAAATGGCAAGGCCCCTACGAGATAATGGAAAAAGTGAGCGAAGTGAATTACAAGGTCAGACAACCAGGAAGGCGAAAGCCCGAACAGATATATCACGTTAATCTGTTGAAAGCCTGGAGGGATAGAGAGTCCCTAGTCGCAGAAACTTGGTCACCAGCTCAAACTGGTTGCGTGATTCCGGAGGTTGGAATAGCAGCCACCTTGTCACAACCCCAACAACAGGAGGTTAAGGAGTTTGTGCTTCGCAACAAGGAGGTGTTCTCTGAGCTGCTGGGACAAACATCTGGGGTAGAGCATGATATTATTACCCCGCCCGGTGAAAGGGTGAAGTTAAAACCCTATCGGATCCCAGAGGCCCGACGGGAGGCAATACGGGAGGAAGTACAGAAAATGCTGAACTTAGGGGTGATAGAGGAGTCCCAAAGTGATTGGTCTAGTCCCATTGTGTTGGTGCCTAAACCGGATGGGAGCTGGCGATTTTGTAACGATTTTCGTCAGTTGAACAAAGTTACAAAATTTGACACCTACCCCATGCCACGTATAGATGAGTTGATCGACCGGCTGGGAACAGCCCGATACATGACGACTCTTGACCTCACAAAAGGGTATTGGCAAATTCCCCTGGCCAAGTCGGCCAAAGAGAAAACCGCATTTGTAACCCCAGACGGGGCGTTCCAATATAAGAGAATGCCGTTCGGGTTACAGAATGCGCCGGCCACATTCCAGCGGAAAATGGACCAGATGCTGAGGCCCCATCGGAAGTATGCTGCGGCTTACCTGGATGACGTAATTGTCCATAGCACAGATTGGGCCTCACATCTGCCAAAAGTGCAAGCAGTCCTGGACTCTGTTCGGGAAGCGGGGTTTACGGCTAACCCCAAGAAGTGTACCATTGGGCAGGAGGAGGCCAAATATCTTGGGTACACCATTGGCAGGGGAGTAATAAAACCCCAACTCAACAAAGTCGAGGCCATCCAGAGTTGGCCACGTCCCAACAGCAAGAAGCAGGTACGAGCCTTTCTGGGAATCGCGGGTTATTATCGGCGCTTCATTCCCCACTTTGCTTCTAAGGCTGTGCCCCTAACCAACCTGACGAAAGGGAAAGGGTCGGTCATGATTAAATGGACCCCCGAGGCTGAGGCAGCATTCCAATTCTTGAAACAAGCCTTATGTAGCCAGCCAGTGTTGTACTCACCCGACTTCTCTAAAGACTTTGTCGTACAAAGTGATGCGTCAGATGTGGGGTTAGGAGCAGTATTGTCCCAGGTCTGGAACGGGGAAGAGCACCCAGTCATTTACCTCAGCAGGAAGTTGAAGTCCCATGAGGTAAATTACGCCACGGTTGAAAAGGAGTGTTTAGCGGTGAAATGGGCTCTAGATTCCCTTCGGTACTACCTGCTAGGTAGGCACTTTGACATGGTTACGGATCACGCTCCGTTAAAGTGGATGGCTCAAAACAAGGAAACAAATAGAAGAGTGAATAGGTGGTTCCTGGCCCTCCAGGAATTCAACTTCACAGTAAAGCATCGCCCTGGCGTTCAAATGGGGAATGTGGATGCTTTGTCTCGAGTACATGAATGCCTGATTGCTGGTGTTCCAACCCCGAGGTTAAAACAAGAGGGGGGGGTATGTGACAGCAGGAAGGTAAAGTCACCTGGTTGCATCCAGGGGGGTAGATATATTTCTCCCAGATTCAGGCTTTATGCCGACTTATACAACTAGGGAGTTGATGAAGCCCAGCTGAGGCTAGTGGGCTCATGAATGACTCATACCTCTAGGGAGAGTGCTGGGCGTCGTGAGGCAGGGAGTTGATGAGACCAGCTGAAGCCTGTCAGTTCGTTTAAGGCCTCTATAAAAACTCCCAGCTTCATTAGATGTTAGCTCATGCCTGGAACCAGACCTGTGTGGACTGTCTAGGGAGAGTGAACCCCTGTGCGGTGAGGCAAAGCCTGTGTGGCTATTTGTTTGGACTTTTACTAAACCAGGGACTTAGGGACTAGGACAGCACCAGGCTGATCCCAGTTGTTAGTTTAGGAAACCTGCATGTTTAGTCAGAGGTCAAACTGACCAGGATTTATTTTGTTTGTTTCTTTTTGGCTTTGCTGTGTTTTTGTCACTGTACATAGAGAAATAAACCGCACCTTTTGATTTTGAAAACCACAACCTCCGTCTGCTGGCCCTGTTTTTGTGTGGGGAGCCCAACCAGGGGGTCACACACACCCGCTACCGAGTTAACCCCCCTCACAATATATATATGTATATATATATATATTGTGACAGCAGGAAGGTAAAGTCACCTGGTTGCATCCAGGGGGGTAGATATATTTCTCCCAGATTCAGGCTTTATGCCGACTTATACAACTAGGGAGTTGATGAAGCCCAGCTGAGGCTAGTGGGCTCATGAATGACTCATACCTCTAGGGAGAGTGCTGGGCGTCGTGAGGCAGGGAGTTGATGAGACCAGCTGAAGCCTGTCAGTTCGTTTAAGGCCTCTATAAAAACTCCCAGCTTCATCAGATGTTAGCTCATGCCTGGAACCAGACCTGTGTGGACTGTCTAGGGAGAGTGAACCCCTGTGCGGTGAGGCAAAGCCTGTGTGGCTATTTGTTTGGACTTTTACTAAACCAGGGACTTAGGGACTAGGACAGCACCAGGCTGATCCCAGTTGTTAGTTTAGGAAACCTGCATGTTTAGTCAGAGGTCAAACTGACCAGGATTTATTTTGTTTGTTTCTTTTTGGCTTTGCTGTGTTTTTGTCACTGTACATAGAGAAATAAACCGCACCTTTTGATTTTGAAAACCACAACCTCCGTCTGCTGGCCCTGTTTTTGTGTGGGGAGCCCAACCAGGGGGTCACACACACCCGCTACCGAGTTAACCCCCTCACAGTTGGTGGAGAACCAGTGGCAGTTTTTTTTAAGCCAGCATGGAGGAGATACTGAAACAGCTGGCTCTAGCAAATGCCAATCAACAGCAGACAAATGCAGGTTTGCAAAGGAGCCTTGCAGCCCAGCAGCAAGCTCATCAACAAGCCCAGCAGCAATCTGAGGCCCGCTTCATAGACCTGTTACAGAAGCAAGAGCAGAGACTACAACAAATGGAAGCAGTAATGCAGCAACGTCCGCAGACCAGTGAGGAAAGCCGTCCCACTAATACCGCGTCCTTTGGGGTGAGTCGTTTATTGACAAAAATGACTGGAGAGGATGATCCAGAGGTATTTTTGACCACATTTGAAAGGACTGCTGAAAGAGAAAAGTGGCCTGAGGAGCAGTGGGCTGGACTGGTGGCTCCTCTGTTAACTGGTGAATCGCAGAAGGCTTACTATGACCTAGAGCCTGACCAAGCAAAAGACTATGTGATGCTAAAAGCTGAAATATTGGCAAGGCTGGGTGTCACCCTGGCTGTCCGGGCTCAGCGTGTGCATAACTGGACTTTCCAGCTTGGAAAACCCCCCAGGTCTCAAATGTATGATCTCATTCACCTGAGCAGGAAGTGGCTACAGCCAGAGACTTTGTCCGCACCAGAGATTGTGGAACGTGTTGTAATGGATCGGTTTTTGAGAGCTCTTCCTACTGCCATCCAAAAGTGGGTAAGCCATGGAGACCCAGAGACGGCCGGTGGTCTTGTGGATCGTGTAGAGAAATACTTGGCTACAGAGAACCTGACGGCCTCTTCCAGAGACTCTCGGACTTTCCACCCTAAGACCAGACCATCCCCAGGGGCGGATAAGAGGATTCCAAGGGGTGAGGGTGGAGAGAGTGAGAGGGTGGGAGCTCTACCCCAAGTTTGGCGAGAACAGCCTGGGAAATCAGCGGCTCAAGAGGCCGCAAGAAGGATCGTTTGCTACCGCTGCCGGCAAGCGGGACATATTGCAGCAAATTGCCCGGTTGTGGAGGAACCCATGCAATGTGACTTTCTGATGGACAGACGTCAGTCGCTGTGTGCGACAGTCGCATGCACTGCCATTCGGGGAACTGAGAAACATTTATGCAAAATGTGTATTAATGGTAGAAATGTTGTGGTATTACTGGATTCAGGTAGCCTTGTGACCCTGATAAAGGCTGAATTAGTTAAAACAGAGGTCTCTGGGAATAGCAAGGTAGCTGTTATTTGTGTGCATGGGGACACCCGAGAGTATCCAGTGACTACAGTGTGTTTCGAGACCCCCAAAGGTACCCTCTCTCATCCAGTGGGGTTAGTATCTCAATTACCGCATGATGCCATTGTGGGAAGGGATTTTCCGAAGTTCTGGGAACTGTGGGATGATCCTGAGCCCCCCACTGGTGCCCCTATGTACCAGGAATGTGATAGCCAGAACTCCTCTGAGAGTGGTGAGGACTCTCCAGAATTTCCCTTGTCAGTATTGGCAGGGGAGACTCAAGAAACTGGAGAGGAGCCCACCTCCTCAGACGAAAACCTACCGTCTGTGGAGTTTTCTGATCTGGAGGTTCACAGGGAAAATTTTGCCACAGAACAGTTAAAAGACCCCGCCCTAATAAAGGCACGGGAAAACGTAGTGGAAATAGATGGCGAGTTAGTGAACCCAGATAATACCTGCACTTACCCATACTTCAGCGTAGAGAAGGACCTACTGTATCGGGTGGCAAAAAGGGCAGAAGAAACCGTTGAGCAGCTGGTGGTGCCCAAACCTTACAGGAAGTTGGTGTTGGAGTTGGCCCATGGGCACATTCTTGGAGGTCATCTGGGGACAGAGAAAACCCGAGAGAGGGTATTACAGAGATTCTATTGGCCTGGGGTGATGAAGGACATAGAAAATTATTGTTCCTCCTGCCCTGTGTGTCAGAGGTCGGCCCCGATGCCACATTTCCGTAGCCCGCTGGTCCCTCTACCCATCATTGAGGTCCCGTTTGAGAGAATCGCAATGGATTTGGTAGGTCCTATAATCAAGTCCGCTAGGGGGCACCAGTACATATTGGTTATAATGGACTATGCCACCCGTTATCCAGAAGCGATCCCTCTCAGAAATACCTCGGCCAAAACCATAGCCAAAGAGCTATCTCTTGTTTTTAGCCGGGTGGGTATTTGTAAAGAACTGCTTACGGACCAAGGTACACCCTTTATGTCCCGGGTTATGAAAGAGCTGTGTAAATTGTTCAAAGTGACGCAATTGCGTACATCTGTGTATCACCCCCAAACCGATGGGCTGGTTGAAAGATTCAACAAAACCCTAAAACAAATGTTGAAGAAAGTGGTGGATAGAGATGGAAAGGATTGGGACTGTCTACTTCCTTATTTGATGTTTGCTATTAGGGAGGTGCCCCAATCCTCTACGGGATTCTCCCCCTTTGAGTTACTGTATGGGAGACACCCAAGAGGGCTGTTGGATATTGCCAAGGAAACTTGGGAAAGTGAGAGTTCTCCCCACAGGAGTGTGATTGAGCATGTCGCCCTGATGCAAGATCGAATTGCACAGGTAATGCCCATCGTGAAGGAACATTTGGCCCAAGCGCAGTTGGCACAGCAGAGAGTGTACAACCGTGGAGCAAAGACCCGTACCTTTTCCCCGGGGGATAGGATATTGGTACTTGTCCCTACGGTTGAAAGTAAATTCCTTGCCAAATGGCAAGGCCCCTACGAGATAATGGAAAAAGTGAGCGAAGTGAATTACAAGGTCAGACAACCAGGAAGGCGAAAGCCCGAACAGATATATCACGTTAATCTGTTGAAAGCCTGGAGGGATAGAGAGTCCCTAGTCGCAGAAACTTGGTCACCAGCTCAAACTGGTTGCGTGATTCCGGAGGTTGGAATAGCAGCCACCTTGTCACAACCCCAACAACAGGAGGTTAAGGAGTTTGTGCTTCGCAACAAGGAGGTGTTCTCTGAGCTGCCGGGACAAACATCTGGGGTAGAGCATGATATTATTACCCCGCCCGGTGAAAGGGTGAAGTTAAAACCCTATCGGATCCCAGAGGCCCGACGGGAGGCAATACGGGAGGAAGTACAGAAAATGCTGAACTTAGGGGTGATAGAGGAGTCCCAAAGTGATTGGTCTAGTCCCATTGTGTTGGTGCCTAAACCGGATGGGAGCTGGCGATTTTGTAACGATTTTCGTCAGTTGAACAAAGTTACAAAATTTGACACCTACCCCATGCCACGTATAGATGAGTTGATCGACCGGCTGGGAACAGCCCGATACATGACGACTCTTGACCTCACAAAAGGGTATTGGCAAATTCCCCTGGCCAAGTCGGCCAAAGAGAAAACCGCATTTGTAACCCCAGACGGGGCGTTCCAATATAAGAGAATGCCGTTCGGGTTACAGAATGCGCCGGCCACATTCCAGCGGAAAATGGACCAGATGCTGAGGCCCCATCGGAAGTACGCTGCGGCTTACCTGGATGACGTAATTGTCCATAGCACAGATTGGGCCTCACATCTGCCAAAAGTGCAAGCAGTCCTGGACTCTGTTCGGGAAGCGGGGTTTACGGCTAACCCCAAGAAGTGTACCATTGGGCAGGAGGAGGCCAAATATCTTGGGTACACCATTGGCAGGGGAGTAATAAAACCCCAACTCAACAAAGTCGAGGCCATCCAGAGTTGGCCACGTCCCAACAGCAAGAAGCAGGTACGAGCCTTTCTGGGAATCGCGGGTTATTATCGACGCTTCATTCCCCACTTTGCTTCTAAGGCTGTGCCCCTAACCAACCTGACGAAAGGGAAAGGGTCGGTCATGATTAAATGGACCCCCGAGGCTGAGGCAGCATTCCAATTCTTGAAACAAGCCTTATGTAGCCAGCCAGTGTTGTACTCACCCGACTTCTCTAAAGACTTTGTCGTACAAAGTGATGCGTCAGATGTGGGGTTAGGAGCAGTATTGTCCCAGGTCTGGAACGGGGAAGAGCACCCAGTCATTTACCTCAGCAGGAAGTTGAAGTCCCATGAGGTAAATTACGCCACGGTTGAAAAGGAGTGTTTAGCGGTGAAGTGGGCTCTAGATTCCCTTCGGTACTATCTGCTAGGTAGGCACTTTGACATGGTTACGGATCACGCTCCGTTAAAGTGGATGGCTCAAAACAAGGAGACAAATAGAAGAGTGAATAGGTGGTTCCTGGCCCTACAGGAATTCAACTTCACAGTAAAGCATCGCCCTGGCGTTCAAATGGGGAATGTGGATGCTTTGTCTCGAGTACATGAATGCCTGATTGCTGGTGTTCCAACCCCAAGGTTAAAACAAGAGGGGGGGGTATGTGACAGCAGGAAGGTAAAGTCACCTGGTTGCATCCAGGGGGGTAGATATATTTCTCCCAGATTCAGGCTTTATGCCGACTTATACAACTAGGGAGTTGATGAAGCCCAGCTGAGGCTAGTGGGCTCATGAATGACTCATACCTCTAGGGAGAGTGCTGGGCGTCGTGAGGCAGGGAGTTGATGAGACCAGCTGAAGCCTGTCAGTTCGTTTAAGGCCTCTATAAAAACTCCCAGCTTCATCAGATGTTAGCTCATGCCTGGAACCAGACCTGTGTGGACTGTCTAGGGAGAGTGAACCCCTGTGCGGTGAGGCAAAGCCTGTGTGGCTATTTGTTTGGACTTTTACTAAACCAGGGACTTAGGGACTAGGACAGCACCAGGCTGATCCCAGTTGTTAGTTTAGGAAACCTGCATGTTTAGTCAGAGGTCAAACTGACCAGGATTTATTTTGTTTGTTTCTTTTTGGCTTTGCTGTGTTTTTGTCACTGTACATAGAGAAATAAACCGCACCTTTTGATTTTGAAAACCACAACCTCCGTCTGCTGGCCCTGTTTTTGTGTGGGGAGCCCAACCAGGGGGTCACACACACCCGCTACCGAGTTAACCCCCTCACAATATATATATATATATATATATATATATATATATGTAGCGGGGTCTCCTTTAAGGCCTCACGGACTACGTTACCCAGAACCCCAATTGGCACCCAAGGTGCAATTGCCAACCGCAGAGACTCATGGGTGGTGTATAAAAGGGAAGGGCGAGGCTCAGGTCGGCCTCTTTGGACACCGCGCTGCTAGCAATAGGACTCCCTGTGTGGACCTGCTACAAGTGCAAGGCCCAAAGCCTGGGCCTTGCGCACTTCCAAGGAGCCTTCCACCCCACTGCGGAGCCTGTGTGGCACCTGATCTCGATTGGCTTTATGGACATCAGTTGGACCGGAGACCTGGCTGTCGCAGACCCTGTGTGCGGAGACACAGTGGTGGAAGTCACGGACTAGGACTGAGTCCGGAGTGGTGAGAGAGCACCTGCTCACAATCATAGCCGAGTACTTTGTTTAGGCCTATTGACTACCTAGGCCCATCGTTCTATACTTGCTATCCTGACCGGAGACTAGTTCCAGAACTGAGTTATATAGTCTCCGGGGAGTTGTTTCCATTACCATAAATCGTTACTTGGATTTACAAATTGTTGTTCCTGTATGTGCACCACCGATCATCTTGCATGCGAAGATTCCTCACCTTAAAACTGAGCTTTAACTACGTCAGGCCTGACTGGAGGGTAGAACTTTACTGAGCGCCATATTGCTCACGAGGAGAATAGCTGCACGCAGTGTATGATCTATTTCTATACATTAGTTGACTAGTGTCATTATTATTGCAGGGCTCTGCATGTATGTGATGTATTGTATTGATGATTACTTTTATACTCAAAGTAAACCTGATATAGTTAATCATTCCTGTATTAGTGTCAATTACTATAATTTACCACCGTTTGCATTACTGTGGGATTGCTCTTAGACTGGTACAGAGTTATACTAATACCTCATTCCCTAGACTAGCTGTGCCAGAGGAGGATCAAGTAGATTGCCGGGGGTTGGTAGCGCTGTGTACAGGGCCCGAAACAAAACCAGCGGCTCTCTTAGTTTGGGGGTATCGCTACACACATATATATATATATATATATATATATATATATATATATATATATAATGCTTGGGAGTTCCAAGTAATTTTCTAGCAAAACATACTACCGTATTTATCGGCGTATAACACGCGCCGGCGTATAACACGCACCCCAAGTTTAGCAGGGAATTTTAGGGAAAAAAACTTTTAGGAGGGAAGTTTAAGGAAAAAAAAATTTACATTTAAATGCAGCCTTACCAGTGTCATTTGCAGCCTTGTCACAGTGCAGCCTTGCCAGTGTCCATTGCAGCCTTGCCCAGTGTCCAGTGCAGCCTTGCCCAGTGTCCAGTGCAGCCTTGCCAGTGTCCAGTGCAGCATTGCCAGTGTCCAGTGCAGCATTGCCAGTGTCCATTGCAGCATTGCCCAGTGTCCAGTGCAGCCTTGCCAGTGTCCATTGCAGCATTGCCCAGTGTCCAGTGCAGCATTGCCAGTGTCCAGTGCAGCCTTGCCAGTGTCCAGTGCAGCCTTGAATTTAAATTTGGCGCCGCCGAGATCGCCGCTGATACAGGGCGGAGCGGGGCGAACGCCGCTGAGAACGCAGGGACTGGGCGGAGCCGAGATACACATAGCCGAGTGTATTCGGCTACACTCGGCTTTTCTCGGCTTCGCTCACAGTCACGCCGAGTCCCGCCCTATGATGGACATATCACAGGTCCAATGGCGGGACTGGGCGTGACTGTGAGCGGAGCCGAGAAAAGCCGAGTATAGCCGAATACACTCGGCTATGTGTATCTCGGCGGCGATCGCTCCGCTCCGCTCAGAGTCAGCGGAGATCGCCGGGGATAGGTGAGTATCGGCGTATAACACGCACCCACGATTTCCCCCTGATTTTAAGGGGAAAAAAGTGCGTGTTATACGCCGATAAATACGGTAATTTAAACTTGTAAGCAAAAAGTTCCAGAAAAGGCCTGGTCAGCAAGTGGCTAGGAGAGTTAGCAAAGCATCCAGTGTGCACGAGGCCTTACACTGAGGCATACATGGAATGCTGTCTACATCCAGTACCCATATGTATAATGCCGTGTACACGACCGTTTTTCATGACGAGAAAACTGCCATTTTTTAGATTGGTCGTGAAAACCGGTCGTGTGTGTAGCGGGTATCTGAATTTAGGGGAGACATCTGGGTGGTAGTGTAACCCAGATGCATTGATTGTTAGGGAATCTGAGACCCTTTTGTGGTTCTTGGAGGACTCTGGTGGTGTGAGGTTCCCTGCAGCCTGCAGGTGGCGCTGTCACCCTGGGCCGGAGCTGAACACTCACCGCAAGACTGCATCCCTTTTTGTCCTTTCCTGGCGCTGGTACAGCGGGGCGGGGAACCTGCTGTGACGCAAATGGAGAGGTGATAAAAGGGGCGGACGCCCTGACCTTGGGGTTCGGAGTTCGGAGTCGGAGGACGCGGCCGCACCCAGGCACCTTCAGCCTGGGTGCTGGCGTTCCGGAGTTCCGGGCCCAGGTGCCCTCGACCTGGCCGGAGCGGGAGATTGAGTCCATCTCAGGCACCTTTAGCCTGGGGTGAGGTACTATGGTGGAAGCCTGGAGCTCAGTACCTTCGACTGAGTTCCGCGAGGGTGGAGGAATCCGAGGGGGCCCTAACTCCTTGGGTGCCCGTGTCTGAGACGAGGAGGCCGATGAGCGGAACTTCTCCGGAAAGTCTGGCGCAGCATTTGCTAGTGACGGAGAGGCCTCCGGTAACTCTCTTGAACGGATGTCTTCCCTCTGACAGGGGCTGGGATAGCAAAGGTAATTCATGCTCTTGTTCTTGACTATAGTATAACTATATTATTTACGGTGCGCTGTGCCTCAGTCTTTCCTGCAAAGGAGCCAAGCAGAAGAAAAGCAGGTAAAGTCTGGGGTTGGTGCGCTACATATATATATATATATATATATATATATGTAGCGGGGTCTCCTTTAAGGCCTCACGGACTACGTTACCCAGAACCCCAATTGGCACCCAAGGTGCAATTGCCAACCGCAGAGACTCATGGGTGGTGTATAAAAGGGAAGGGCGAGGCTCAGGTCGGCCTCTTTGGACACCGCGCTGCTAGCAATAGGACTCCCTGTGCGGACCTGCTACAAGTGCAAGGCCCAAAGCCTGGGCCTTGCGCACTTCCAAGGAGCCTTCCACCCCACTGCGGAGCCTGTGTGGCACCTGATCTCGATTGGCTTTACGGACATCAGTTGGACCGGAGACCTGGCTGTCGCAGACCCTGTGTGTGGAGACACAGCGGTGGAAGTCACGGACTAGGACTGAGTCCGGAGTGGTGAGAGAGCACCTGCTCACAATCATAGCCGAGTACTTTGTTTAGGCCTATTGACTACCTAGGCCCATCGTTCTATACTTGCTATCCTGACCGGAGACTAGTTCCAGAACTGAGTTATATAGTCTCCGGGGAGTTGTTTCCATTACCATAAATCGTTACTTGGATTTACAAATTGTTGTTCCTGTATGTGCACCACCGATCATCTTGCATGTGAAGATTCCTCACCTTAAAACTGAGCTTTAACTACGTCAGGCCTGACTGGAGGGTAGAACTTTACTGAGCGCCATATTGCTCACGAGGAGAATAGCTGCACGCAGTGTATGATCTATTTCTATACATTAGTTGACTAGTGTCATTATTATTGCAGGGCTCTGCATGTATGTGATGTATTGTATTGATGATTACTTTTATACTCAAAGTAAACCTGATATAGTTAATCATTCCGGTATTAGTGTCAATTACTATAATTTACCACCGTTTGCATTACTGTGGGATTGCTCTTAGACTGGTACAGAGTTATACTAATACCTCATTCCCTAGACTAGCTGTGCCAGAGGAGGGTCAAGTAGATTGCCGGGGGTTGGTAGCGCTGTGTACAGGGCCCGAAACAAAACCAGCGGCTTGCTTAGTTTGGGGGTATCGCTACACACATATATATATATATATATATATATATATATTTATGGTCAGAGCCCTCTGTATGAAGAGATATGGATCACATAAACACGTCACAAGACTAACGACACAAAATAGACCTGAAGTGTGGCCTGGCCTGCTGTACGGTATGCCAAAGAAGGGGCCATACCCGAGATAGAAGTTGTGGAAAATTCTGTTGAGAATTGTATGTAGAGGAGTGCCCTGTAAAGGGGGATATGGGTGGGTGGGTACCGCGCACTAGAGCCGACACTGACCGTCGTGCACGGTCTGTTTAAGTACCCTTCGAACTCCTCCCATAATTTCAGGCTAGCATGCTAGCCTTCCTATTTATGGTCGGAGCCCTCTGTATGAAGAGATATGGATCACATAAACACGTCACAAGACTAACGACACAAAATAGACCTGAAGTGTGGCCTGGCCTGCTGTACGGTATGCCAAAGAAGGGGCCAAAAGTCACACGAGGTTAGGGAGAAATAGTATTTTATGACAAGTAAATGATTACATGGCGAGACTGTTAAAGGATCGGGCACGTATCGAGCGAAACACGAGGATTTCCATCTACCCATTGTTTTGATGACATGGTCCGGGACACCGTTTCGTGATGCCGCTGAGGCTGCTCCTATGCGAAAGGAATGCCCTGAGTATCTTCCTGGGTCATGTCCTAAAGTGTTCAGAAGTGTCCTGACATGGCTGACAAACTGGTTCCCGGTTAGGGGCTCGGTTGGAAAAGGTAAAAGTGGGCTGTCTCCGGGTAGGCCGGATAGTGTTGTCATTAGCCGATCTAATATGTCCACGGGGCACCAGATATTATGAGTCTGGAAGATTTTTATATCTACCCCGGGACCGGTTTGTTGGGTTTTCGACACCGTTAGGTGCAGGACGAAGTGACTCTGGTGGCGAGTCAGGTGGTGCTTCCGTAGTACCTGGCCGTTAGGGCCGGAGACCGTGAATTCGCTGGGGCGGAGGAAGCCGTAAAAGGCTAAATAAATGGCTGCCTGGATAACCAGGCTAGGTCGTACACCAAAAGGGGAACGTGCGAGGATAGTGGACATGCCCCGGAATATGGCGCTGGTAACTGGTAAGCGCTTGACGCAGGTATGCGGTTGCTGCTTGTGGACATCGCGTAATTAGGGATGAGCTTCGTGTTCGAGTCGAACATACGTTCGACTCGAACATCGGCTGTTCGATCGTTCGACGAAGATCGAGCGATTTGGGCCGTTCGCGCCAAATTCGAGTGACGCGAACGGCCCACAATGCACTACGCCATCGCAGTGTCATCCAGGCGCTGTGATTGGCCAAGCATGCACTGTGACCCCGCATGCTTGGCCAATCACAGCGCCGGCAGCGAGGAGAGCAATGATTGGCCACAGGCAGGATGCCTGTGGCCAATTATTGCTGAGGGTGTTTAGTACACGCCCCACACTATAAAAGGCCGCCAGCACGGCGGCCTAGTGTAGTGTGTTCCGGAGCAGGGAAAGACAAGCATAGGCAGGGACAGTGACATTTATTTATTTCTTGCTTAACCTGGATTCGTTTAGTTTAGGGAAAGAGAAGGATAGGTAGGGAGAGTGTCAGTGTGTTTTACTGTGCGAGTCCTTGTTTCTAGGGACAAAGAAGGAAAGTGAGGGGATTTCTCCTTGTGCTATAGTGTGCTTTAAAAAAACATTTTTTCTAGGGACAGAAAACTCTAGGTAGGGAGAGTGTCAGTTTCTTTCACTGTGCGAGTCCTTGTTTCTAGGGACAAAGAAGGAAAGTGAGGGGAATTCTCCTTGTGCTATAGTGTGCTTTAAAAAAACATTTTTTCTAGGGACAGAAAACTCTAGGTAGGGAGAGTGTCAGTTTCTTTCACTGTGCCAGTCCTTGTTTCTAGGGACAAAGAAGGAAAGTGAGGGGAATTCTCCTTGTGCTATAGTGTGCTTTAAAAAAACATTTTTTCTAGGGACAGAAAACTCTAGGTAGGGAGAGTGTCAGTTTCTTTCACTGTGCCAGTCCTTGTTTCTAGGGACAAAGAAGGAAAGTGAGGGGAATTCTCCTTGTGCTATAGTGTGCTTTAAAAAAACATTTTTTCTAGGGACAGAAAACTCTAGGTAGGGAGAGTGTCAGTTTCTTTCACTGTGCCAGTCCTTGTTTCTAGGGACAAAAGAAGGAAAGTGAGGGGAATTCTCCTTGTGCTATAGTGTGCTTTAAAAAAACATTTTTTCTAGGGACAGAAAACTCTAGGTAGGGAGAGTGTCAGTTTCTTTCACTGTGCCAGTCCTTGTTTCTAGGGACAAAGAAGGAAAGTGAGGGGAATTCTCCTTGTGCTATAGTGTGCTTTAAAAAAACATTTTTTCTAGGGACAGAAAACTCTAGGTAGGGAGAGTGTCAGTTTCTTTCACTGTGCCAGTCCTTGTTTCTAGGGACAAAGAAGGAAAGTGAGGGGAATTCTCCTTGTGCTATAGTGTGCTTTAAAAAAACATTTTTTCTAGGGACAGAAAACTCTAGGTAGGGAGAGTGTCAGTTTCTTTCACTGTGCCAGTCCTTGTTTCTAGGGACAAAGAAGGAAAGTGAGGGGAATTCTCCTTGTGCTATAGTGTGCTTTAAAAAAACATTTTTTCTAGGGACAGAAAACTCTAGGTAGGGAGAGTGTCAGTTTCTTTCACTGTGCCAGTCCTTGTTTCTAGGGACAAAGAAGGAAAGTGAGGGGAATTCTCCTTGTGCTATAGTGTGCTTTAAAAAAACATTTTTTCTAGGGACAGAAAACTCTAGGTAGGGAGAGTGTCAGTTTCTTTCACTGTGCCAGTCCTTGTTTCTAGGGACAAAGAAGGAAAGTGAGGGGAATTCTCCTTGTGCTATAGTGTGCTTTAAAAAAACATTTTTTCTAGGGACAGAAAACTCTAGGTAGGGAGAGTGTCAGTTTCTTTCACTGTGCCAGTCCTTGTTTCTAGGGACAAAGAAGGAAAGTGAGGGGAATTCTCCTTGTGCTATAGTGTGCTTTAAAAAAACATTTTTTCTAGGGACAGAAAACTCTAGGTAGGGAGAGTGTCAGTTTCTTTCACTGTGCCAGTCCTTGTTTCTAGGGACAAAGAAGGAAAGTGAGGGGAATTCTCCTTGTGCTATAGTGTGCTTTAAAAAAACATTTTTTCTAGGGACAGAAAACTCTAGGTAGGGAGAGTGTCAGTTTCTTTCACTGTGCCAGTCCTTGTTTCTAGGGACAAAGAAGGAAAGTGAGGGGAATTCTCCTTGTGCTATAGTGTGCTTTAAAAAAAATTTTTTTCTAGGGACAGAAAACTCTAGGTAGGGAGAGTGTCAGTTTCTTTCACTGTGCCAGTCCTTGTTTCTAGGGACAAAGAAGGAAAGTGAGGGGAATTCTCCTTGTGCTATAGTGTGCTTTAAAAAAACATTTTTTCTAGGGACAGAAAACTCTAGGTAGGGAGAGTGTCAGTTTCTTTCACTGTGCCAGTCCTTGTTTCTAGGGACAAAGAAGGAAAGTGAGGGGAATTCTCCTTGTGCTATAGTGTGCTTTAAAAAAACATTTTTTCTAGGGACAGAAAACTCTAGGTAGGGAGAGTGTCAGTTTCTTTCACTGTGCCAGTCCTTGTTTCTAGGGACAAAGAAGGAAAGTGAGGGGAATTCTCCTTGTGCTATAGTGTGCTTTAAAAAAACATTTTTTCTAGGGACAGAAAACTCTAGGTAGGGAGAGTGTCAGTTTCTTTCACTGTGCCAGTCCTTGTTTCTAGGGACAAAGAAGGAAAGTGAGGGGAATTCTCCTTGTGCTATAGTGTGCTTTAAAAAAACATTTTTTCTAGGGACAGAAAACTCTAGGTAGGGAGAGTGTCAGTTTCTTTCACTGTGCCAGTCCTTGTTTCTAGGGACAAAGAAGGAAAGTGAGGGCAATTCTCCTTGTGCTATAGTGTGCTTTAAAAAAACATTTTTTCTAGGGACAGAAAACTCTAGGTAGGGAGAGTGTCAGTTTCTTTCACTGTGCCAGTCCTTGTTTCTAGGGACAAAGAAGGAAAGTGAGGGGAATTCTCCTTGTGCTATAGTGTGCTTTAAAAAAACATTTTTTTCTAGGGACAGAAAACTCTAGGTAGGGAGAGTGTCAGTTTCTTTCACTGTGCCAGTCCTTGTTTCTAGGGACAAAGAAGGAAAGTGAGGGGAATTCTCCTTGTGCTATAGTGTGCTTTAAAAAAACATTTTTTCTAGGGACAGAAAACTCTAGGTAGGGAGAGTGTCAGTTTCTTTCACTGTGCCAGTCCTTGTTTCTAGGGACAAAGAAGGAAAGTGAGGTGAATTCTCCTTGTGCTATAGTGTGCTTTAAAAAAACATTTTTTTCTAGGGACAGAAAACTCTAGGTAGGGAGAGTGTCAGTTTCTTTCACTGTGCCAGTCCTTGTTTCTAGGGACAAAGAAGGAAAGTGAGGGGAATTCTCCTTGTGCTATAGTGTGCTTTAAAAAAACATTTTTTCTAGGGACAGAAAACTCTAGGTAGGGAGAGTGTCAGTTTCTTTCACTGTGCCAGTCCTTGTTTCTAGGGACAAAGAAGGAAAGTGAGGGGAATTCTCCTTGTGCTATAGTGTGCTTTAAAAAAAAATTTTTTCTAGGGACAGAAAACTCTAGGTAGGGAGAGTGTCAGTTTCTTTCACTGTGCCAGTCCTTGTTTCTAGGGACAAAGAAGGAAAGTGAGGGGAATTCTCCTTGTGCTATAGTGTGCTTTAAAAAAACATTTTTTCTAGGGACAGAAAACTCTAGGTAGGGAGAGTGTCAGTTTCTTTCACTGTGCCAGTCCTTGTTTCTAGGGACAAAGAAGGAAAGTGAGGGGAATTCTCCTTGTGCTATAGTGTGCTTTAAAAAAACATTTTTTCTAGGGACAGAAAACTCTAGGTAGGGAGAGTGTCAGTTTCTTTCACTGTGCCAGTCCTTGTTTCTAGGGACAAAGAAGGAAAGTGAGGGGAATTCTCCTTGTGCTATAGTGTGCTTTAAAAAAACATTTTTTCTAGGGACAGAAAACTCTAGGTAGGGAGAGTGTCAGTTTCTTTCACTGTGCCAGTCCTTGTTTCTAGGGACAAAGAAGGAAAGTGAGGGGAATTCTCCTTGTGCTATAGTGTGCTTTAAAAAAACATTTTTTCTAGGGACAGAAAACTCTAGGTAGGGAGAGTGTCAGTTTCTTTCACTGTGCCAGTCCTTGTTTCTAGGGACAAAGAAGGAAAGTGAGGGCAATTCTCCTTGTGCTATAGTGTGCTTTAAAAAAACATTTTTTCTAGGGACAGAAAACTCTAGGTAGGGAGAGTGTCAGTTTCTTTCACTGTGCCAGTCCTTGTTTCTAGGGACAAAGAAGGAAAGTGAGGGGAATTCTCCTTGTGCTATAGTGTGCTTTAAAAAAACATTTTTTTCTAGGGACAGAAAACTCTAGGTAGGGAGAGTGTCAGTTTCTTTCACTGTGCCAGTCCTTGTTTCTAGGGACAAAGAAGGAAAGTGAGGGGAATTCTCCTTGTGCTATAGTGTGCTTTAAAAAAACATTTTTTCTAGGGACAGAAAACTCTAGGTAGGGAGAGTGTCAGTTTCTTTCACTGTGCCAGTCCTTGTTTCTAGGGACAAAGAAGGAAAGTGAGGGGAATTCTCCTTGTGCTATAGTGTGCTTTAAAAAAACATTTTTTTCTAGGGACAGAAAACTCTAGGTAGGGAGAGTGTCAGTTTCTTTCACTGTGCCAGTCCTTGTTTCTAGGGACAAAGAAGGAAAGTGAGGGGAATTCTCCTTGTGCTATAGTGTGCTTTAAAAAAACATTTTTTCTAGGGACAGAAAACTCTAGGTAGGGAGAGTGTCAGTTTCTTTCACTGTGCCAGTCCTTGTTTCTAGGGACAAAGAAGGAAAGTGAGGGGAATTCTCCTTGTGCTATAGTGTGCTTTAAAAAAACATTTTTTCTAGGGACAGAAAACTCTAGGTAGGGAGAGTGTCAGTTTCTTTCACTGTGCCAGTCCTTGTTTCTAGGGACAAAGAAGGAAAGTGAGGGGAATTCTCCTTGTGCTATAGTGTGCTAAAGCATTCCTCATCAACCATCTTTGAAATCCTTGTTTTTTGGACAGTCAGGGAAATTGTCGTTGTGCTATTCTGTGCAAAAGCAATAATCCTCAACCATATTTAGAAATCCTTAAGTAAAGGGACAGAGAAGGACACCTGAAGGTAGCCCTTATTGCTTTTTTCCCATCTCCCTGCAGGCCATCTATTAGAATGTCTGGAAGGCAAACAAGGAGAGGCAGACAGTCAGGAGGCAATAAAAGAGGGCAAGCAGGCTCTGTGTCTGGGGGCAACAGTGCTGGTCGTGGACGTGGTGCATTGTCATCAGCACATGGCCATGGGACACGCTTGTCCTTCTTTTCGGCAGCTGGACATGTTGAGCCACATCATGCCGAAGACTTGGTAGAGTGGATGACCAAGCCCTCCTCCTCCTCCTCATCCTCCCTCACCCAGGCTCAGGGTACTGGCAAAGCAGCTGCCAAAGCGTCCTCTTCCCTGGTATCAATGTCAGACTCATCATCAGTCACTCCTTCCCTAGACCCACCATGTCCTCCTCCTGAGGAGTCCCCCGAACTGTTTGAGCACAGTGTTGGGTACATGCTCCAGGAGGATGCCCAGCGTTTCGAAGGGTCTGATGGTGAAACCCAGCTACAGGAAGGCAGTAGCGTGAGAGCAGACAGAGGGGATGCTCAAGAAGGACACCAATCTGGCAGTCATGTTCCAGCAGCTGCAGCATACTGCCAGATTGGCTCCAGTGATGAGGAGGGAGGGGATGATGAGGTCACTGACTCCACGTGGGTGCCTAATAGGAGAGAGGAGGAGGAGGAGGATGAGGAGGAGGCACATCTCCAACGAGACAGGATGCCCTTTGGTGGCCAGCGTAAGGGCAGTACACCGACGGAATCACACCGCAGAGCTCCGCCTGTGCAGGGCGCAGCCTCTGCCCGTCATTCAAAAAGTTCCTTGGTGTGGGCCTTTTTTGAGGCTAGTGCATCAGATCGCACAGCTGCTGTTTGCAACATATGTCTCAAGCGTATATCGCGTGGCCAAAACATCAGCCGCTTGGGTACCACATGCCTGACCAGACATATGTTGACCTGCCATGCAGCTCGTTGGCAAGCCTACCTCAAAGACCCACACCACAGAACAAAGCGGACCTCTCCTTGCACCGCATCAGCTGGGATCTCCAACCCCACTATAACTTCAGTCCTCTCTGAAACATGCACTGAGAGGAATGAAGGTGTAGAATTAGGTGTGTCACAGCCAAGTACTTGCGGCCACTCTGCTAGCAGTACACCGACGTCCGATTCTAGCAGGCAAATTTCCCTGCCCCAGCTGCTGGACCGTCGAAAGAAGTTCACTCCCAGCCATCCACATGCCCAGCGGTTGAATGCTAGCTTGGCTAAATTGCTAGCGCTTCAACTGCTGCCTTTTCAGTTGGTAGACTCGGCCCCCTTCCGTGAGTTTGTGCAATGTGCGGTTCCTCAGTGGCAGGTTCCCAAACGCCACTTTTTCTCACGGAAGGCTATTCCGGCTCTCTACCGGCATGTGGAAGGCAATGTCTTGGCCTCGCTGGACAGGGCGGTCAGCGGTAAGGTGCATATTACCGCTGACTCATGGTCCAGCAGGCATGGACAGGGACGTTACCTTTCTTTCACGGCCCATTGGGTCACTCTTTTGGCAGCTGGGAAGGATGCAGGACAAGGTGCAGTAGTGTTGGAGGTTGTTCCACCGCCACGCCTCCAAAATGCTACTACTGGTTGTGACACACCTCTCTCCTCCACCCCCTCCTCTTCTTCTTCCTCCATGGCCTCTTCCTGTGGTTTGTCCTATGAACCAGCGGTGCTCCGTAGCCGTTCACGGGGCTACGCAAGTACGCAGGCAAAAAGATGCCATGCCGTGCTTGCGCTGGTGTGTTTGGGGGACAGAAGCCACACTGGGGCAGAGGTCCTGTCTGCTCTGCAGGGCCAGGCCGAGAGGTGGTTGACGCCACGCCAGCTTAAGCCAGGAATGGTGGTTTGCGACAATGGCACCAACCTCCTCTCCGCCCTCCGACAGGGACAACTGACCCATGTGCCCTGTGTGGCTCACGTCCTTAACCTGGTGGTGCAGCGGTTCTTGGGCAGGTACCCGGGCTTACAGGATGTCCTGAGGCAGGCCAGGAAAGTCTGTGTGCATTTCCGCAGATCTTATAATGCCAGTGCTCGCCTGGCTGAGCTGCAAAAGGAGTTGAACCTGCCCAAGAACCGCCTTATATGTGACATGCCCACCAGGTGGAACTCAACGTTGGCCATGCTGCAGCGGCTGCACACGCAGCAGAGGGCCATCAATGAGTACCTGTGCGACTACGGCACCAGGACAGGGTCAGGGGAGCTTGGTTTTTTTTCTCCACGCCAGTGGGGCATGATCAGGGATGCATGCACTGTCCTGGCACCATTTGAGGAGGCCACGAGGATGGTGAGCAGTGACAGTGCATGCATCAGTGACACTGTACCTCTTGTCCACCTGTTGGAGCACACGCTGCGTGGAATAATGGACAGGGCACTTGAGGCAGAACAGAGGCAGGAAGAGGAGGACTTCCTTGCCTCTCAAGGCCCCCTTTACCCAGACAGTGTTCCTTCTGTCCCACCCATCGCACAGGAAGAGGAAGAGGAGGAGGAGGAGGAGGAGGATTGTGTCAGCATGGAGGTGGAGGCTGGCACTCAGCATCATCAGCAGCAGTCTTTTAGGGATGATTTACAGTCCCAAGAAACCAGTGGACTTGTACGTGGCTGGGAGGAGGTGGCTGCGGATCATGTCGTCCTTAGTGACCCAGAGGACTCCGGAGCGAATGCCTCAGCAAACCTACGCTGCATGGCCTCCCTGATCCTGCAAAGTCTGCGGAAGGATCCTCGTATTCTTCGGATCAAGGAGAGGGACCATTACTGGCTGGCCACTCTCCTTGATCCACGGTACAAGGGTAAGGTTGCGGACCTTATGTTACCTTCGCAGAGGGAGCAGAGGATGAGACAACTCCGGGAGGCCTTGCAGAAAGGTCTGTGCAACGCGTTCCCAGAGACTGGGAGGTTACAAACTCCTGGTCCTGGACAAACGAGTTGCTGAGGCTTCGGCCAGTCAAAGAAGGAGCGGTGGGGAAGGTGGCCGTCTGACCGATGCGTTCAGACAATTCTTTAGTCCGCAGCCCCAAAGTATGATCGGTTCCAGCAACCATCGCCAGCGTCTGATAAACATGGTGCAGGAATATCTAGGGGCAAGGTCAGACTTGGACACCTTCCCCACCGAAAATCCTCTGGCTTACTGGGTCTTGAGGATGGATCACTGGCCAGAGCTTGCACAGTATGCAATTGAGCTACTGGCCTGTCCTGCATCCAGCGTTCTTTCGGAACGCACATTCAGTGCTGCTGGAGGATTTGTCACGGATCACAGGGTGCGCCTGTCCACCGACTCGGTTGATCGACTGACTTTCATCAAGATGAACCAGTCTTGGATCACCACCAGCTACCACACACCTGATGCTGATATAACAGACTAATTGATTTTAACATGTCACATCCCTTCAAGACTGATGCTGATGCTGAGTGCCTGTGCTGTTATGTTGACTGGCTATCCTCCTCCTCCGAGTCCTCAATGATACGATTGATGATGATAGCTTGGAAGATCATTTTTGCTTATGGGTGCCGCCACCAGTGGCTAAGGCCCAATTTTTCAGCCCCTGTTTTACAGGGGCGTGTAATTACAATTTTTTTAGCAATAATTTGCCATAGGGCTCATTGCTGTGCTCCAAGTACAGTATCTGTGAGGGGTTGGAGTGTTGTGGCACCAGTGCCTAAGGCCCAATTTTTCAGCCCCTGTTTAACAGGGGCGTGTCATTACAATTTTTGAAGCAATACTTTGCAACAGGGCTCATTGCTGTGCTCCAAGTACAGTATCTGTGAGGGGTTGTAGTGTTGTGCCACCAGTGCCTAAGGCCCAATTTTTCAGCCCCTGTTCAACAGGGGCATGCAATTACAATTCTTGATCTAATAATTCACAGCAGGGCCCATTGCTGCACCCACCAAGAGTAACTCTGAGGGCTTAAAGTGTTGTGGCAAAGCCACCACCACCACCACCACCACGAAAGGCCCAATTTTTCAGCCCCTGTTCAAAAGGGGCATGTAATTACAATTCTTGATCTAATAATTCACAGCAGGGCCCATTCCTGCACCCACCAAGAGTAACTCTGAGGGCTTACAGTGTTGTGGCAACACCACCACCACCACCACCACCACGAAAGGCCCAATTTTTCAGCCCCTGTTCAACAGGGGCATGCAATTACAATTCTTGATCTAATAATTCACAGCAGGGCCCATTGCTGCACCCACCAAGAGTAACTGTCAGGGCTTACAGTGTTGTGGCACCAGCACCACCATCAAAGGCCCAATTTTTACTACCACTGTTCAACAATTATATGTAATTAAAATTCCTGATATAATAGTTGACAGCAGGGCATTCCAGCACCAACCAAGAGTAACTGTGAGTGCTTACAGTGTTGTGCCAACACCAACAACTAAGGGGCCTATTTCTGCAGAGTATATACGGCAGGTCCCTACTTTCAAACATCCAACTTACAAACGACTCCTACTTGCAAACGCAAGAAGACAACAGGAAGTGAGAGGAAATCTACCACTAGGAAGGAAAATTCTCTCCTGTAAGAATAAATATGGGAGAAAGGTGTCTCCTCTGTACTGATGCTTTATCAGCAATCCTTGTTTCAAGAAAAACACCACATTTCAAAAACAGTTGTCATTGGGACGGAAAGTGAGGTGAAATGTTCTGAACAGGGGCACAGACAGCAAAACAAATGTTACAGGGGTGATAACCCTTACCTATGTTTTCCAAAAAGTTTAAAAATAGATTTTTGGGCTGGAGCTACACTTCAACAATGTACCTGTTCAAAATTACAAACAGATTCTACATAAGAACAAACCTACAGTCCCTGTCTTGTATGCACCGCCTGTATACGGCTGTTCAGAGCATATAGGGCCTTTTTTATTTTATGTGCGGGGTTCCCCTTAATATCCATACAAGACCCAAAGGGGCTGGTAATGGGCTGGGGTAGGGGGGGGGGGGGGTCATGGGGTAGCTATGCCATTTTTCTTAAAGATTTTCATCCATATTACCGGGACCAGACATTACATTAAAGCCGCAAGCAGTTTTAAATGGCTTTTTTTTCCTTTAGAAGTGTCATTTTGTGCAGGGACAGTTCTAAACACGGGAAACACGTGGCACTTCACAGGCATACTTTAGACACCCCCCAGGTACGATATTTAAAGGAATATTTGACTTTTTTTTTTTCACTTTATGCATCATTAAAATGACTGCTCCCGAAAAACGACCGTTTTTAAAACTTCTTTTTGCATTGATACATGTCCCCTGGTGCAGAACCCGGGTTCCCAAACCCTTTTTAGGACAATAACATGCATAATAGTTGTTATAATTAGCACTTTAGAATTCGAACGTTCGCATCCATTGTATTTAATAGGGTTCTAATGTTCGTACGAACTTTCGGTCCGTTCGCGGGTTCTGGTGCGAACCGAACCCGGGGGTGTTCGGCTCATCACTACGCGTAATATGGCTTTAACTGC
Source organism: Rana muscosa (assembly GCA_029206835.1). Classification (NCBI taxonomy): domain Eukaryota; kingdom Metazoa; phylum Chordata; class Amphibia; order Anura; family Ranidae; genus Rana; species Rana muscosa. The sequence continues at coordinate 92,757,793 of CM055117.1, read as the reverse complement.
ATGGGCGGCGAACAAGGATGGTGTGGTAGGATCTTGCAGGGACGTGAAGTGCTGGATACTGGCTAGGTACAGCCTGACGGTGTTGGGTGACAGCTTGAGTTGGGTGTGACAGTGGGAAACGAAGGCCAGGATGTGGCTGAGGTTTCCTGGAAGTGCCCCGGGGTTGGTGGCTAGAAATCTGTTATAGCTCTTCCTGGCGGATCGGTAGGCTTTTAGCGTGTTGTGAGCCAAGGACGCATTGATGAGGGTGGAAGCCCCCTGGAGGTGCTGTTTTAATCCAGGGTTAGCTGCGACCAGTGCGGGATGTGTGACATGGTCGGGTCGGCTCCAGGCTCCTGCGAAAAGAACGTATCGAAATTAAATCGTGACAGAGCGTCGGCTGAAGTATTGCAATGACCGGGGATGTGGACACAGAGAATGTTAAATTGATGTTGAAGAGAGAGTAGCACCAGCCTGCGGAGGAAGGACATGATGGCCAATGATTTGGACCTTCCTTTGTTGATAATAGCGGCCGTGGCTTGATTGTCTGTGACAAAGGTGACGGTCTGTCCCGCCCAGGCACTGCCCCAAACTTGGGCTGCAGCAAGTATGGGGTAGATCTCGAACAGGGAGGAGGACTGGCTGAACCCGGGGATCGCGAGTATCTCCGACGGCCACGCGAACCAATGATGGCCAAAAATTGCCGCGAAGCCTGTGGAAGCTGCTGCGTCAGTGATTACTTGTGGGGAAGAAAGGGACGCTGCGGGAATGAACATGGACCTGCCATTCCAGTTCTCGAGGAACTGGTCCCACATATCCAAATCTGCGATAGCGGCTGCGTCAAGTCTGACGGGTTGGTCGGGATCTTGTGCCTGGGACAGGAACACTAGGAGACGAGAGATGAAAGATCGCCCTTGGGGGATGATTCTCATTGCGAAGTTCAGCATACCCAACAGGGATTGCAACTGTCTTTTGGTGTACCCTCGTGTGATAGTGAACGTGTGGACGACTGACCTGATGCGGTTCAATTTATCAAGTGGTAGACTAGCCTGCATAGCGCAAGTGTCGAGATTGATTCCCAGGAAGGTGATAAGTTGTCCTGGGCCTTCTACTTTTCTCTCTGCTATTGGCACATTGAGGTTTTTAAAGACCTCTCTTAGACTTCCTAGGTCTACGGGGGGCTTGCTGGGTGACTCAATGAGTAGAAAGTCATCTAAGTAATGGATTACTTTCTGACAGTGTGCGTGGTGCACGAGAATCCAGGATAGGGATTGGGCGAACGTGTTGAAGAGCCAGGGGCTGCTTTTGGAGCCGAAGGTCAGTTTAGTTGCGAAGTAGTAAAGACCTTTCCACTTTATCCCGTGCCACCTCCATAGGTATGGTTCGATGGGCAGTAGTTTGAAAGCATCGGAGATGTCGGCTTTGGATAGCCAGGCCCCGACCCTGTTTTTATGATGGATTGGATAGCCAGGTCGACAGAGGAATATTTTAGGGAGAACTCCTCTGAAGGTATGAGTGAGTTTAGGCTGGGTGTGGTGGAGGAATGAGGCGCGGACAAGTCATAGATCAACCAAAGTTTATTGGAGAATTTGCCCTTGACAAGCCCAATAGGGCTGACTCTCCATACAGAAAAGGGGGACTGAGGAAAAGGGCTGATCATATATCCACGGTCTAATTCGATTTGTAGTAGTGAGGAGATGGCTTCCTCGTCGGCGGCAGCCGAGAGTAGGTTTCTGCACTCGTACGTGGAATCTGGTATCGTGATCAGACCAGTGTGAAACCCTGTACTGAACCCTTGTACCAGGAAGGCTGCCAGGGATGGGGTCGGGTGTGAGGAAAGGTAGAAGCCAAGCCATCCGACGTGCACCTGGCCTAGTCAGGACGGGCCCGGCTGCTTGAGGTTGCAGGCACTCTTCGGATGAGCCTTCTGGCATAGGAGGCAGATGTGCAGTAGTCTGCATTGGGAGTAGAAGCAACCTTTGAAATTAAAATTGTTGCAGATGGCTGCGCCCCCTAATGCACGGACGGGTCGTCCTAGCCTGTCAGGCTGGGACGGCTGTACGGCTGTTGGCAAATTCTGAGGTGCGTAGGAGGTGGAAGGGAAGGTAGGGGGGCGTCTGCCGCTGGTCTCGGAGCACCAATTTGCCGTGTGGGAGGCAGATTGACAGTTGGTACACAGAGGGGAGCGGAGGCCCGCGAAGTGGCGGCAGAACAGCTCAGTGTCCATGGCACTCCAGTTAGTGGAGAGCCGGAACTGGGACAGCCTGGCTGCGGCTTTTGCCGAAAAGGAGCGATGGTAATCGTAGAACGAGCACCCGCCGTACTTGTGTCCTAGATCGACTACCGCGTGGAGGTAGAGATCCAGTTCTTCCCTCCTGTCGGGGTTGGCTAAGCACACCACGTCTCTGAACAGCCCGAAGGCCAAGACGAACTCTGTGACCGAGAGTTTGCGGTTAAGCCTGGGGTCTTTGGCCTTCAGGATAACGGAGACGTCCCCCCAGGAATAGGACCTGTTTTCTGCCACGTCGTGAACGGAGATGAGCAAGGACGCCAGGTTTACGTCCTTACCATCCAGGATGTCCTTCCTGATACCCGCTGGGATGAAGTGGGAGGGAAAGATGGGGGTAGTAGCGTCGGGCATACCTGAGGTGGTTGGGGGTATGGCGACGAGCGTGGAGATTGGGGTTGCTGGTGGTGTAGCTGGGCGTGTTTCCAGGGCCCCTACTCTGGACTGAACGTCCGTAACGGAAGTAGCAAGTGAAGCCACTATGTCGTGCAGCTGAGTGATGGCAGATGATATGGACTGCAGGGATGCCTGGGAGTCTGGAGGAGTTGCCGGTGGTGTTGGAAACAGTAGGCGAAAGAGTTCGGATTTCCTGGCCGTGGCCGGGTAGGGGATGCCCCTACGGCGTAGTTCGGCCGTAAGCCTGGGGATGGTCCAAGCCCCGAGGGACTGTGTGGAGCCGCCCGCTGAACCCGTACGGGGTGATGGTGGGACGGAGGTAAAGTCTTCGCAGTCGGTCTGCGACATGTTGTGAGCTGGAAGAAAAAAGGGGGGGGGAATGCATGTTTTACAGAGTGAGATGCCAGGTATGGAGGGGATAGAGGAGTTACGAAAGTGGGTAGGAAGAAGGAAGGGAGGATGGACAGAGTAAGGAATGACAGGCGCAGAGGATAGCCAAGTTTGCGTACGAGTGCTGTTGAGTGAAATTTGGAAAACTTGAAAGAGTGCGTGGCAACCGAGGTGAGCCAGGAGGTGACTGGCTAAGTAACCGATAGCTCGGGTGCCATCTGTGCTCATCACAGACTGATGAACCAGAGCCCCCAGGGTGTACTGGGGCGGGATAGCTGAAGTCTGGCATGCTAAGTAGGAATGTTTCGATCTGTAGTTCGTTGACGTGTGGTCGGTCTGCCGACGCCTGCACTGCCGGCAGGGTGGATGTCGGCGACCTTGTCTGCGTGGTGAAGGATCTCGGATCGCTCTTCGAAAACAGAGTGTAGTGCGTAGAAGTATGTGGCAGTTACTTGCGCCTGGTGAGCGGTCGAATTGTGTATGTGAAGACAAATATGTCGTGAAAGAGTGCGAAGAGAAAGCAAGGAGGGGCCTTGCATTTACGCACCTGTCTTGAGCCCTGGTAGTTGAAGTCTTGGTTGAGGTTGAGGCGTGGGTCGACCGGGACCTATGATGAGGGTGACATAGAGATGTTTGTGTGTTTTTCTTTTTTTTGGGTAGGTGTGAAGAGTTGTGGGAGCGGTAGGTAGCTCTCAGGTGAAGAAGTGTGTAAGACCCCCCCTCGTTTTTTGTTTTTTTTACCTGTGGGGAATATCGTCCGACCTGGATTGCAGGGTGGACGGGATGGGACTCAATCTGAACTGACCTGTGTGGGGGAAAGGGATAGAGAAATCGGTGAGTAGCCGTGTTGACTACTGGAGGTGGTGAGTGGCTGGTGTTCAACCACTCGACGAATGCTCGCAGCGATTGCGAGGAACAATGCCTTAAGGAGACGAAAGAAGAGGAGTTTGTGACTTGCGAGTGTGCGGGGATGGCCGCTTCGTGATGAAGCGGGAGTGGTAAGTAAGGCGTGCGTGTAGCGGCTTGGGGTTCGAACCATTAGGGCCGATGCTACGGCTGGATTCGTAACGTTCTGAGACGTACGATGCTGTATCGGAGGTGTGGGCCGGAGCTGCTAAGCCGGGTATGCGACTGCGTACGGATTGGTAGTTACAGCCGAGGATCCGAATCTTGGAGCCGATGCTACGACTGGATTCGGATAGTGTAGTTGTGGTGTGGGTATGGGGTTATTGATGCGTCGGGATCCGAATCACGGCGCCGGAGATGCGGCTGGACTCGGATCGACTGTCTGGTGTTTCGAAGGTGAGGGGGCTTGTGGTTGTCGAGGGTCCGAGCTGTACTGCCGCGATTTACGACCAGATTCGGACCGGACTGTTCGGTGTATGGTGTGTGTGGTAGGAGGTGTGGGGCATCAGTTGGGTGAAGGGAGAGTATCGTGGGAGGTGTAGGGCATCAGTGTGGAAGAGGTAACTATGACTGAAAACGCGGGTACTGACAACCATGCATCGTATGAGCGTTTGTAGTAGGAGCGAATTCCGAAAACATGCGGAAACACGTAACTATAGAAAACTAGAAACGAATGCCGGCGCTACGATTCGTACGAATGGTAACGCCGGTCCTACCTGCGACAGCGAGTGATATCGAGACCAACGAACGACTGCGAGCGATCTGGAACTCTCGAGCGCAATTTCACAGGCGTTGTGATTTGGGAAGCGTCGGACAGTGACGACGTAGTACCACGCACTAGAGCCGACACTGACCGTCGTGGACGGTCTGTTTAAGTACCCTTCGAACTCCTCCCATAATTTCAGGCTAGCATGCTAGCCTTCCTATATATATATAATGCTTGGGAGTTCCAAGTAATTTTCTAGCAAAACATACTAATTTAAACTTGAAACAAAAAGTTCCAGAAAAGGCCTGGTCAGCAAGTGGCTAGGAGAGTTAGCAAAGCATCCAGTGTGCACGAGGCCTTACACTGAGGCATACATGGAATGCTGTCTACATCCAGTACCCATATGTATAATGCCGCGTACACACGACCGTTTTTCATGACGAGAAAACTGCCATTTTTTAGATTGGTCGTGAAAACCGGTCGTGTGTGTAGCGGGTATCTGAATTTAGGGGAGGCATCTGGGTGGTAGTGTAACCCAGATGCATTGATTGTTAGGGAATCTGAGACCCTTTTGTGGTTCTTGGAGGACTCTGGTGGTGTGAGGTTCCCTGCGGGCCTGCAGGTGGCGCTGTCACCCTGGGCCAGAGCTGAGCACTCACCGCAAGACTGCATCCCTTTTTGTCCTTTCCTGGCGCTGGTACAGCGGGGCGGGGAACCTGCTGTGACGCAAAGGGAGAGGGGATAAAAGGGGCGGACGCCCTGACCTTGGGGTTCAGAGTTCGGAGTTTGGAGTCGGAGGACGCGGCCGCACCCAGGCACCTTTAGCCTGGGTGCTGGGATTCCGGAGTTCCGGGCCCAGGTGCCCTCGACCTTGCCGGAGCGGGAGATTGAGTCCATCTCAGGCACCTTTAGCCTGGGGTGAGGTACTATGGTGGAAGCCTTCGACTGAGTTCCGCGAGGGTGGAGGAATCCGAGGGGGCCCTAACTCCTTGGGTGCCCGTGTCTGAGACGAGGAGGCTGGTGAGCGGAACTTCTCCGGAAAGTCTGGCGCAGCATTTGCTGGTGATGGAGAGGCCTCCGGTAACTCTCTTGGACAAATGTCTTCCCTCTGACAGGGGCTGGGATAGCAAAGGTAATTCATGCTCTTGTTCTTGACTATAGTATAACTATATTATTTACCTTCTTACTTATGACTAACTAAACGAGACCACACCAGGAGTTGGAGAAGACATAGGCCGTAGCAGCCTTATTTATTTAAACGCTGTATAACTTTAACAATGACCATAAACTCTGTCCTGTTTACAAACGATTTTTATTATAGAAAAGGTCAAGGTATAAACACAAATCACAATGATGGTACAGGTATATATATAAACATTGTACATATTGAGCATTGTACAGAGGAAGGAGAAAAGGTTCTTCTTTTTTTTTTTTCTTTTTTTTTTTTCTTAATTTATTTATTTTTCTTATTTCTTAAGACTGGTATAGGAATGTATATTGTTCAAATAAAGTCAATCAAGGGCATTGTATTGGAGAGAGGGCTAAATGACAATTGTATATATTTTAAGAGTGGGAGGTAAAAAAGAAACAAAAAACGGGAAGGTACTAGACCAGAGAGGTGGTATCCCAGAGAGTCCATTTTTTTTGGTAAAGGGGCATAGAATCATATAATGTGTGATGAATTCTTTCTGAAAGCTTAATGTTTGACATGCGGTTAAGAATTTGTGGCCAAGGTACCGTAGTGGAGCGCCAATTAAATGCTATGGCCCAGTGGATGGAACTAAGGAGTGTATGTATTAACCTTGTACTAGTCATTGGAATGTCCTGTATAGGGGTGAATAAAAGGCCTACCATAAACTCTGTCCTAAAGGACCCTCAGTAAATTACTGGTGTCGATCTCTGCAGGAACCTCGATTAACATCTGTACATTATTGCACTGCAGTACTTCTCAAAATCCGCTAATAGGCCTCAAGCCGACATGCTGGCTCAGAGACAACCATGACCGCAGTGCACCCGTTCCCAATGCTTCCAGCTAAACCTCCGTTAACTGTAAGCCCACCATCAGGACCCATACCAACGACAGGTTCTAAACCCTTCTTTCCGAGGTATCATCCTTCCCCTGCAAAGACCAGACACCCGCCACTGCCACGACATCCGCAATGACCAGACCTGTACCTGGAAAAAAAATTAACAAACAACATCCAACCCCATCCAACAATTAGGGAAGGGTGGGCAGGAACTTTCCCTTGCACCGTGTGTTACCCGGGGGGGGGGGGGGCGGAGTCACTTTTTTATACCCTCTGTGCCCCCTCCCACACAAATTAACCCACCAATCCCAAAATCCCTTTCATCAGTCCCTGTTTCCCTAGTCATGCCAGCCCTCCACCCATGCATTTTATTTCTTTTGCTCCGGGCTTCTCTATATAGTCGGTGGCAGTGACTATCCATCATAACCATTGGTGACACCACAGTGGTTAGCTCTACTTAAAGAATTGTGCCTTGGCCTACTCCCCACAAAGACTGAAGTGTTATATGGGTCTCAACCTGTCTGTGCTGTATGACTGTTTATTAGTGGAAGAGAATAAATACGAGTTGGACCTTTTCAGTGTGTGGAACTCTGGTTACTAGGAGCAAATGGGAGTCAATTCGAGGAGAGGATTTGACTCTGGGACACACACACAAAACCCGATAGTTCTGGTTTTCACCTCCAGTCTCTCTGGAGGACATGGGCCGTGGTGTATCTCATCCCTCCCCCCAGCACTAACCCCTAGACGAGACAAACAAGCCATGAATGAGAGAGGGTGAGAGGGGTGAGGTCGCTACACGTGTATGCTCCACAGCAGTTTGCCCGCAAAAAAATTAGAACCTGCTCTATTTTTTCTCATTGTTTTTCCCGTCGTTCTTTTTCTCGTCGCAAAAACCGCTCGGGTGTATGCTTTTCCGAGGGAAAAAAACGTGCATGCTCAGAATCAAGTATGAGACGGGTGCGCTCGTTCTGGTAAAACTAGCGTTTATAATGGAGATAGCACATTCGTCACGCTGTTAAGGACTGAAGAGCACGAGGCTGAAAAGCGTGAATCGTCTCTCACCAAACTTTACTAACACGAGATCAGCAAAAGCAGCCCAAAGGGTGGGGCCATTCGAATGGAACTTCCCCTTTATAGTGCCGTCTTACGTGTTGTCGTACGTGTTGTACGTCACCGCGCTTTGTTCGAGCCTTTTTTTTCCTGAACGTGTGTATGCAAGGCAGGCTTGAGAGGAATCACAACGAATCACGTTGAGAAAAACATAGTTTTTTTGCATGACAGGAAAAACGGTCGTGTGTACGCGGCATGAGACCTGAGAGAGCGTTCTTTCAAACTGAAAAAATATATTTTTGCAGAACACAGTAATATGTACTCACTGCCACAAGGTGGTACTGCTGCTTCTGCAAGTCTGCCAGCTCTGGGGACTACTGCAGAAAGACAGTAAAAAAAAAAAAAAAAGATCTTTTCATATTTTACCTTTGTTTCAGTCAAATAAACACTTGGATAAATCAGCCGCCATGTGCTGTGGCTGCACAAGGAATGTCAACCATAAAATCTGAATTTATTACCTCTTTTGCTGCTATAATAGCTTAGCAACTAACATCGTCTCATATATCAAAAAATCCCGTCTGGTGCTTCAGACACCAGTGTGGAACCCAGCAGAAGACTGGTATGCCCGCTGAGTCTCTTGCTTGTCTTTAATTCAACCGCTACAATTTTATATTGATATCATAATTGTTCCAGTCGATAAACATGCAGCTTGCTGTTTTTACCGTCTCATGATGGAGCTGACACTTTGAGACAGGCAGGGATGGTAGATATTACAAAGAGTCTTCTGTTACATTTTGTCTAATGCGTTCCAGATCTGGGAAGTTTTCTGAGTAGGACATCAGTTTAATGATGAATTCCAGGTATGGATAGTCTATACATAGCTACATTGTTCCAGCTTGGACCACTATAACTATGTACTGTATATAGCATATGTAGCACCCTTCTAGTTTAGGTGCTAGGATGTAAATGGTTAGATTGGTGTAATTTGCTCTTCTGTCTAATGGTGGGGCTAGAGGCAAATCTATCTATAACAGGTCTGCTTAACATAATGCTGCAATTTATTAGTTAGGACTGGTCCTGTGTTCTGGTGCTGTTGAGTTTGCTTGGGCTTCTCCCGCTTTCTAGAAACTAGTAGAGCTTTCTGGAACATCGGTGGGAGTTAGGCAAATAGGCAGCATGAGTATGTAGCAGTCTCAGCCAATTACAGGGGAGGTGCCCCATAGCATGCTGGGATTGGCCTATATATTCAGAGGACACGTGATCTCTGGGTCCTTCCTTCCCAGATTGTGGAGTGCACCAGCCGGGGGGTGAGGCAGGCTTGCCACCCTTGGCACCTGCTGCCATGCGGCCTTAGGTGGTCAACCTGAAAACCTAAAGGAAAGGAGCGACCCTGGTGCTTCTGAAGGGCTGGTCCTGTGTTCTGGTGCTGTTGAGTTTGCTTGGACTTCTCCCACTTTCTAGAAACTAGTAGAGCTTTCTGGAACATGGGTGGGAGTTAAGCAAATAGGCAGCATGAGTATGTAGCAGTCTCAGCCAATTACAGGGGAGGCGCCCCATAGCATGCTGGTATTGGCCTATATATTCAGAGGACATGTGATCTCTGGGTCCTTCCTTCCCAGATTGTGGAGTGCACCAGCCGGGGGTGAGGCAGGCTTGCCACCCTAAGCACTTGCTGCCATGCGGCCTTAGGTGGTCAACCTGAGGGCCTGAACCTAAAGAAAAGGAGCGACCCTGGTGCTTTTGAAGAGCTGAAGGGGGAGCCGTGCCTAAGGATCTGTTTGCAACTCCAGTCAGTACAAACCAATGATCTAGGAGTCTGTTGTTTTTGGCTACCCCTGTGTGTTAGTACAGTCGGCCTAGGGTCCAACTAAAGGGATTGCTGGCTAGTGATCTGAAGAGCTTGCCCATTTGTGATTACTGCATTGAACTTTGCGCAGTTTGGCTATTTTTGGACTACCGAGCAGTCTGCTGTAACTGGCTTGTACCTGAAGAGCTCTGTCTACCTGTTCCGCTTTGCTCATACTTCTGATCTCTACATTGCTACACAGGAGAAGTCTGCCATCTGCTCTCAGCCAGGGGCTTCACCCACTACTTAATTCTAGATCAGCTAGAGCCCTGTGTGTAAGTGTGTATAGTTTTATTCCGGAGTATCCTACTAAAATCCCCTACCCTATCCAAGTTTCTCGAAAATAAAGCTACAAAACAACATCCTCTAGACTGGTCATTGACTATATCGAGCCTAAATGTGTGTTTACCTGGCTGCAGAAAATACCTTTGTTTACCTGGCTGCCTGTGAAGAAGTGAGGACTGTCACGTAATAGTCAAGCATCTTCTACGGCTCCTACAGCGCTACACATATCTGGCTGGTGCACCAGGAAGCTGGAAATCACTAAAGTAGGCACAGTGACACTAGTTCTTAGGGCCTGGGGGGGGGGGCATTGGATTCCCTTAATTTTCATAGATTTCCTCTCACTTCCTGTTTGACTATGGGGCAGGAAGTGAAGGGAAATCTCTGCAATGGGGCAGGGATGGTAAAAAAATAAACTGACAGTGGCTCTAACCCTCCCTTACTTTATCCAAAATGAATAAAAAAAAGTGTTGCCTATAGTTCTACTTTAAACACAAATTTCTGATAATTTTATGGAGCGGACTAAGAAGATATAACCATGCCAATGGTGCAGCAGAAAACATATAGCACAGCGAGGAAGGTTTGTGGTCCAGGATGATAGAACAGTCAAAATTAGAAGCAGCTTGCAGCTTGCGTTACACTAACAGTGTAGCGCAAGCCGGCGGGGACACTTTCCGTGCTGCCCCCCTGCAAAGTGCTTCTCTAGGCCTGGGCCTTGTTGGCCTAGGCCAGGATACAGCGTTTGCGACATCAGTGATCTCCGCTTGCTTCCAGGTCTTGCACTGATTGGTTGCCCTGCTGCATTGTGAACACAGGAGGTTGGCTGTTCAGTTCTGGTGCCATTCAGAGAATGATTTGCATCTCATGAATAAATAAAAATTGTTCTCTGATTGGATGAGGTGAAGAGATGGGGTGGTGATGTCATGGCTCAGCACAGGACCCATAAGCAAGTGAAGATCAGTGGAGTAGTGGTGACTGACTTCAGTGATTTCTAGCTTCCAGAGGCATCGGTCAGGTATGGTATATGCATAGTTACATTGGACCAAGCTGGGTTAATGTAACTACATATAAAATATTAATACGTGGAACACTTCTTTAGCATTAAGAGACACAGCAGTAGTATCATCCATTAGGCAACCTAGGTAGGAGCCTAGGGTCAGTGCAGGGATGGACTGGCCATAGGGACTACCGGGAGTTTCCTGTGGGCCGATGGCTCAGTGGGCCGTTTAAAAAAAATTAAAAATTTGTGGGCCGTTTTTTTATGCAGTTCGGCTGCAGCGGGAGCGTGGCAGCAAACAGTGGTCCACAAAAAATATATATTTTTGTTTTGTTTTGTGGCCTGTTTTTTTATGCAGTTCGGCAGCAGCGGGAGCGTGGCAGCAAACAGCGGCGGGGATTTGGGGAAGGTGGCCAGCGAGGAGGGCAGTTGGATGTAAAATTCCAAGGAGTGAGAAGAGCTCCACCCCCTCCCTGACCACCGAAGAGGCGAACAGTAGCGAGCGTGGCCACCCCGGCGCTCCCAGAACCTCGATTCCTCCACCTCCTCTCTGCCTGGGCCGGAGGCAGGCTGACTGGGAGCCCGGAGGAAGAGGACATGCGCCACTGTAAGGAGCAGAGCAGCGAGAGCACCCCCCGGTTTAAGAGGGAGACTCGGCGCTACCGCTGCTGGCCATCAGGTACCTGGCATCCTACACAAACATGCCAGAACACTGAGACAGCGGGGAGGTGAGCAGAGGAGGGACTGCAGAAAGGGACAGTGCTATGTGGTCTGTCTCAGCCCTCCCCTCTGTCTCCTCTATGCCCCCTCTGTCTCTCAGCTCTCCTCCTCTGTCTCTCAGCTCTCCTCCTCTGTCTCTCAGCTCTCCTCCTCTGTCTCTCAGCTCTCCTCCTCTGTCTCTCAGCTCCCCCCTCTGTCTCTCAGCTCCCCCCTCTGTCTCTCAGCCCCCTCTGTCTCTCAGCCCCCTTTCTCTCAGCCACCCTCTGTCTTTCAGACCCCTCCTCTGTCTCTCAGACCCCTCCACTTTCTCTCAGCTCCCCCCTCTGTCTCTCAACTCCCCCCTCTGTCTCTCAGCTCCCCCCTCTGTCTCTCAGCCCCCCCCCCTGTCTCTCAGCTCTCCTCCTCTATCTCTCAGCTCCCCCCTCTGTCTCTCAGCTCCCCCCTCTGTCTCTCAGCTCCCCCCCCCCCCTCTGTCTCTCTGCCCTTTCCTCCGTCTCATTCACTCCCTGACTCTTATGCCCCATACACACAATCGTTTTTCATGCCGTTAAAAATGCCATTTTTAAAAAAGGGCATTAAAACCGATCGTGTGTATGCTCCAGAGCATTTTTAACGGCGTGAAAAACGGCCATTAAAATTTCGAACATGCTCTATTTTTTCACGTCGTTTTTCATGTCGTTTTTTTTAACGACGTGAAAAACGATAGTGTGTATGCTTTTAAGAGGTGAAAAAAAACGCGCATGCTCAGAATCAAGTATGAGACGGGAGCGCTCGTTATGGTAAAACTAGCGTTCGTAATGGAGATAGCACATTCGTCACGCTGTAACAGACTGAAAAGCACGAGGCTGAAAAGCGCAAATCGTCGCTCAACAAACTTTACTAACATGAAGGGTGGCGCCATCCGAACGGAACTTCCCCTTTATAGTGCCGTCGTACGTGTTGTACGTCACTGCGCTTTGCTTGAACGTTTTTTTTAATGATCGTGTGTACGCAAGACAGGCTTGAGAGGAAACATGAAAAAAAATGACGAGAAAAACGTTGGTTTAAAAAATGGCATGAAAAACGATCGTGTGTACGCCGCATTAGGCTGCTTTCACACTGGGGCGGGCATTGACGGTAAAACGCTGCTAGTTTTAGCAGCACTTTACTGTCGTTTTAGCTGCGCTATTCGGCTTCTAGCAGGTGCTTTTAACCCCGGCTAGCAGCCAAATTAAAGGTTAAATGCGCCCGTGTAGCGCTGCTGCCGAAGTGCTTTGCAGGCGCTTCAGCAGCGGTGGCCATTCATTTCAATGGGCAGGAGCAGTGTGTACACCGCCCTAAAGATGCTGCTTGGAGGACCTTTTTTAACGCCCTTGCAGCGCCCCAGTGTGAGAGCACTCGGACTTTCACACTGGGACTGCAGCAGAGGCGTTTTTAAGGCGCTTTACAGGCGCTATTTTTAGCCCAAAAGCGCCTGAAAAACGCCTCAGTGTGTAAGGGGTCCTACACTCACCCCCTCTCTTTTACACTCACTCCCTCTCTCTTACACTCACCCCCCTCTCTCACCCACCCCCTCTCATCCCCTTTCCCTCAACCCTCCCTCTCTCTCTCATTCCCCTCTCGCTCACCCTCTCATGATATACAATAATGGATGTAGGGGCCTTTTAGTGGGCGTGATTTTTTTGGGGGGTGGGGGGCAGCATTTTATCGAATTAAAGTGGGCCGGTCTGGATGAAGTCCAGGGCCAAATTTTGGTCCCAGTCCAGCCCTGATTGTAGCCAATCAGCTTCTAACTTCAGCTTGTTCGTGGAAGCTGATTGGTTTCTATGCAGAGTTGCACCAGATTTTGCAGTCTCCAGTTTAGTAAATCTCCCCCAAAGACAGATTAAGCACTTGCCGACCGCCCTTTAGCAGATATACTGCAACACACATATATATGTGATCCTGCACTCCCAGTTAGCGGGCCCGAATGTGTGCCCCGGCAACTTGCTCCCACTGTGATTCACAGCGGGAGCCAATCAGCGGGTACCGTGGACTCAATGTCCACCGGCACCCGCCAATCATTTGGTACAGAGGCAGAACGACAGTCTGCCTATTTAAACAAGGCAGATTGCCGTTCTGTCAGTAGGAAAGGCAAAGATCCTGTGTTCCTGCAAAGTGGGGACAAGGATCTATGTCTTCCTCTAGTAAAAGCACCTCCCACACTGTACAAAAACACTTGCTAGGCACACAGTTAACCCTTTGATCACCCATGATGTTAACCCCTTCCCAGCCAGTGTCATAGTACAATGACAGTGCATATTTTTAGCACTGATCATTGTATTAGTCCCGCTATAAGTCGCTGATCACCGTCATCACTAGTAAAAAAAAAAAAATATATATATAAATATATTCCGTAGTTTGTAGACGCTATAACTTTTGCGCAAACCAGTCAATATACACTTATTGGGATTTTTGTTACCAAAAATATGTAAGAGAATACATATTAACCTAAATTGATGAGGAAATTAGATTTTTTTCACATTTTTTTATTGTATATGTTTTATAGCAGAAAGTAAAAAAAAATTTTTTTTTTTTTTTTTCAAAATTGTTGTTCTTTTTTTGTTTAAAGGGGGAAAAAAAGAGGGGAGCTGAGAGACAGTGGATGGGTCTGAGAGACAGTGGAGGGGTCTGAGAGACAGTGGAGGGGTCTGAGAGACAGTGGGAAGCTGAGAGACAGAGGAGGGGTCTGAGAGACAGAGGAGGGGTCTGAGAGACAGAGGAGGGGTCTGAGAGACAGAGGGGGGTCTGAGAGACAGAGGGGAGCTGAGAGAGAGAGGAGGGGATAAAAGAGGGGGGGACTGAGAGACATGGGAACTGAGAGACAGAGGGGGGGACTGAGAGACAGAGGGGGTTCTGAGAGACAGAGGAGGGGTCTGAGAGACAGAGGGGGAAGCTGAGAGACAATGGGAGGGAGCTAAGAGACAATGGGAGGGAGCTGAGAGACAATGGGAGGGAGCTGAGAGACAGAGGAGAAGCTGAAAGACAGAGGGGGAGCTGAGAGACAGCTGAGAGACAGAGGGGGAAGCTGAGAGACAGAGGGGGAAGCTGAGAGACAGAGGGGGAAGCTGAGAGACAGAGGGGGAGCTGAGAGACAGAGGGGGAGCTGAGAGACAGAGGGGGGAGCTGAGAGACAGAGGGGGGAGCTGAGAGACAGTGGAGGGGAGCTGAGAGACAGTGAAGGGGAGATGAGAGACAGTGGAGGGGAGCTGAGAGACAGTGGAGGGGAGCTGAGAGACAGTGGAGGGGTCTGAGAGACAGTGGAGGTGTCTGAGAGACAATGGAGACATCTGAGAGACAGGGGGAGCAGAGAGACAGAGGAGGAGAGCTGAGAGACAGAGGAGGGGTCTGAGAGACAGAGGAGGGGTCTGAGAGACAGAAGAGGGGTCTGAGAGATGGAGGGGGGTCTGAGAGACAGAGGGGAGCTGAGAGAGAGAGGAGGGGATAAAAGAGGGGGGGACTGAGAGACACGGGAACTGAGAGACAGAGGGGGGGACTGAGAGACAGAGGGGGGTCTAAGAGACAGAGGGGGGTCTGAGAAACAGAGGGGGAGCTGAGAGACAGGGGGAGCTGAGAGACAGGGGGGAGCTGAGAGACAGAGGGGGGGCTGAGAGACAGAGGGGGGCTGAGAGACAGAGGGGGGCTGAGAGACAGATGGGGGGCTGAGAGACAGTGGAGGGGTCTGAGAGACAGTGAAGGGGTCTGAGAGACAGACAGAGGGGGGTCTGAGAGACAGAGGGGGAGCTGAGAGACAGAGGGGGAGAGCTGAGAGACAGAGGGGGAGAGCTGAGAGACAGAGGGGGAGAGCTGAGAGACAGAGGAGGAGAGCTGAGAGACAGAGGAGGAGAGCTGAGAGACAGGGGAGGAGAGCTGAGAGACAGAGGGGGGTCTGAGAGATAGAGGGGAGCTGAGAGACAGAGGAGGGGCTAAAAGAGGGGGACTGAGAGACACGGGAACTGAGAGACAGAGGGGGGTCTAAGAGACAGAGGAAGAGCTGAGAGACAGAGGGGGGACTGAGAGACAGAGGGGGAGAGCTGAGAGACAGAGGGGGGGAGGTGAGAGATACAGGAGGGGGCTGAGAGACAGTGGGGGGATCTGAGAGACAGAGGGGGAGCTGAGAGACAGAGGGGGAGCTGAGAGACAGAGGAAGAGAGCTGAGAGACAGAGGAGGAGAGCTGAGAGACAGAGGAGGGGTCTGAGAGACAGAGGGGGGTTCTGAGAGACAGAGGGGGGTTCTGAGAGACAGAGGGGGGGTCTGAGAGACAGAGGGGAGGTCTGAGAGACAGAGGAGGGGTCTGAGAGATAGTGGGGGGGCTGAGAGACAGAGGAGGGGGCTGAAAGAGGGGGGACTGAGAGACAGAGGGGGCAGAGAGACAGAGGGGAGGGCTGAGACAGACCACATAGCACTGTCCCTTTCTGAAGTCCCTCCTCTGCTCACCTCCCCACTGTCTCAGTGTTCTGGCATGTTTGTGTAGGATGCCAGGTACCTGATGGCCATCAGCGGCAGTGCCGAGTCTCCCTCTTGATCCGGGGGGCGCTCACGCTGCTCTGCTTCTTACAGCGGCGCATGTTCTCTTCCTCCGGGCTCCCAGTCAGCCTGCCCTCTGGCCCAGGCCACATGGTTCCTGGAGCAGAGAGGAGATGGAGGAATCGAGGTTCTGGGAGCGCCAGGGTGGCCGCGCTCGCTACTTTCCGCCTCTTCGGTGGTCAGGGAGGGGGTGGAGCTCTTCTCCCTCGGAATTTTACATCCAACTGCCCTCCTTGATGACCACCTTCCCCGAATCCCCGCCGCTGTTTGCTGCCAATTTTATTTTATTTTTTTAAACGGCCCACTGAGCCATCGGCCCACCGGGAAACTCCCGGTAGTCCCTATGGCCAGTCCATCCCTGGGCCTACAATGAACAGCTGCACCAGATTCTGTGTTCACCAGTTTTAGTAAATCTACCCCATTGTGTAGTAGTTGAACAAGCGTAGGGATAGTAGTTACTTTGGTAAATATAGAAGCAGCACTAACAATAGTCATGGGAAATGCTGTAGGAGTATAGTATTTTTATTAAAGCATATTTATAGCTTAAAGTGGTGTTCCACCCTAAAAAAAAAAAAAAAAATACACGAAAATACATTAAATAAATAGAGGAAAAAAACTAGAAAAAAAATGATAATTTTACTCACCAGAAAGGGCAATTGCTATGTGGAACTTGCTGATCTGCCTCTTCACCCACCGTGGCAGGTCTTCTTCCTCGTCCTCCGTTGCGGTGTCTTCTGGGGAATGTGGTGCGCTGCCTTCTGGGAACTGTATCCCAGAAAGCAGCCGCCTATTCACAAATCAGCACGAGACTCGCGCATGCGCAGTAGGAAACGGGCAGTGAAGCCGAAAGGCTTCACTGCCTGTTTCCCTTTCTGAGGATGGCGGCACCGGGACCCTCCACGATCAAGGGGTCGGCCTCGGGGGGTGGGGGGCTGACATCGCGGGCGCCTAGGACAGGTAAATGCCCTATTAAAAGTCAGCAGCTACAGTGTTTATAGCTGCTGACTTAAAAAAAAAAAATTGCGGATGGAATCCCGCTTAATTTTTTTTTCATTCTTTTAAGTTTTGGATAGAGTGGAGCAACCATTCTAACATTGAGAAAACATTTTAATATGGAGGAACCCTTGAAATAGCTTTCTGGTCTATTGGAGCCCCTGCTAAAAATTCCTATATCTACAACTCATGATACAATAGTGTGATGGTCAGTGGGAAGAATTCTCCTTACATGTGTGATCAATGGAAAGAATCCCCTTCCCCCTATTTCAGAAAGCTAAAAAGACCATTGGGAACTGATTTCTTATCTGAGAGGAGGAAATTGCTCATTGCTTAAGGAACCACTAGCAATCTCTGAAGGGACCCTTGCTGGGAAAAGCTGGAGTAGGGAAAGGTTATAAGCTTCAGGTTCTTATTGATGTCTCGTTGGGGAGCTTCACCCCTCTAGCAGTAGTAAATGAAGGAAAGTCTAAAATGTTACAGTTGTCAGTGTATTAGAGGAGAAGCCTTTTCCTCCGAGGACGCATGTTCCAGTACCAGCTAAGTCATGGAGATTTCCTTTCCTTTGGAGAGAATTAGGGGTTGGTTTACTAAAGGCAAATAGACTGCAGTTGCACTTTGCAAGAGCAGCTATTCCAGAGATTAGAAAATGAGCAGAAGCTCTGCTTACTTCCATCATCCAATCATGTGCAAGCAAAAATAATGTTGTTTTTATTTTCCTTGCACGTGATTGGGTATTCTTTGCAAAGTGAAGCTTTTCCTCATTTACTAAATTCTGGAGCAACTGCATTTTGCAAAGTACACAGTCTCTCACGTATTTATTTTGTGTATCCAGGACAGGAAGTGAGGGGAAATCTCTCCATCGGTACACAAACAGCAAAAACTATCTGGCTATACATACACATGATGCTCAACTACAGATAAAGTCCCAAGCCCCAGCACCGCAAGGGTTTAATGCTTGTTTTTGAAAAGCAGCTTTACTTACTTTATCCCTCACTTCCACAGGCTTCCTCCAAATTGCATGACTTGTCCCATGAAGGCTGCACTGTTGCCATTGAGAGAAGAAAATATCATGGCGTCAGAGGGAGAAAACAATGCCTCATGATTGGTATTAAGGAGACTAATAATGCCCCATCATTGATATCAATGGGAGAAATAGTGCTCCATCATTGGTGCCAATTGGCGGAATAGTGTCCCATCATTGGTGTCAATGGGAGGAATAGTGCCCTATCATTGGTGTCAATGGGAGGAATAGTGCCCTATCCTTGGTGTCAATGGGAGGAGTAGTGTCCCATCATTGGTGTCAATGGGAGGAATAGTGTCCCATCATTGGTGCCAATGGGAGGAATAGTGCCCCATTATTGGTGCCAATGGGAGGATGAGTGTCCCATCATTGGTGTCAATGGGAGAATTAGTGCCCCATCATTGGTGTCAATGGGAGGAATAGTGCCCCATCATTTATGTTAGTAAGAGGAATAGTGCCGCATCATTGGTGTCAATGCGAGGAATAGTGCCCAATCATTAATGTCAATGGGAGGAATAGTGCCCCATCATTGGTGCCAATTGGAGGAATAGTGTCCCATCATTGGTGTCAATAGGAGGAATAGTGCCCCATCATTGGTGTCAATGGGAGGAATAGTGCCCCATCATTTATGTTAGTGGGAGGAATAGTGTCCCATCATTGGTATCAATGGGAGGAATAGTGCCCTATCATTGGTGACAATGGGAGGAATAGTGCCCCATCATTGGTATCAATGGGCGGAATAGTGTCCCATCATTGGTTTCAATGGGAGAAATAGTGCCCCATCATTGGTGGCAGTGGGAGCAATAATACCCCATCACTGGTGTCGGTGGGAGGAATAGTGCCCCAATGTCGGTGTCAGTGTCAGGAACTATACCCCACTGTTGCTGACAGTGGTGGGAATAATGTCCAAAGGGCTGGATAAAAGCAAGCAAAGGGCCACATCTGGCCCCTGGCCCGCAGTTTGGAGACCACTGCTAAAGAAGAACAATATATAGATTATTTCTAATTGTTACTCATCAGGCCTTTATAGTAAAATAGGGGCAAAAAACATAGCACAACAGTCTGCAAAGCAAACCTAATGTACACACAATGCTGAATATCTAAATTTCTGCACAGGTTTGAGTATTTTCCATTCATTTTCGTGGATGTTATCAGTAGCACAGTATTTTATTGTGTTTTACTAGTCCTTCAAAATGTTTGGTGCTGCTTGTTATATTTTCCCCCTGACATTTCCAAGACAAATTAAGTCATCAAAATTATGGAGGCATCCTCTTTTTTAAAATAATAAAAATAATGTGTTCTGTAACTTGAAATAGATCTCTGATAAATAAATGATGACACAGAGCAGAAATCATTAACATTTTAATGGCAATATTATGACTATGATGATTAATAGTTAATTGATATATCACCCTGGCAGCTAAATGAGCTGATGTATGAACTGCCAAAATAAAGTTCAATAGAGCCACCCAAAGAGAGTGCTAGAGGAGGGAGAGAAGGGTGAAAGGTCTCCATATACAAGGCTTCTCTGTGCAAGCCAATAAATCAATACAGGATGAGGATGTGATAACAAAAAGCGGCTGACAGATCAATAAGGGGGAGAGAACACATTCTCTGCGCTGTGGATACAAACTATCCCTGACTCTACAATTTATCTGTCTGCACATTTCTACCAAGTTTTATGTAACCTTTCCACGGTGTGAGGCTTGGATGGCAATCTGAATTCCAATTTAACTACCTTTGTGACATTATAAAGATGGTAATGCGAAGCTTTAATAGCCCAGAGGATACAATGGAAGTGGAAACAGATTGATATTTTGTTAAAAGTCCCTGCCAGTTAAAAGGAAGCTGTTGACAGCTCAATATATTGACCCAATGCCTTTGCATTACTTATTCATTTTAAAATCGCTATACTGATCATTCTTTTATTTTTTCTTTCTACGTTCTTTCTCTCTTTCCTTCCTTGATTCCTGTTTTCCTTCTCTTCTCTTCCATTATTCCCCTTCATCCCATCCTTCCTTCCTTCTCCTCAATTTCTTCCTACCTTTTACACCCATTCCTTCCATTCTTTCTTTCCTCCCCTTTTTCCCACCTTCCTTCTCCTTTTTTTATTTCTTCTTTTTACACCCATTCCTTCAATCCTTTATTTCTTTCCTCCCCTTTTTCCTACCTTCCTTCTCCTTAATTTCTTTCTTCCTTTTACACCCATTCCTTCCATTCTTTCTTTCCTCCCCTTTTTCCTACCTTCCTTCACCTTAATTTCTTCCTTCCCTTTACACCTATTCCTTCCATTTTTTCTTTCTTCCCCTTTTTCCTACCTTCCTTCCTTCTCCTTAATTGCTTCCTTCTTTTTACACCCATTCATTCCATTCTTTCTTTCCTCCCCTTTTTCCTACCTTCCTTTTTCTTTAATTGCTTCCTTCTTTTTACACCCATTCCTTCAATTCTTTATTTCCTCCCCTTTTTCCTACCTTCCTTCTCCTTAATTGCTTCCTTCTTTTTACACCCATTCCTTCCATTCTTTCTTTCCTCCCCTTTTTCCTACCTTCCTCCTCCTTAATTTCTTCCTTCAATTCACACCCATTCCTTCCATTCTTTCTTTCCTCCCCTTTTTCCTACTTTCCTTCTCCTTTAATCTCTTCCTTTCTTTCCACCGTCCTTCCTTTCTTCCTTCCTTCATTCTCCCTAATTTCTTCCTTACTTCCCTTCCTTATTTAATTCCGCTCTTCCCTCTTCCTTCCTTCTGTCTCCCTAATTTTTTCCCTCCTTCTTAATTTTCCTTTCTTGCGTTAGATTACAGACTAATTCTCAGCACTCACTAAAGCCTCGTACACGCGATACGATTGTTGCCAGGGGATTGTCTGTTGACAGACTGTTGTCCTAAAATCGTACCGTTAGTACGCTCCTTTTGACAAATGTCCAATATTCGGCCAACAAATGTTGGATGACAGGCTAGTAAATTTTCGGCGGACAATGGTTTGAAGTCTGATTTTCGCATTGTCAGTACACAAATCCGTCACACAAAAGTCGAAAGTACAAACACGCATGCTCAGAATCAATGCTCACCAAACACAAAATTAGCAGAAGGGGCCCAAAGGGTGGCACTCAAGAGCTGAAATTCCTTGTAGCACGTCATTATGTTCGTGTTTGTGGCACGACAATTGTGTACCGTTAGTATGCAAGGCAAGATCCTGGCTCACGCCCCTTTGACAAAAATCAGATGCTCGGTTGGCCAACAATCGTACTGTGTGTACGAGGCTTTAGTTTTACATCCGACAGCGTGGCAATATTATTGGCGATGCTGCTCTCCTTGAGCGGGGGAGACCCAAAAACACTATAATAAAAAGAAAGGAGTGTGCAAACGCCTAGTGCATTACCTTTAATACTAAAATCAATGTATTAAAATACCAAAACATAGTCACAAATAAAAGAAGAAATATAAGCCCATCAAATTACAACTCCAGTATGGTGGATGCCCACTATCTGTAGTTGGAAAACTGACACGTTTCGGGAGACAAGCCCCCTTCCTCAGAGCTGGTCGCTTTCGGTTGCCTTCCTGTTATCCTTCTCTCCCATTTTTCCTTTGCTTCCCATCAGGAACTGTGAAGTGGTCCATCACTTCTGTCCTTCTCCTCAATTCCTTCCTTCCTTTTACTCCCATTCCTCTTATTCTTAGCTTGCTTCTTTTTCTTCCTACCTTCTTTCTCTTTAATTTCTTTCTTCCAACCAATCTTTCTTCCTTTCTTTCTTCCTTCCTTCCTTCCTTCATGTCTTCCTTACTACCCTCCCTTCTTTCCTTTTTCCCTTCCTTCCTTCCTTCTACTTAATTCTTTCTCTCCTTTTTTACCTTCTTTTCTTACATGCCTTCCTGTTATCCTTATCTCCCTTTCTTCCTTTTCTTTCTTCTTCTCTACATTTCCTTCCCATCAGGAACTATGAATTGGTCCATCACTTCCTTCCTTCTCCTCAATTCCTTCCTTCCTTTTACTCCCATTCCTCTTATTTTTTGCTTGCTTCATTTTCTTCCTACCTTCTTTCCCATTAATTCCTTTCTTCCAACCAACCTTTCTTCCTTTCTTCATGTCTTCCTTACTACCCTTCCTTCTTTCCTTTTTTCTCTTCCTTCCTTCTCCTTAATTATTTTTCTCCTTTTTTACCTTCCTTTCTTACATGCCTTCCTGTTATCCTTGTGTAGCGGGGTCTTTAAATTTAGTTGGGATGCACCTGGGTAATAGTATGACCCAGGTGTGTCAATTATGAGAGGTTTTGGACCATTTGTGTTCGTGGAGGACTGGGTGGTGTATTATTCTCCTTGGCCTGTGGGTGGCGCTGTGCCCGCAGGTTCAAGGTAGAATTGCTGCCACAGTGCTGTCCTTTTGGTCCCTTTCCGGAGATGGTATGGCAAGGGCGGGGAACCTGCCGTGACGTCGAGGGAGGGGATAAAAGGGGGAGACGCCCTAGCCACGAGGTCTTCGGGATCTTGTTCTTCACGCGCCCAGGCACCTTAGGCCTGGGTGCGGGCGGTTCGGAGTTCTGGCCTAGGCGCCCTAGGCCTGACCGGAATGGAGTTGGAGTCCATCCCAGGCACCTTCAGCCTGGGGTGAGGTACTAAATTGGAGGCCTGGGGCCCGGTGACTTCGACTGGGTCCCACGAGGGAGGAGAAGTCCGAGGGGGTCCTGAGGTGGATGGAGTCTGCCCATGAGGTGGAGGGGGCCCATGTCTGAGGTGAGGAGGCCGGGGAGGTCACCCGTCCGGAGAGTCCGGAGCAGCATCAACCCGGTGACGGATGGGCCTCCGGTAACTCCCTTGGAGGGACATCTACCCCTGACAGGGGCCGCAACGCAGCAAAGGTACTCCTATCTACATTCTCTTGAGTCGCTGGTAGAGACTCACAAGTTCTAAGTTCTTTCTAGCTAAGGCTATAGTAACCGCTGGTGAAATCACAGTGGTTTAGCGTGCAATCAGGATAGTGCCTCGACCTGCTCATCCCACCGTATCGAACTGTTATTAGGTCTCAACCAGTTGGCTACTGAAGGGGATAAAGAAAGTAGCGCTGCCAAGAATGAAGAAGAAACAAATGAATGTCTCTCAAGGTGACAAGGTGGAACTAATAAACAATAAAACAATAATGTGAATGTGTAAGCAAAAAGTCAAAAAAATACACCAACATGTAACTCGCAAAAAGAGTTATACAATGTGTCCATCAAAATAATGTGAAAAGAATCAATGTAAGGACATGCAGGTGTATAGTTCGTCAAACAAAGAACATCTTCCGGTTACAGGAATAGATGAAATACTCTTACCAGAGCCCGTGGATCTGCCTGTCGATGACAGCAGATCATGAAAGCATATGAAATCCACCCACGACAACGAACAGCTTGTCTGATGACATCTGTTGCTTTAGAGTCTTGATTTTAGCCGTTGGAACACCGTGATCGTCTACTTCAAAGCTTGGAGGGAAATCCTGGATAGTTTGAGCAAATCTGAGCTTGTGAGAAATCAGCCCGACTCCCAATCAATGTACAGGGAATTCTACCTCAAAAGAGACCGACCATGGGTAGCTGGATAGTATAGAGTGGATCCAAGTAGAAATCTCTTTACCTCACATGCATGAAAAAGAAGAGACAAGGCTCCAATGGTATAGATCGAAAAAAATTTGTATAGGTTTTATTGGAATAAAACCAAAAATGTAACAATAAAAGTGATCACAGAAACAGAATAAAAAAGGCAATATGGGGAGTGGCGTACCAAGCCCTACGCGTTTCGTCCAAATAGGACTTCTACTGGGGCATCAACCTGCTCCCCCATATTGCACATGCATATATACACCAAACAATCAAAGTAAGAAGGGGAAACAACCAATCAGGTGAGTTCCAACCTTCTTGGTCCGTGATTGGAGGAGAGACGACTGGATATCCAATCAAACTCGCAACCTCCAGGCAGGGACCAATAAAAACATAGTAATGGAAAAAGCTCCTCCCAAGTCGACTGACATAACTCATTTGACCCCGGAAGTAATAGTGATCTAGCCAATGGTAGCCTTGTTTAAAAGGACCGCCAAAATGACAGAGGAGGTGATATACAGAAATCAACTCCCACACAATCAACTACCACTTCCCATTGGTCAATTGAAATAGCCAATGGTGGACCCGCTCACCACTGACCAATCGGCTCAGATGAAAGGGCTCATAGGATCGGTGGAGGGATATGGGGAGGTGCGTCGCATATCAAGGCAACGCACCTACATTAATGTAATCCCTCATTGGGTGCCTTACCCGTTATGGCTTCAGGGTATGGCCACTGGATATTTAAAGGCTATAAATGTCATTTACTGGCGTCTCTTCTCATGAGACGCCAGTTACTATAAAAATGACGTCATGACGCATTGCGTCGTAACGATCACGTGGACCGCGGTGTGAACCGCAGCGCCACCACGCTGGAACGCAGCGCCGACCGGAAAAGGATCGGCCGCATCGGCTGCGCTCCAGCCCCGCGTAAAGGGAGGGACATGTATCTCCTATAAGAAAAGGAGACACACGCCCCCGTCACGTGAATCGCAAAGCTGGGACGCAACGCAAGCCAAGACCGCCGCGTAAACTGCGTTCCAGCTCTGCGTAGAAAAGAGGAAACACATCTCCATCATCCCAACAATTAGGATGATTAGAGACAAGTACCTCAATATACTATATGGCGCCCCACATCCATGCCAGAAGCTCTCCAGTGAGCGCACACCCGACAGGAGTGGGGGCAGAGCTAATATAGGCAAAAATAAAAAGGAAAAAGAGAAGCATTCCTGTTAAGCATGGAGTGCCATCTTGTGGACATAAAGGAAAAACAAAAAATCATAAGGAATCACTCCCCATAATGTTACCAATATCACAAACTGGGGTTCAAACAAGTCAAACACAAAGGTTTGCACTGCTGAACGCCAGCGTAATTAGTATTTAATAACTTAGATACACATGAATCCTAAAAAGTATATCTACACCTCGGAGATGGAAAATAAAAGGTATAGACCCACATATATGTATATATACATGTAATAATTATGCCAGATTGATGAACGAATTTATGTCCCATTCCACGTTCATACCAAACGGTTGGTATGTACGGAGTTCATGGATCCAAAAAGTTTCCAAACGGGACACTCCACGTATGCGGGATTCGCCCCTCCAATGGGGAACAAACTGGTCAATCACCAAAAATTGTGTCCCCATAGGATTACGATCGTGGTGTTGGAGGTAATGTCGGGGAACGCTGTGATTGGTTTTCCCCAGTTTAATATTATTTATGTGTTCATTGACCCGAATCGAAAAGGTCCTGATGGTACGACCAATATACTGTTTTTTACATGGGCAGGTCAAGAGATACACAATAAACTGTGTGGCACACGTGGTGAAACGTTTCATCTGGTATACCCGTAAGGTGACCGTGGACTGAAAGGTCTCGCTTTTCCGTCTGCCATGGGTGTTATGTAGGCATACGTTACACTTACGGCAAGGGAAATATCCCTTGTATTCTTGGAAAAATGTCAATCTTTTAGGGGGGTCGATGATATTTGGAGCAATCTGACCTTGAATAGATCTGGCTCCCCTGAAGATGACATTTGACCGTTCGGGTAAAACAGGTCCCAGAATCCTATCGTTTTGGAGAACACCCCAGTGTTTCTTCAGAATTTCTTTTATTTGTCTAGACTGGACAGAGTAAGTGGTAACAAAAGACCATTTAAATCTTTCGTCCTTCACTTTTTTTGGACGTTCCTGGAGTAATGTGTTTCGATCGATCCGTAAGATCCGATCGATTTCCATATCCAGGTCGCCACTCTCATATCCCTTCTCTATAAATCTTTTCTTAAGAATAGCTGATTGAGTGACGAAATCTTCAACCTTAGTGCAGTTACGTCTTAATCGGAGAAACTGACCACCGGGTATGGATTTCAGCCACTGGGGATGATGGCAACTGTCTATCGGGATATACCCATTACGGTCTGTGGGTTTGAAATAAGTATTGAACTCCAGATGTTGGTCAATCACTTTAATCTCTATGTCCAAGAAATGTATAGAGGAAGAGCTAGCCGCATGGCTCAGCCTAATCCCTCTATCATTCAAATTGAGTGTGGACATAAATTGGTCCAGTGATTCCTGGTCTCCCTTCCATAGGAGGAGGATGTCGTCTATATACCTCGCCCAAAGGACCAGTTCAGGTCTCCTGAGGGCATAGACGACATCCTCCTCCCATTTGGCCATGAATAAATTGGCCAGGCTGGGAGCAAACTTTGCCCCCATAGCAACCCCCTTGGTCTGTAAATAAAAATTATTCTGAAACCAAAAATAATTGTGTTTCGCTGCAAACCTCAGGAGCTGCATAATGAAATTACGTTGGATAATTGAAAGGGTGCTGTTGGTGGATAAATAGTGTTCCACAGCATTAAAGCCCAACTCGTGGGGAATGCTCGTGTATAAGGCTGTGACATCAGCCGTAGCCAAAATCGTCCCAGCCTGGAAGTCAACGGATTCCAAAAGCCTAATAGTATCACCGGTGTCTTTTAGAAAGGAAGGCATAAGTCTAACCAATGGTTGGAGATGGAAATCTATGTATTTCCCAATCCTGGCCGTCACAGAGTCAATCCCGCTCACTATGGGACGACCAGGAGGGTTGACAGGATCTTTATGCACCTTAGGAAGGTAATATATAGCTGGAATCCTGGGTGCTACTGGAACTAAGTAGCTCTTCTCTTTCTTATCAAGGATCCCCAAGGAGAAACCCTCATTAATCAGTTCTGTCAGAGCCTTCTTATATTGGACGGTGGGATTCCCATTCATTAGAATGTAAGTCTCCGAGTCACCCAATATTTTATCCATCTCCTTGACGTAGTCTGATTTGTCCAGCACAACAATGGCACCGCCTTTGTCAGCCGGACGAATAATCAGATCTTTTCGCTCACAAAGCTGTTTTAAACCAACTTTGACTCTAGGATTCATGTGTATCTTTTTACTAGGCATTTTTTCTAAATCATCTAAAACCAAACTACGGAAAACACTTATAGCAGGAGCTATGTTTCCCGGAGGGTTGAACAAGGATGGGTTAGCCAACCCTGTATGTACATGATCATTGGAAACCATCGGGACAGTGGTAACTGTGTTGGTGGGTGGAACTAGAAAGTGTCTTTGAATACTGAGCTTACGGATGAATTTTTGTACGTCTATAAACGTGGAAAACTTGTTTAATGTCCTAGGAGGGACATATTTCAACCCTTTATCAAGGACAAGTTTCTCCTCGTCTGTTAGACTCACCGAGCTAAGGTTAAAGACACCCGAGCCACTTAGACCCTTGGTCTTTTTTTTGGCTTGGGCCCTCCACCCGCCTCGGGTACCTCTTTTTCTTCCGGGCTTCCTGGGTAATCCTGCATTACCCTGTGAAAACCCGGCTGATATGAAGGTCCTGGGAAGTTCTGGTTGTAATTATAAGGGGATCTAGAAAGAAAATCCTCATCTCTATTGTGGTAACTACGGGGCCCATAGTGTTCCTCTCCTCTATAGTTCTCCTGTAGGGGAAGGAACCTATTTTGGACCCGGATAGGAGTTCTATGTTGGTAGTCACGATCATCACGGGGATACTCACCCCGGTGGTCCTGCCAACCAAACGAGGGTCTTCTAGGGCTCCTATATTGGTAGACCTCCCCCGAATGGCCCCTTTGGGAACCCCTTCCTCTATTGTTGGAGCCTCTACCCCTATTAGGGGGAGGGTAGTTGGAATAAGGTTTAGGTGTTCGAGGTTTATTTCGAACATCAGAAGTTTTAGGCGGTCTCGCCTTCGGAAGTTGTGGGGGATTGGACATCCGAACGGGGCCATTTCTAGCAGAAGACTCTAGAGTGAGTATTCTTTCGGGATTCTGGGAATCAGGTTGCGTAATGTCCATCCCAGACATCTCGTCTTCAGAAGGCAAAGGCTGATTTAATTTCTTCTGCCAATTGAAAACCAGATTGGATTTATAATCCATGATATCCCTGTTATACTTCTTTTGTTTTTTAGATCTCTGATCTTTTTCTTCCTTCTCAAGGTGGTTTTTCAAACCTGTTGAAAGAGAAGTATACTCAGGAGATGTTCTATGAGGAGTAAGTTTCTCCTTTAAATCCTTGATTTCTTTATCTATGAGTGAGAGTTTATGACGCTTCTTCTCTATCAAAAAGGCAAGAAGTTTCATACCCACTTCATTAAAATATTGAAACCAGGATGCGGTATCTGAATCTCCTTGTTGTGGAGATACATCCCAACGGAGGCCTCTCGGAACCATGTGTTCCTTAATATATTGCTCCAAAAAGGCCGTATCCCATTGTAGGTGTACCTCCGTGGTCATCAGATTTTTTAATCTCATGAACATACCGCTAATTTCAGTGTCAGGTCCAGTGGTAGTAAACACACCCTCAGTGTTGAATGACCTGGCTGTTCTATACTCGAACACATCCATAGTGACACAAATAAAATACAAAAAGCGGCAATAAATAAAAGTCAATAATAAACAGTGAAAGTATGGTAAATATTGCGCTGAATGTGAAAAAAGAAAAAAGCTGCTACATAACAATATGACAAAAATTGCAAACGTGATGGGGATAAAGAAAGTAGCGCTGCCAAGAATGAAGAAGAAACAAATGAATGTCTCTCAAGGTGACAAGGTGGAACTAATAAACAATAAAACAATAATGTGAATGTGTAAGCAAAAAGTCAAAAAAATACACCAACATGTAACTCGCAAAAAGAGTTATACAATGTGTCCATCAAAATAATGTGAAAAGAATCAATGTAAGGACATGCAGGTGTATAGTTCGTCAAACAAAGAACATCTTCCGGTTACAGGAATAGATGAAATACTCTTACCAGAGCCCGTGGATCTGCCTGTCGATGACAGCAGATCATGAAAGCATATGAAATCCACCCACGACAACGAACAGCTTGTCTGATGACATCTGTTGCTTTAGAGTCTTGATTTTAGCCGTTGGAACACCATGATCGTCTACTTCAAAGCTTGGAGGGAAATCCTGGATAGTTTGAGCAAATCTGAGCTTGTGAGAAATCAGCCCGACTCCCAATCAATGTACAGGGAATTCTACCTCAAAAGAGACCGACCATGGGTAGCTGGATAGTATAGAGTGGATCCAAGTAGAAATCTCTTTACCTCACATGCATGAAAAAGAAGAGACAAGGCTCCAATGGTATAGATCGAAAAAAATTTGTATAGGTTTTATTGGAATAAAACCAAAAATGTAACAATAAAAGTGATCACAGAAACAGAATAAAAAAGGCAATATGGGGAGTGGCGTACCAAGCCCTACGCGTTTCGTCCAAATAGGACTTCTACTGGGGCATCAACCTGCTCCCCCATATTGCACATGCATATATACACCAAACAATCAAAGTAAGAAGGGGAAACAACCAATCAGGTGAGTTCCAACCTTCTTGGTCCGTGATTGGAGGAGAGACGACTGGATATCCAATCAAACTCGCAACCTCCAGGCAGGGACCAATAAAAACATAGTAATGGAAAAAGCTCCTCCCAAGTCGACTGACATAACTCATTTGACCCCGGAAGTAATAGTGATCTAGCCAATGGTAGCCTTGTTTAAAAGGACCGCCAAAATGACAGAGGAGGTGATATACAGAAATCAACTCCCACACAATCAACTACCACTTCCCATTGGTCAATTGAAATAGCCAATGGTGGACCCGCTCACCACTGACCAATCGGCTCAGATGAAAGGGCTCATAGGATCGGTGGAGGGATAGGGGGAGGTGCGTCGCATATCAAGGCAACGCACCTACATTAATGTAATCCCTCATTGGGTGCCTTACCCGTTTTTTCACATTCAGCGCAATATTTACCATACTTTCACTGTTTATTATTGACTTTTATTTATTGCCGCTTTTTGTATTTTATTTGTGTCACTATGGATGTGTTCGAGTATAGAACAGCCAGGTCATTCAACACTGAGGGTGTGTTTACTACCACTGGACCTGACACTGAAATTAGCGGTATGTTCATGAGATTAAAAAATCTGATGACCACGGAGGTACACCTACAATGGGATACGGCCTTTTTGGAGCAATATATTAAGGAACACATGGTTCCGAGAGGCCTCCGTTGGGATGTATCTCCACAACAAGGAGATTCAGATACCGCATCCTGGTTTCAATATTTTAATGAAGTGGGTATGAAACTTCTTGCCTTTTTGATAGAGAAGAAGCGTCATAAACTCTCACTCATAGATAAAGAAATCAAGGATTTAAAGGAGAAACTTACTCCTCATAGAACATCTCCTGAGTATACTTCTCTTTCAACAGGTTTGAAAAACCACCTTGAGAAGGAAGAAAAAGATCAGAGATCTAAAAAACAAAAGAAGTATAACAGGGATATCATGGATTATAAATCCAATCTGGTTTTCAATTGGCAGAAGAAATTAAATCAGCCTTTGCCTTCTGAAGACGAGATGTCTGGGATGGACATTACGCAACCTGATTCCCAGAATCCCGAAAGAATACTCACTCTAGAGTCTTCTGCTAGAAATGGCCCCGTTCGGATGTCCAATCCCCCACAACTTCCGAAGGCGAGACCGCCTAAAACTTCTGATGTTCGAAATAAACCTCGAACACCTAAACCTTATTCCAACTACCCTCCCCCTAATAGGGGTAGAGGCTCCAACAATAGAGGAAGGGGTTCCCAAAGGGGCCATTCGGGGGAGGTCTACCAATATAGGAGCCCTAGAAGACCCTCGTTTGGTTGGCAGGACCACCGGGGTGAGTATCCCCGTGATGATCGTGACTACCAACATAGAACTCCTATCCGGGTCCAAAATAGGTTCCTTCCCCTACAGGAGAACTATAGAGGAGAGGAACACTATGGGCCCCGTAGTTACCACAATAGAGATGAGGATTTTCTTTCTAGATCCCCTTATAATTACAACCAGAACTTCCCAGGACCTTCATATCAGCCGGGTTTTCACAGGGTAATGCAGGATTACCCAGGAAGCCCGGAAGAAAAAGAGGTACCCGAGGCGGGTGGAGGGCCCAAGCCAAAAAAAAGACCAAGGGTCTAAGTGGCTCGGGTGTCTTTAACCTTAGCTCGGTGAGTCTAACAGACGAGGAGAAACTTGTCCTTAATAAAGGGTTGAAATATGTCCCTCCTAGGACATTAAACAAGTTTTCCACGTTTATAGACGTACAAAAATTCATCCGTAAGCTCAGTATTCAAAGACACTTTCTAGTTCCACCCACCAACACAGTTACCACTGTCCCGATGGTTTCCAATGATCATGTACATACAGGGTTGGCTAACCCATCCTTGTTCAACCCTCCGGGAAACATAGCTCCTGCTATAAGTGTTTTCCGTAGTTTGGTTTTAGATGATTTAGAAAAAATGCCTAGTAAAAAGATACACATGAATCCTAGAGTCAAAGTTGGTTTAAAACAGCTTTGTGAGCGAAAAGATCTGATTATTCGTCCGGCTGACAAAGGCGGTGCCATTGTTGTGCTGGACAAATCAGACTACGTCAAGGAGATGGATAAAATATTGGGTGACTCGGAGACTTACATTCTAATGAATGGGAATCCCACCGTCCAATATAAGAAGGCTCTGACAGAACTGATTAATGAGGGTTTCTCCTTGGGGATCCTTGATAAGAAAGAGAAGAGCTACTTAGTTCCAGTAGCACCCAGGATTCCAGCTATATATTACCTTCCTAAGGTGCATAAAGATCCTGTCAACCCTCCTGGTCGTCCCATAGTGAGCGGGATTGACTCTGTGACGGCCAGGATTGGGAAATACATAGATTTCCATCTCCAACCATTGGTTAGACTTATGCCTTCCTTTCTAAAAGACACCGGTGATACTATTAGGCTTTTGGAATCCGTTGACTTCCAGGCTGGGACGATTTTGGCTACGGCTGATGTCACAGCCTTATACACGAGCATTCCCCACGAGTTGGGCTTTAATGCTGTGGAACACTATTTATCCACCAACAGCACCCTTTCAATTATCCAACGTAATTTCATTATGCAGCTCCTGAGGTTTGCAGCGAAACACAATTATTTTTGGTTTCAGAATAATTTTTATTTACAGACCAAGGGGGTTGCTATGGGGGCAAAGTTTGCTCCCAGCCTGGCCAATTTATTCATGGCCAAATGGGAGGAGGATGTCGTCTATGCCCTCAGGAGACCTGAACTGGTCCTTTGGGCGAGGTATATAGACGACATCCTCCTCCTATGGAAGGGAGACCAGGAATCACTGGACCAATTTATGTCCACACTCAATTTGAATGATAGAGGGATTAGGCTGAGCCATGCGGCTAGCTCTTCCTCTATACATTTCTTGGACATAGAGATTAAAGTGATTGACCAACATCTGGAGTTCAATACTTATTTCAAACCCACAGACCGTAATGGGTATATCCCGATAGACAGTTGCCATCATCCCCAGTAGGGATGAGCTTCGTGTTCGAGTCGAACATACGTTCGACTCGAACATTGGCTGTTCGATCGTTCGACGAAGATCGAACGATTTGGGCCGTTCGCGCCAAATTCGAGTGACGCGAACGGCCCACAATGCACTACGCCATCGCAGTGTCATCCAGGCGCTGTGATTGGCCAAGCATGCACTGTGACCCCGCATGCTTGGCCAATCACAGCGCCGGCAGCGAGGAGAGCAATGATTGGCCACAGGCAGGATGCCTGTGGCCAATTATTGCTGAGGGTGTTTAGTACACGCCCCACACTATAAAAGGCCGCCAGCACGGCGGCCTAGTGTAGTGTGTTCCGGAGCAGGGATAGAGTAGCATAGGCAGGGACAGTGACTGTTATTTCTTTCTTGCTTAACCTGGATTCCTTTAGTTTAGGGAAAGAGAAGGATAGGTAGGGAGAGTGTCAGTGTGTTTTGTGCTTCTGCTATAGTGTGCTTAAAAAAAAACATTTATTCTAGGGACAGAAAACTCTAGGTAGGGACAGTGTCAGTTTCTTTCACTCTGCAAGTCCTTGTTTCCAGGGACCTGGAAGGACAGTGAGTGAATTGTCCTTTTGCTATATTGTGATTAAAAAAAACATTTATTCTAGGGACAGAAAACTCTAGGTAGGGACAGTGTCAGTTTCTTTCACTCTGCAAGTCCTTGTTTCCAGGGACCTGGAAGGACAGTGAGTGAATTGTCCTTTTGCTATATTGTGATTAAAAAAAACATTTATTCTAGGGACAGAAAACTCTAGGTAGGGACAGTGTCAGTTTCTTTCACTCTGCAAGTCCTTGTTTCCAGGGACCTGGAAGGACAGTGAGTGAATTGTCCTTTTGCTATATTGTGATTAAAAAAAACATTTATTCTAGGGACAGAAAACTCTAGGTAGGGACAGTGTCAGTTTCTTTCACTCTGCAAGTCCTTGTTTCCAGGGACCTGGAAGGACAGTGAGTGAATTGTCCTTTTGCTATATTGTGATTAAAAAAAACATTTTTTTCTAGGGACAGAAAACTGTAGGTAGGGAGAGTATTTTTTTTCTTTCACTCTGCAAGTCCTTGTTTCCAGGGACCTGTAAGGACAGTGAGTTAATTGTCCTTGTGCTATATTGTGCTGAAAAAAACATTTATTCCAGGGACAGAAAACTCTAGGTAGGGACAGTGTCAGTTTCTTTCACTCTGCAAGTCCTTGTTTCCAGGGACCTGGAAGGACAGTGAGTGAATTGTCCTTTTGCTATATTGTGATTAAAAAAAACATTTTTTTCTAGGGACAGAAAACTGTAGGTAGGGAGAGTGTTTTTTTTCTTTCACTCTGCAAGTCCTTGTTTCCAGGGACCTGTAAGGACAGTGAGTTAATTTTCCTTGTGCTATATTGTGATTAAAAAAAACATTTATTCTAGGGACAGAAAACTCTAGGTAGGGACAGTGTCAGTTTCTTTCACTCTGCAAGTCCTTGTTTCCAGGGACCTGGAAGGACAGTGAGTGAATTGTCCTTTTGCTATATTGTGATTAAAAAAAACATTTTTTTCTAGGGACAGAAAACTGTAGGTAGGGAGAGTATTTTTTTTCTTTCACTCTGCAAGTCCTTGTTTCCAGGGACCTGTAAGGACAGTGAGTTAATTTTCCTTGTGCTATATTGTGATTAAAAAAAACATTTATTCTAGGGACAGAAAACTCTAGGTAGGGACAGTGTCAGTTTCTTTCACTCTGCAAGTCCTTGTTTCCAGGGACCTGGAAGGACAGTGAGTGAATTGTCCTTTTGCTATATTGTGATTAAAAAAAACATTTTTTTCTAGGGACAGAAAACTGTAGGTAGGGAGAGTATTTTTTTTCTTTCACTCTGCAAGTCCTTGTTTCCAGGGACCTGTAAGGACAGTGAGTTAATTGTCCTTGTGCTATATTGTGCTGAAAAAAACATTTATTCCAGGGACAGAAAACTCTAGGTAGGGACAGTGTCAGTTTCTTTCACTCTGCAAGTCCTTGTTTCCAGGGACCTGGAAGGACAGTGAGTGAATTGTCCTTTTGCTATATTGTGATAAAAAAAAACATTTTTTTCTAGGGACAGAAAACTGTAGGTAGGGAGAGTGTTTTTTTTCTTTCACTCTGCAAGTCCTTGTTTCCAGGGACCTGTAAGGACAGTGAGTTAATTTTCCTTGTGCTATATTGTGATTAAAAAAAACATTTATTCTAGGGACAGAAAACTCTAGGTAGGGACAGTGTCAGTTTCTTTCACTCTGCAAGTCCTTGTTTCCAGGGACCTGGAAGGACAGTGAGTGAATTGTCCTTTTGCTATATTGTGATTAAAAAAAACATTTTTTTCTAGGGACAGAAAACTGTAGGTAGGGAGAGTGTTTTTTTTCTTTCACTCTGCAAGTCCTTGTTTCCAGGGACCTGTAAGGACAGTGAGTTAATTTTCCTTGTGCTATATTGTGATTAAAAAAAACATTTATTCTAGGGACAGAAAACTCTAGGTAGGGACAGTGTCAGTTTCTTTCACTCTGCAAGTCCTTGTTTCCAGGGACCTGGAAGGACAGTGAGTGAATTGTCCTTTTGCTATATTGTGATTAAAAAAAACATTTATTCTAGGGACAGAAAACTCTAGGTAGGGACAGTGTCAGTTTCTTTCACTCTGCAAGTCCTTGTTTCCAGGGACCTGGAAGGACAGTGAGTGAATTGTCCTTTTGCTATATTGTGATTAAAAAAAACATTTTTTTCTAGGGACAGAAAACTGTAGGTAGGGAGAGTATTTTTTTTCTTTCACTCTGCAAGTCCTTGTTTCCAGGGACCTGTAAGGACAGTGAGTTAATTGTCCTTGTGCTATATTGTGCTGAAAAAAACATTTATTCCAGGGACAGAAAACTCTAGGTAGGGACAGTGTCAGTTTCTTTCACTCTGCAAGTCCTTGTTTCCAGGGACCTGGAAGGACAGTGAGTGAATTGTCCTTTTGCTATATTGTGATTAAAAAAAACATTTATTCTAGGGACAGAAAACTCTAGGTAGGGACAGTGTCAGTTTCTTTCACTCTGCAAGTCCTTGTTTCCAGGGACCTGGAAGGACAGTGAGTGAATTGTCCTTTTGCTATATTGTGATTAAAAAAAACATTTATTCTAGGGACAGAAAACTCTAGGTAGGGACAGTGTCAGTTTCTTTCACTCTGCAAGTCCTTGTTTCCAGGGACCTGGAAGGACAGTGAGTGAATTGTCCTTTTGCTATATTGTGATTAAAAAAAACATTTTTTTCTAGGGACAGAAAACTGTAGGTAGGGAGAGTATTTTTTTTCTTTCACTCTGCAAGTCCTTGTTTCCAGGGACCTGTAAGGACAGTGAGTTAATTTTCCTTGTGCTATATTGTGATTAAAAAAAACATTTATTCTAGGGACAGAAAACTCTAGGTAGGGACAGTGTCAGTTTCTTTCACTCTGCAAGTCCTTGTTTCCAGGGACCTGGAAGGACAGTGAGTGAATTGTCCTTTTGCTATATTGTGATTAAAAAAAACATTTTTTTCTAGGGACAGAAAACTGTAGGTAGGGAGAGTATTTTTTTTCTTTCACTCTGCAAGTCCTTGTTTCCAGGGACCTGTAAGGACAGTGAGTTAATTGTCCTTGTGCTATATTGTGCTGAAAAAAACATTTATTCCAGGGACAGAAAACTCTAGGTAGGGACAGTGTCAGTTTCTTTCACTCTGCAAGTCCTTGTTTCCAGGGACCTGGAAGGACAGTGAGTGAATTGTCCTTTTGCTATATTGTGATAAAAAAAAACATTTTTTTCTAGGGACAGAAAACTGTAGGTAGGGAGAGTGTTTTTTTTCTTTCACTCTGCAAGTCCTTGTTTCCAGGGACCTGTAAGGACAGTGAGTTAATTTTCCTTGTGCTATATTGTGATTAAAAAAAACATTTATTCTAGGGACAGAAAACTCTAGGTAGGGACAGTGTCAGTTTCTTTCACTCTGCAAGTCCTTGTTTCCAGGGACCTGGAAGGACAGTGAGTGAATTGTCCTTTTGCTATATTGTGCTGAAAAAAACATTTATTCCAGGGACAGAAAACTCTAGGTAGGGACAGTGTCAGTTTCTTTCACTCTGCAAGTCCTTGTTTCCAGGGACCTGGAAGGACAGTGAGTGAATTGTCCTTTTGCTATATTGTGATTAAAAAAAACATTTTTTTCTAGGGACAGAAAACTGTAGGTAGGGAGAGTGTTTTTTTTCTTTCACTCTGCAAGTCCTTGTTTCCAGGGACCTGTAAGGACAGTGAGTTAATTTTCCTTGTGCTATATTGTGATTAAAAAAAACATTTTTTCTAGGGACAGAAAACTGTAGGTAGGGAGAGTGTTTTTTTTCTTTCACTCTGCAAGTCCTTGTTTCCAGGGACAGAGAAGGACACCTGAAGGTAGCCCTTATTGCTTTTTTCCCATCTCCCTGCAGGCCATCTATTAGAATGTCTGGAAGGCAAACAAGGAGAGGCAGACAGTCAGGAGGCAATAAAAGAGGGCAAGCAGGCTCTGTGTCTGGGGGCAACAGTGCTGGTCGTGGACGCGGTGCATTGTCATCAGCACATGGCCATGGGACACGCTTGTCCTTCTTTTCGGCAGCTGGACATGTTGAGCCACATCATGCCGAAGACTTGGTAGAGTGGATGACCAAGCCCTCCTCCTCCTCCTCATCCTCTCTCACCCAGGCTCAGGGTACTGGAAAAGCAGCTGCCAAAGCGTCGTCTTCCCTGGTATCAATGTCAGACAAATCATCAGTCACTCCTTCCCTAGACCCACCATGTCCTCCTCCTGAGGAGTCCCCCGAACTGTTTCAGCACAGTGTTGGGTACATGCTCCAGGAGGATGCCCAGCGTTTCGAAGGGTCTGATGATGAAACCCAGCTAGAGGAAGGCAGTAGCGTGAGAGCAGACAGAGGGGATGCTCAAGAAGGACACCAATCTGGCAGTCATGTTCCAGCAGCTGCAGCATACTGCCAGATTGGCTCCAGTGATGAGGAGGGAGGGGATGATGAGGTCAATGACTCCACGTGGGTGCCTAATAGGAGAGAGGAGGAGGAGGAGGATGAGGAGGAGGCACATCTCCAACGAGGCAGGATGCCCTTTGGTGGCCAGCGTAAGGGCAGTACACCGACGGAATCACACCGCAGAGCTCCGCCTGTGCAGGGCGCTGCCTCTGCCCGTCATTCAAAAAGTTCTTTGGTGTGGGCCTTTTTTGAGGCTAGTGCATCAGATCGCACAGCTGCTGTTTGCAACATATGTCTCAAGCGTATATCGCGTGGCCAAAACATCAGCCGCTTGGGTACCACATGCCTGACCAGACATATGTTGACCTGCCATGCAGCTCGTTGGCAAGCCTACCTCAAAGACCCACACCAAAGAACAAAGCGGACCTCTCCTTGCACCGCATCAGCTGGGATCTCCAACCCCACTATAACTTCAGTCCTCTCTGAAACATGCACTGAGAGGAATGAAGGTGTAGAATTAGGTGTGTCACAGCCAAGTACTTGCGCCCACTCTGCTAGCAGTACACCGACGTCCGATTCTAGCAGGCAAATTTCCCTGCCCCAGCTGCTGGACCGTCGAAAGAAGTTCACTCCCAGCCATCCACATGCCCAGCGGTTGAATGCTAGCTTGGCTAAATTGCTAGCGCTTCAACTGCTGCCTTTTCAGTTGGTAGACTCGGCCCCCTTCCGTGAGTTTGTGCAATGTGCGGTTCCTCAGTGGCAGGTTCCCAAACGCCACTTTTTCTCACGGAAGGCTATTCCGGCTCTCTACCGGCATGTGGAAGGCAATGTCTTGGCCTCGCTGGACAGGGCGGTCAGCGGTAAGGTGCATATTACCGCTGACTCATGGTCCAGCAGGCATGGACAGGGACGTTACCTTTCTTTCACGGCCCATTGGGTCACTCTTTTGGCAGCTGGGAAGGATTCAGGACAAGGTGCAGTAGTGTTGGAGGTTGTCCCACCGCCACGCCTCCAAAATGCTACTACTGGTTGTGACACACCTCTCTCCTCCACCCCCTCCTCTTCTTCTTCCTCCATGGCCTCTTCCTGTGGTTTGTCCTATGAACCAGCGGTGCTCCGTAGCCGTTCACGGGGCTACGCAAGTACGCAGGCAAAAAGATGCCATGCCGTGCTTGCGCTGGTGTGTTTGGGGGACAGAAGCCACACTGGGGCAGAGGTCCTGTCTGCTCTGCAGGGCCAGGCCGAGAGGTGGTTGACGCCACGCCAGCTTAAGCCAGGAATGGTGGTTTGCGACAATGGCACCAACCTCCTCTCCGCCCTCCGACAGGGACAACTGACCCATGTGCCCTGTGTGGCTCACGTCCTTAACCTGGTGGTGCAGCGGTTCTTGGGCAGGTACCCGGGCTTACAGGATGTCCTGAGGCAGGCCAGGAAAGTCTGTGTGCATTTCCGCAGATCTTATAATGCCAGTGCTCGCCTGGCTGAGCTGCAAAAGGAGTTGAACCTGCCCAAGAACCGCCTTATATGTGACATGCCCACCAGGTGGAACTCAACGTTGGCCATGCTGCAGCGGCTGCACACGCAGCAGAGGGCCATCAATGAGTACCTGTGCGACTACGGCACCAGGACAGGGTCAGGGGAGCTTGGTTTTTTTTCTCCACGCCAGTGGGGCATGATCAGGGATGCATGCACTGTCCTGGCACCATTTGAGGAGGCCACGAGGATGGTGAGCAGTGACAGTGCATGCATCAGTGACACTGTACCTCTTGTCCACCTGTTGGAGCACACGCTGCGTGGAATAATGGACAGGGCACTTGAGGCAGAACAGAGGCAGGAAGAGGAGGACTTCCTTGCCTCTCAAGGCCCCCTTTACCCAGACAGTGTTCCTTCTGTCCCACCCATCGCACAGGAAGAGGAGGAGGAGGAGGAGGAGGAGGATTGTGTCAGCATGGAGGTGGAGGCTGGCACTCAGCATCATCAGCAGCAGTCTTTTAGGGATGATTTACAGTCCCAAGAAACCAGTGGACTTGTACGTGGCTGGGAGGAGGTGGCTGCGGATCATGTCGTCCTTAGTGACCCAGAGGACTCCGGAGCGAATGCCTCAGCAAACCTACGCTGCATGGCCTCCCTGATCCTGCAAAGTCTGCGGAAGGATCCTCGTATTCTTCGGATCAAGGAGAGGGACCATTACTGGCTGGCCACTCTCCTTGATCCACGGTACAAGGGTAAGGTTGCGGACCTTATGTTACCGTCGCAGAGGGAGCAGAGGATGAGACAACTCCGGGAGGCCTTGCAGAAAGGTCTGTGCAACGCGTTCCCAGAGACTGGGAGGTTGCAAACTCCTGGTCCTGGACAACGAGTTGCTGAGGCTTCGGCCAGTCAAAGAAGGAGCGGTGGGGAAGGTGGCCGTCTGACCGATGCGTTCAGACAATTCTTTAGTCCGCAGCCCCAAAGTATGATTGGTTCCAGCAACCATCGCCAGCGTCTGATAAACATGGTGCAGGAATATCTAGGGGCAAGGTCAGACTTGGACACCTTCCCCACCGAAAATCCTCTGGCTTACTGGGTCTTGAGGATGGATCACTGGCCAGAGCTTGCACAGTATGCAATTGAGCTACTGGCCTGTCCTGCATCCAGCGTTCTTTCGGAACGCACATTCAGTGCTGCTGGAGGATTTGTCACGGATCACAGGGTGCGCCTGTCCACCGACTCGGTTGATCGACTGACTTTCATCAAGATGAACCAGTCTTGGATCACCACCAGCTACCACACACCTGATGCTGATATAACAGACTAATTGATTTTAAAATGTCACATC
Organism: Rana muscosa; assembly: GCA_029206835.1. Taxonomy (NCBI): domain Eukaryota; kingdom Metazoa; phylum Chordata; class Amphibia; order Anura; family Ranidae; genus Rana; species Rana muscosa. The sequence continues at coordinate 92,717,392 of CM055117.1, read as the reverse complement.
CCTTCAAGACTGATGCTGATGCTGAGTGCCTGTGCTGTTATGTTGACTGCCTATCCTCCTCCTCCGAGTCCTCAATGATACGATTGATGATGATAGCTTGGAAGATCATTTTTGTTTATGGGTGCCGCCACCAGTGCCTAACGCCCAATTTTTCAGCCCCTGTTTAACAGGGGCGTGTAATTACAATTTTTGAAGCAATACTTTGCAACAGGGCTCATTGCTGTGCTCCAAGTACAGTATCTGTGAGGAGTTGCAGTGTTGTGCCACCAGTGCCTAAGGCCCAATTTTTCAGCCCCTGTTTAACAGGGGCGTGTCATTACAATTTTTGAAGCAATACTTTGCAACAGGGCTCATTGCTGTGCTCCAAGTACAGTATCTGTGAGGGGTTGCAGTGTTGTGCCACCAGTGCCTAAGGCCCAATTTTTCAGCCCCTGTTCAACAGGGGCATGTAATTACAATTCTTGATCTAATAATTCACAGCAGGGCCCATTGCTGCACCCACCAAGAGTAACTGTCAGGGCTTACAGTGTTGTGGCACCAGCACCACCATCAAAGGCCCAATTTTTACTACCACTGTTCAACAATTATATGTAATTAAAATTCCTGATATAATAGTTGACAGCAGGGCGTTCCAGCACCAACCAAGAGTAACTGTGAGTGCTTACAGTGTTGTGCCAACACCAACAACTAAGGGGCCTATTTCTGCAGAGTATATACGGCAGGTCCCTACTTTCAAACATCCAACTTACAAACGACTCCTACTTGCAAACGCAAGAAGACAACAGGAAGTGAGAGGAAATCTACCACTAGGAAGGAAAATTCTCTCCTGTAAGAATAAATATGGGAGAAAGGTGTCTCCTCTGTACTGATGCTTTATCAGCAATCCTTGTTTCAAGAAAAACACCACATTTCAAAAACAGTTGTCATTGGGACGGAAAGTGAGGTGAAATGTTCTGAACAGGGGCACAGACAGCAAAACAAATGTTACAGGGGTGATAACCCTTACCTATGTTTTCCAAAAAGTTTAAAAATAGATTTTTGGGCTGGAGCTACACTTCAACAATGTACCTGTTCAAAATTACAAACAGATTCTACATAAGAACAAACCTACAGTCCCTGTCTTGTATGCACCGCCTGTATACGGCTGTTCAGAGTATATAGGGCCTTTTTTATTTTATGTGCGGGGTTCCCCTTAATATCCATACAAGACCCAAAGGGGCTGGTAATGGGCTGGGGTAGGGGGGGGGGGGTCATGGGGTAGCTATGCCATTTTTCTTAAAGAATTTCATCCATATTACCGGGACCAGACATTACATTAAAGCCGCAAGCAGTTTTAAATGGCTTTTTTTTCCTTTAGAAGTGTCATTTTGTGCAGGGACAGTTCTAAACACGGGAAACACGTGGCACTTCACAGGCATACTTTAGACACCCCCCAGGTACGATATTTAAAGGAATATTTGACTTTTTTTTTTTCACTTTATGCATCATTAAAATGACTGCTCCCGAAAAACGACCGTTTTTAAAACTTCTTTTTGCATTGATACATGTCCCCTGGTGCAGAACCCGGGTTCCCAAACCCTTTTTAGGACAATAACATGCATAATAGTTGTTATAATTAGCACTTTAGAATTCGAACGTTCGCATCCATTGTATTTAATAGGGTTCTAATGTTCGTTCGAACTTCCGGTCCGTTCGCGGGTTCTGGTGCGAACCGAACCCGGGGGTGTTCGGCTCATCACTAATCCCCAGTGGCTGAAATCCATACCCGGTGGTCAGTTTCTCCGATTAAGACGTAACTGCACTAAGGTTGAAGATTTCGTCACTCAATCAGCTATTCTTAAGAAAAGATTTATAGAGAAGGGATATGAGAGTGGCGACCTGGATATGGAAATCGATCGGATCTTACGGATCGATCGAAACACATTACTCCAGGAACGTCCAAAAAAAGTGAAGGACGAAAGATTTAAATGGTCTTTTGTTACCACTTACTCTGTCCAGTCTAGACAAATAAAAGAAATTCTGAAGAAACACTGGGGTGTTCTCCAAAACGATAGGATTCTGGGACCTGTTTTACCCGAACGGTCAAATGTCATCTTCAGGGGAGCCAGATCTATTCAAGGTCAGATTGCTCCAAATATCATCGACCCCCCTAAAAGATTGACATTTTTCCAAGAATACAAGGGATATTTCCCTTGCCGTAAGTGTAACGTATGCCTACATAACACCCATGGCAGACGGAAAAGCGAGACCTTTCAGTCCACGGTCACCTTACGGGTATACCAGATGAAACGTTTCACCACGTGTGCCACACAGTTTATTGTGTATCTCTTGACCTGCCCATGTAAAAAACAGTATATTGGTCGTACCATCAGGACCTTTTCGATTCGGGTCAATGAACACATAAATAATATTAAACTGGGGAAAACCAATCACAGCGTTCCCCGACATTACCTCCAACACCACGATCGTAATCCTATGGGGACACAATTTTTGGTGATTGACCAGTTTGTTCCCCATTGGAGGGGCGAATCCCGCATACGTGGAGTGTCCCGTTTGGAAACTTTTTGGATCCATGAACTCCGTACATACCAACCGTTTGGTATGAACGTGGAATGGGACATAAATTCGTTCATCAATCTGGCATAATTATTACATGTATATATACATATATGTGGGTCTATACCTTTTATTTTCCATCTCCGAGGTGTAGATATACTTTTTAGGATTCATGTGTATCTAAGTTATTAAATACTAATTACGCTGGCGTTCAGCAGTGCAAACCTTTGTGTTTGACTTGTTTGAACCCCAGTTTGTGATATTGGTAACATTATGGGGAGTGATTCCTTATGATTTTTTGTTTTTCCTTTATGTCCACAAGATGGCACTCCATGCTTAACAGGAATGCTTCTCTTTTTCCTTTTTATTTTTGCCTATATTAGCTCTGCCCCCACTCCTGTCGGGTGTGCGCTCACTGGAGAGCTTCTGGCATGGATGTGGGGCGCCATATAGTATATTGAGGTACTTGTCTCTAATCATCCTAATTGTTGGGATGATGGAGATGTGTTTCCTCTTTTCTACGCAGAGCTGGAACGCAGTTTACGCGGCGGTCTTGGCTTGCGTTGCGTCCCAGCTTTGCGATTCACGTGACGGGGGCGTGTGTCTCCTTTTCTTATAGGAGATACATGTCCCTCCCTTTACGCGGGGCTGGAGCGCAGCCGATGCGGCCGATCCTTTTCCGGTCGGCGCTGCGTTCCAGCGTGGTGGCGCTGCGGTTCACACCGCGGTCCACGTGATCGTTACGACGCAATGCGTCATGACGTCATTTTTATAGTAACTGGCGTCTCATGAGAAGAGACGCCAGTAAATGACATTTATAGCCTTTAAATATCCAGTGGCCATACCCTGAAGCCATAACGGGTAAGGCACCCAATGAGGGATTACATTAATGTAGGTGCGTTGCCTTGATATGCGACGCACCTCCCCCTATCCCTCCACCGATCCTATGAGCCCTTTCATCTGAGCCGATTGGTCAGTGGTGAGCGGGTCCACCATTGGCTATTTCAATTGACCAATGGGAAGTGGTAGTTGATTGTGTGGGAGTTGATTTCTGTATATCACCTCCTCTGTCATTTTGGCGGTCCTTTTAAACAAGGCTACCATTGGCTAGATCACTATTACTTCCGGGGTCAAATGAGTTATGTCAGTCGACTTGGGAGGAGCTTTTTCCATTACTATGTTTTTATTGGTCCCTGCCTGGAGGTTGCGAGTTTGATTGGATATCCAGTCGTCTCTCCTCCAATCACGGACCAAGAAGGTTGGAACTCACCTGATTGGTTGTTTCCCCTTCTTACTTTGATTGTTTGGTGTATATATGCATGTGCAATATGGGGGAGCAGGTTGATGCCCCAGTAGAAGTCCTATTTGGACGAAACGCGTAGGGCTTGGTACGCCACTCCCCATATTGCCTTTTTTATTCTGTTTCTGTGATCACTTTTATTGTTACATTTTTGGTTTTATTCCAATAAAACCTATACAAATTTTTTTCGATCTATACCATTGGAGCCTTGTCTCTTCTTTTTCATGCATGTGAGGTAAAGAGATTTCTACTTGGATCCACTCTATACTATCCAGCTACCCATGGTCGGTCTCTTTTGAGGTAGAATTCCCTGTACATTGATTGGGAGTCGGGCTGATTTCTCACAAGCTCAGATTTGCTCAAACTATCCAGGATTTCCCTCCAAGCTTTGAAGTAGACGATCACGGTGTTCCAACGGCTAAAATCAAGACTCTAAAGCAACAGATGTCATCAGACAAGCTGTTCGTTGTCGTGGGTGGATTTCATATGCTTTCATGATCTGCTGTCATCGACAGGCAGATCCACGGGCTCTGGTAAGAGTATTTCATCTATTCCTGTAACCGGAAGATGTTCTTTGTTTGACGAACTATACACCTGCATGTCCTTACATTGATTCTTTTCACATTATTTTGATGGACACATTGTATAACTCTTTTTGCGAGTTACATGTTGGTGTATTTTTTTGACTTTTTGCTTACACATTCACATTATTGTTTTATTGTTTATTAGTTCCACCTTGTCACCTTGAGAGACATTCATTTGTTTCTTCTTCATTCTTGGCAGCGCTACTTTCTTTATCCCCATCACGTTTGCAATTTTTGTCATATTGTTATGTAGCAGCTTTTTTCTTTTTTTCTTTTTTCACATTCAGCGCAATATTTACCATACTTTCACTGGCTACTGAAGCACTGTTTATTGTGAGCTTTGCAATAAAACAAGAGTTGGACTGTAATCGGTGTGTGGTACTCTGGTTAATGGGAGCAAAGGGAAGTGTCAGCACAGCAGGACTTGGTCCTTAACTTAAACACACAGGCCTGAGGAAAATATCTGGTACTGGCCTTCACCTCACCCACAGCTATGGGGAGGACATGGGCCATAGCGCATCTCACCCTGTCGTACGAAATACCCCTAGACAAAAGAAATGGGGTAAGGCCGCTATACGTGGGGGCTCGTGAGTCCAGGATTATGTGTGTCTTGACTTTGGAATTGAGAATGGCTGTGTCTGGACTTTGCTGCCCGGAGGAGTTCCGAGCGGGTCGGCCATGTGATCGGCCAAAGTGCATCCCTGCTCAAAGTCGTGGACATGACCCTAAGACGGGAAAGGCCCATGCAGAAGAGCGAGAAGAGGGAGAAGTCCAGCCGTGTGACGTACTACATGTGGGGGCTTTTATTGCACTGTGCCACGAGGCACCCTGTGACTGCGCAATTCGTGGGCGGAGGCTGGTGGAAGCCCGCGAAAACGTGCAAGTCGTGGGAGGAGTCTGATCATGTGAGGAGATACACGTGGAGACTCCGGCGTGTGGTCAGCGCGTGATGGAGCAGCAGACAGTCGAGATGGCCTCAAGCTCCCCATGGATTCCGGTTCCCTACCCCACGAAGATGACTACCTTTGCTGCTCCCCTTACAGACACGGGGATGGGACTCAGGCCCCGAGGACAGTTGGCTCTGTACACATGCAGAGACACGGAGGCCCTCGGCGTGATCTGTCCCGGATGTTTGGGACTGGTGGTCCACCTGAAGCCATTCGGGCGTTGTGAGGCGTGTAAAGAATTCTTGTTCGAGGTGGAGCCATCCACAGTAAGGCCCCGGGCCCTTCGCCTCAACAGCCTCACAGGTACCGCTACTCCGGAAGGGGAGATCCAGGCCTTTGCGGAGGTTACCGTACGCACTGACCAGGGCGATGTGACTGCCCAATCAGAGACTGAGAAAGAAAAATCAGAGGATGCTGCTTCGGTCACCACAGATTCTCTGCTCCCACCTCCGAAGAAGAAAATCGGCCTGGTGCAGGCCTCCTATGGTCATGGAAGAGCTTCACCCCGTCGCTTGCCGGGCCTGGATGGATCCGGTTGGAAGAGTCCTGGACATCCCAGTGCTTCGAAAGGTCCAGGTGAGCCAGGGGCTGGGACTGTGGTGGTGGTTGGAGGTGTCGGGAGTCCACAGTCGGTGGAGCCCGCAAGGGAGGGTAGTTCCGTGTCTACTAAAGACTACCTTCCCGCAGAGATGTATGACACCTCCGATCTAGAGTCACTGTCGGACTGTGGAGATGACGGTGAGATAGACGAACTGTTTCACCGAAAGGGCTGGGATAAACGCCCGTTACCTGTGTTATGTGCACCGCAAGATTCGCCTATGTCTATAGGAGATAGCACGCCCCGGGCGCAAGCCCCGGAGCTTACGAGGAAGTTTAGTCCTCCAATTGTCCTTCCACAATCTACAGCATCACACGTTTTGTTGGCGGGAGTACAACGTGCATCACTACGGGCACCAAGAGCAAAGCCATCAGAGGTAGTGAAAGTACCTCGGCATCCGGAGGCCATCGTTCAACCAGGAGAAGGTGAGCAGGCCACAATGCCTCCTTTGGCCCGATTACAACGACTCTTCTCTCAGAGGGTCGCCCGCGAGTACGGATGGGAATATCCTTACCTGCCCAGGGACTTACTGTTTGAGGTTGCAGTTCTGCGACAGCGATGGTATGATGAGTTCATTTGGGAGAAACTTAAAGTGCCTCATGCCCGGCGATACTTGTCCTGTTCGCCACCTGTGTCGAAAAAATTCAGAGACTGCAGAGCAGACTGGATGTTGGGGCGCCATATTCATGCGGACAAGGTGCTTATCTGCCGGAAAGATGGAGAGGACGTTGACTATTCGAGTGAGGTTTTTGATAAGCATCTGAAGCCCTTGTTCTTACCTGACCCGAAGTTTTACTTGTGAGAAGAGACTCACTTGTATGTGGTTTTTTTCTGCAGCAACTTTCTGGAAGTGTCCTTGCCAGAACATCCGAACTGTACCCTAGTTTTTATTTGGGTTTTTGTTTTTTTCTACTCTTTGGAGGAATGAGAGCTGTTTTGTTTGTTCTCTCTTCTTTCACAATTCAAAGACGGAGACTTTGGGGGTAGAATCAGAGTAGGGACGCAGGAAGAATGAAGATTTCACTAAGTGTCATTACCGCGGCACTGTCACCAGGTGGCGGTGTTGCACAACGGCTGTTGTTGTTTTTACACTTGCATCACTTTACTTATTAGAGCGAATGGGTCTCTCGGCTGATAGACCCATTCATTCCAAACTACACAAAATGTTAGGGTGTTGTGTTTTTTTTCTTTTGTTTCCCTTCTGCAGGAGATCCGTCTGTCAAGACTGCTGAGTATGGGGTGGTTCTTAGACAGCGAAGGGAGGGATTGTATATGTGTACATGCTCAGATGGTTTTATGGAAAAGTTTTTATTGGTTTATGTTTCCCCTTCCCTTGAGCAGGTCTTGGCACACTTGGGATTTAAATTTTGAGGGATAGCCTCTGGGGTCAGGCTTATGTCACCACTCCTTGGGAGACATGGGTTTGCACCAGACGCTGGGGACCAGCGTCAAATCACAGGGGGGAGTGTGTAGCGGGGTCTTTAAATTTAGTTGAGATGCACCTGGGTTATAGTATGACCCAGGTGTGTAAATTATGAGAGGTTTTGGACCATTTGTGTTCGTAGAGGACTGGGAGGTGTATTATTCTCCTTGGCCTGTGGGTGGCGCTGTGCCCGCAGGTTCAAGGTAGAATTGCTGCCGCAGTGCTGTCCTTTTTGTCCCTTTCCGGAGATGGTACGGTAAGGGCGGGGAACCTGCCGTGACGTCGAGGGAGGGGATAAAAGGGGGAGACGTCTAGCCACGAGGTCTTCGGGATCTTGTTCTTCACGCGCCCAGGCACCTTAGGCCTGGGTGCGGGCGGTTCGGAGTTCCGGCCCAGGCGCCCTAGGCCTGACCGGAATGGAGTTGGAGTCCATCCCAGGCACCTTCAGCCTGGGGTGAGGTACTAAATTGGAGGCCTGGGGCCCGGTGACTTCGACTGGGTCCCGCGAGGGAGGAGAAGTCCAAGGGTCCCTGAGGTGGATGGAGTCTGCCCATGACGTGGAGGAGGCCCATGTCTGAGGTGAGGAGGCCGGGGAGGTCACCCGTCCGGAGAGTCCAGAGCAGCATCAACCCGGTGACGGATGGGCCTCCGGTAACTCCCTTGGAGGGACATCTTCCCCTGACAGGGGCCGCAACGCAGCGAAGGTACTCCTATCTACATTCTCTTGAGTCGCTGGTAGAGACTCACAAGTTCTAAGTTCTTTCTAGCTAAGGCTATAGTAACCACTGGTGAAATCACAGTGGTTTAGCGTGCAATCAGGATAGTGCCTCGACCTGCTCATCCCACCGTATCGAACTGTTATTAGGTCTCAACCAGTTGGCTACTGAAGCACAGTTTATTGTGAGCTTTGCAATAAAACAAGAGTTGGACTGTAATCGGTGTGTGGTACTCTAGTTAATGGGAGCAAAGGGAAGTGTCAGCACAGCAGGACTTGGTCCTTAACTAAAACACACAGGCCCGAGGAAAATATCTGGTACTGGCCTTCACCTCACCCACAGCTATGGGGAGGACATGGGCCATAGCGCATCTCACCCTGTCGTACGAAATACCCCTAGACAAAAGAGATCGGGTGAGGCCGCTATACTTATCTCCCTTTCTTTCTTTTTTTTCTTCTTCTCTACATTTCCTTCCCATCAGGAACTGTGAATTAGGTCCAGCCTGGTAGAATGACTGCCTGTAGGATTGCTTTTTAGTTGTGGCTGAGAGGCACATTGACAAGGGGGATGTGACATTGAAATACCATAATGTAACCACGTGCCCAAGTGCCCGCACAAGGTAGTGGCACAGTCCTTTTAACTTCAATGGGTGTGCTTTCTGAGTTAACATTGCAGCACTGTAAAGCATCGCAGTGTTGTTGAGAACAGACCTGAGTGGCCTCTATGCTACACTGTAGGTGGGTGGATTGGCAAGAAAACCTTACCACAGGTGAATACCTTATCTCATCAAATCCTGAATTCAAATCAGGGATGAGCCCCCACTGAAAAGAATGCAAATGGTACTTGAAGTACCTGACAAACCACCCTGGGGCTACTGGAGCAACTTACCAGAACTCTTGGTCGAACATGAGACATTTCTTAGAACAGAAGATACACAGAAGTAAGTTCAAAGAAAATGGCTGCTTTATTTGGGCATGCATACAGTTATATTTGGTGTGACACAACCAATCAGAATTGATTACAATATGGGAGGGGGGAGTGGTTAGCGAAGGGATACAGTAATATTATCAATATATTTAAACAAGTCAGTGACCCTCATCATCCCTACGTCATCATGAGTTAACACAAGTCAACAGGCCATCTGGCGATGACTCATTCTGTCCCAGACACATCAACCCACAATTCTTTATTTATATATAATGCCTATGCCAGCATCTTTCCAAACATCAGCTGATAGTTGGAGATCTAAGCTATTTTGTATACTGAAATGGCTGAACATGTTCCCAGGCCTTATTTCTACAATACATGGTGTATTCATGAGAAGGCCCGATTACAACAGGCGGTAAATACACAAATCAACCACTTAGTTTACTGCCCCCCCATTCCGTTGCCCCTGTGAACTTAGCCTTAGTGTCAGTTCATTTTTAGTATCTGTTCATAAATTGAACCAACGAACAATTTCTAAACTTTCTTAGGTACAATATCTATGCTTGGGTTACCTAGTAACTAAATTATTACTTTTGGATGGGCTGTAAGCATGCAGGGCATATTTTACAGTTCCATAATACTGGAGGGTTGACATTCTGGTAGAGACTGCTTTTCAAAGTCACCATTGCTTAAAAGAGATCTATGGTCACACTTTAATTTTATAATATCAGCATTGCTTCTCCACCTCTTCCAATCAAAGAACATCACGGCATGGGACCTGGAAGAAAACAGTGATCACTGTAGAAGCAGTGATAACTACAGAAGCCTCATAGAAAAGGCATATCCATACTTACATTAGCTGGCGCTGGACCAGCATAACTATGCAATGAAGTTGGAATTCAGCTTTAACTCACAGACTATGGTACCAACGCATGCTTGTACCATGGTTAAAAAAAGCATGATGGATCTCAGGGAGGAGTTCCACAAGGTCACTTAAATAGTGCATTGTGCCTCAATTACCTCACTCCCCAGTCTTGATTCCAAATGTTGCCTCTCAAGCCATCCTGAAGTGCGATGGATCAAAGTCACATGTTCCTCTATGAACCAAGCTAATATCCTGCCCTGGGGACCTGGCATTTTCCCTGCCTCTGAAACCTGCCCTTGGAAATGTCTCCTCCACCATTAGCAGGTCTGCACATGGGCGTCTGCTCCATAGGTCAAGGGGGTCAATTGCCCCCCCCCCTGGAAGTCAGAGTGACGACACACTTGCCCCCTGTGTTGCAATAGCCGCCGCAGCCGCCTCCGCGGAAGCCGTGGACTTTTTTTCTAAGTCTGCAGACTGCTGCTGGCCTGGGGGCTGGGGCTGCTCTCAGACTTTTCCGACTATCCGTCCCTCCCTCCTCACCCCCGGCCCGAGCATTGGATTGGCTCTGCCACTCGGGCCTCTGCTTAACATCACCGTGACCCCGACCCGGCTGTTCCGTGATTGGCTGTTGCCTCAGCCTGCCTCTGCCTGTGTAAATGTGCCTATGCTGATCCGGCCGGCGCCGGCTCCTCCCACAGGTGCGTGGCATGCAGTGGCCGAGACAAGAGACTGAATACGCTGCCAGTGCATACCCTATCACTGAAGAACTACAGGTAACAGCAGTGCCTGTGCCATAACACCACTGTGTACATCTTTTTGTATTGCAATGTATTGCAATACATCTGTGTTGTGGGCGGCCATATTTTGATCTTGATGAAAACAACCTATACATACAGTATAGGCTGTTTTCATCAAGATCAAAATATGGCCACAACAGATGTATTGCAATATAGAAAGATGTACATTCTCTAGGCTATATTTATATGGGCATGGAGTGAAGCGGAATTATCCTCAAGAATGATGCCCCCCCCCCCTAAAAAAAGTTCCGTGGACGCCCATGGGTCTGCACATCCAGCAAGTAGCGATGTGGACACCTGAAGAAGGATCCCAGGAAGTAAACAGAAGAAGAGAGAAGGATCAGCATGCAAGTATGGCTTAACCTAAAATGGAACTAAGCCCTTCTATCCTTTACTGTCAAAGAAACTGATCTGCAATTGCCATGGTGGTGCACATGTGAACAGTTATGACACCAGCCAATTTATGGCTTTGGTTCAGAGCACAAGCAACTATGGCAGTTATTATTCTGGGCATGTCCTTGAATGTAATTGTTTTGGGAAACCTCTAAATCAATAGGTTTAGTTCCGCTTTAACCTAAAGGCTTTATAACTAAAGGCAAAAACATTTTTTAATTTTTGGATGGAGTGGGGAGGTTATAGAACATATGGCAGTTTTTTATTGCTGTCTTTGCCCTGTTAGGGGGAGTGGCCCTCTTTATTTGTCCTGCTTACAGTTATCACTGAAAGTGAAGAATCCCAATATTTGGGTTGTCACCCGAGCAGAAACAGATAGGAAATCTTCCATTAGGGGCACTAGTACTGGTGATCTTGGTGAAAACCCAGGATTTCCTCAATATGAAGGGATTTACTTCTAATTCCAGTTTTTGGCTATGGAAAGGAAGGGAAAGCTCCTCAATGAGATACAGAGGACAAAAAGCGGTCAGGGGTAATAACCCTCCCTTATACTATCCAAAAAAAAAAAGGTTTTGCCTTTCTATTTAGATAAAATGGACATTTGGATGGGTCTTTTTTTTATACCAGCAGTTAGATAAAGGGGGGAGACAAGTAGGTGTGGGAGGGAGGCTGCTAATATCCTAGAGTTGGGCTTTAAAGCGGAGCTCCATCCAAAAGGGGAAGCTCCACTTGTCTACCGCCTCCCCCCCTCCGCTGCCACATCGGGCACCTTTTGGGGGGGAGGGGGAGCAGTTGCCTGGCTTTGACAGGTTTTTGAATTTCGATCTCCCTTCCTTCTCCCAGCAGCTGGCCCATTCACAGAGCGCAGACTTCACTGCCGGTTTCCCTTAGCCAAGATGGCGGCGCCAGCACCCAAGAGCCGATTCAAGATTTGGCTCTGGTGAGGACAACTCTGGATGCCTGGACAGGTGAGTGCCCTAATAGTAAAAGTCAGCAGGTACAGTATTTGTAGCTGCTGAATTTCAATTTTTGGAGGGGGGGTGTAATTCCGCTTTAACTGAGCTTCACTTATGGTGTCAGCTTCACTTGGTAGTAAGGAGAATTAGCGAAGTTCTCTTTTGTACTGGCAGTAAGGTTGCATTAAAAAATTAGCAGAGGACATAATTCTAACCCTGGTGTCTGATCGACTTCTTAATTTTAAAATGTACTGACAGATAAGCAAATGACTGGTAAAAGCTATCACAGGGCTAAGTACTGTCTCTGGGCCCCCCATCAAGCCCTGCTTAGGCCCCATTGCTGCATCATTGTAGGAAGGGGAAAGAATCACATGCTCCCCATACACAAGAGTACCAGGGACTGCACTTGGCTCGAGTGGGTGGATGGCAAGTTGGGGGCACAGGCAAAGTAGGGGTTGGGGTACAGGGCTGCCTGTCTGAACAAGCAGAATACAAGTTCCCCTTAAGTCTGTATTTTAAAATCTCATCACCCTTTAAGTCTTTTGCAGCATAATATTTTACTATCTGCAGAGCAACAGGATCTGGATGTCAGCCTGCATGTATGAATACAATTACTATAAGGTATTTGAAGTGGAACCGCTCCTAGAGTAAATATTCACAACAATAAGCATTACTGTACAATCACAACCTGGGCCGTGAAAAGCAGAAAGACATAACTCAAGCCATAATTGCTGAATGCATTCGCTTTTTAAGCACTTCTTAACACATCACCTGTCTCCTCGGCACCCAGCCAAGTACTCTGCATAAAATGTGTGCCTTTTAATAACTTAAATATGTCAGAAAAGGCTTAATTTTCAGTATACCATCTGTGACTTCTTTTGTGTATTCCTCATGTATTTCTCTGTCATCTTTGTTTTGTGTTAGTAGTAGTGTATAGTGGCTCCTTACCCCCAGGGTGGCTTTTTCAAGACCTGGAAGGTGTCAGAGCAGGGGTTTATATAAAGAAGGGGAGTAATAGGGGGGCCAAATCCCCCCCCCCACCCCGTTCCCTGAGCTACCACTGATCACTGCAACCTGCCGCTCCTGCCACCCGTCAGAAAGAAATAGGCAACAGCAGTTCTGAAATGCTTGGTCTGGGGAGGGATCTGTACTGGAGGGAGATGTACTGGGAACGGAGGGGGGATTGGTAATGGGGGTAATCCATACTGGGAGCATCTGTACTGAAAGGGATGGGTTAAATCAATACTGAGTGAAGGGGATCTGTGGGAGATCTATACTGGGGAAGATCTGTACCGGAGGGGGACCTTTAGGGGGGGGAGATCTATACTGGGGGAGGGGGATCTGTACTGTGGGAGATCTATACTGGGGGAGGGGGATCTGTACTGTGGGAGATCTATACTGGGGAAGATCTGTACCGGAGGGGGACCTGTACTGGGGGAGATCTATACTGGGGGAGGGGATCTGTACTGTGGGAGATCTATACCGGGGAAGATCTGTACCGGAGGGGGACCTGTGCTGGGGGAGATCTATACTGGGGGAGGGGGATCTGTACTGTGGGAGATCTATACTGGGGAAGATCTGTACCGGAGGGGGACCTGTACTGGGGGAGATCTATACTGGGGGAGGGGGATCTTTACTGTGGGAGATCTATACTGGGGAAGATCTGTACCGGAGGGGGACCTGTACTGGGGCAGGGGGAGATCTGTACAGGGGAAATATCTATACTTGGTGAGAGCCGTACTGGGGAGATCTGTATTGGGAGGGGGGAATCTGCACTAGGTGTCCCAGGTTGACCCCCCCCCCACACACACACACACATAGGGAAAAAATTATCTATGACCCTGTGTTAGCGCATATTATAATGCTGAAGTTGCCCCCCACTGGCTCTAAACCTGAAAACTGAGCAATCACATGAGTATTCCTGGAGCAGAGAATGGTGACTGGTAGTCACCACTCTCTGTTCCAGCACTCTAGCGCTCACTGGAGTACCTGCCTAGAGAGGGGGCGGGAGCAGCTGGCTCAGGCTTTTAATGGCACATTAAGAGATTGAGCCAGCTGCCAATTAGGCATTGGGGTGGATCCTAACATTATTGTCTGGATTCTTCCAGAGCCTTATAGGCTCTTAAAGCTTGTAGGAGGAGTTTTCATTCTCCTCTGACTGTCCTTTGAAGCTGCAGGACCCATGGCCCTATGTCTGAGCAATGCTGATTACATGCACCCTCCCAAGAAAAAAAAAAGTCTCTAGCAATACATACCAAACTGAGCATGTGCAGAGTGATGCCAAAGGCTCTGGCTTATCAGGAGATGGATTGGGACAGTGGAAAAAGGGGAGGATGAGAGGACTGGATCAAACAGGCTTTTTACACATTCAGAGGATTAACCCCTTAGATTTCATAACAAGCATGCATTACTTCACATACAGACTGATTCTACTGTTTTGGGTTTAGTAACAACATAAGGTTGACCTTTAATGAAAATGCAAGGTCTACTTTTCTTTATTGATTTTTTACATTTTTTTTATTGGATGTGTTTTATAGCAGCAAGTAAAAAAGAGGTTTTTCTTTTTTTCAAAATTGGCAGTCTTTTTTTGTTTATTTCGCAAAAAAACAAACAAACACAGAGGTGATCAAATACCACCAAAAGAAAGCTCTATTTGTGGGAAAAAAAGGACATACATTTTATTTGGGTACAGGGCCACAGCGCAATTGTCAGTTAAAGTAACGCAGTGCCGTATCGCAAAAAATGGCCTTGTCATTAAGGGGGGTAAATCTTCCCGGAGCTGAAAGTGAATATTTCATTTACATTTTTTGTGCCCAAAGTTCATCTTTAATTCCTGAATCTGAGCTGCCCCAGGCCCTTAAGGGTTAAATCTGGTCCTGCCTGGTAGTGATGTTCTAGATAGAATGTCCCTTAGCATTACGCACAGTGACGTATGGCCCCCCAACCGGCAATGTTTCCAGGTGTCAAACATTGGGACCCGACAGCAGCAGACGGGCGCCTTGGCTGTGCCAGGTAATACTAATCCTGATGACTAATCCTTTAATAAAGCAAAGAAAGCTGCCCTGTAATGAGGAGAAATCCTCCCTGGATATTGCTTATGATGTATAACCCAGAATGCAGGCATCCTTTTATTGTACAATGGAAGAATTCTCTCCCCAGCATTGTTTCTCATTGTTAGACCTGTCACAGCCAGCAAGGTAATTAGATTTACTTGTTTATGCAGAGCGCTGGAGTGTTCAGGTATCCGGCTTCATGTACTAAATCATACTCGGAGCAGTCACATAAGGTAACGGCACGTATCACCGCCGTGCCTCACAAATCGCTTTATTGTAAATCTTAAAAAAAAAAAAAAAAACAGAACTACAAATGAAATTTGTTCCATTGTGATGTCAGCGTAGAGCTGAATAGAACTTATTGTCCGCATTGGAAAATTAGCACGGGCTCACTCTCTGCTGGAAACCTAGAAAAGTCCTTTACTGGGAACAAATTGCTTGCTAAAGGGGATCTGTCATACAGCACATGGGGTTTGACTTATTTATTTATTTGGGAAATAAAACCGTCATAAAAACAATCCATTTGTGGTTATTGTGTTACTTTTTTTAACAGCAGAAAAGTGTTAGGGTAAAGTTTACTTGCTTGATCTGTTGTAAAACAAAATGGGAAATATTTCCTGTCTCCATTCAGAGCTATTCCTGGGCAAAGAGGGCGATTGCCCTTGGCTTTAAAGTAGAACTAATGTCTAAAATCCTATGAGTAGGCCGGCTCTTTATTGCGGAAGAGACAGGCTATGTCTGCAATAAAATAAACCTACCTGCCTGCTCACAACCTTCTGCAAAATGTACACATGTGCAGCCCAGTTTTTCATTTCCAGCACGGTGCTGGGATGAATGATGCGCACGCAAGTGTTCTTCACAAATTTTACGCACTTTTTTTTAACTCTATGTGACAGTAGGAGATGCTGTCACTGTAAAATTGGTAGTTTGGGGGACACAGGGTGTGCACATTGGCTGCATAGAGATATTCCCATTAAGCCCTGTTTCACAGAGGGTCTTTTGTGATTCCAATACTGTGTGCAGGGACGTAAGGACTAAAGCCTCGTACACACGGTCGGACTTCCATCAGACATTTCCATGTTTTTTTGTCCGAACAGAGTTGGTCGGGAACACCCACAGCATACACACCACAGGACTTTTCTGCAAACATTCCCAAAACTTTTTCCAACATCACGTCGTTTTTCTGCTCTTTTCTGCTCTTTACCGCCACCCTTTGGTCAACTTCTGCTATTGTTGGTTGATTTTAACATTATTTGTTTTGTCCATCGGACAAAAGTCGATGGTTTTCTGTACACACGGTCGGACTTTGCTCCATCTGACTTTTGTCCGATGAAAACCACAAAAGTTTGTCCGACGGAGCGTACACACGGTTGGATTTTTTGGCAAACTTGCTCAAAATGAAGTTTTTTGGCAAAAAGTCAGACCGTGTGTACGGGGCTTTAGATACTCTACTGACAATACCAAATTTAACCAAGGTATGTTCTTTAAAAATATGTCTGTAGATTAGCAATCTAAAGCCCTGTACACACGATCGGATTTCCGATGGAATAAAATCCGATGGATATTTCCGTCGGAATTCCGATGAAGCTGACTTTCATCAGTCTTGCCTACATACCATCAGACAAAATTCCGTCCGTCCAAAACGCGGTGTCGTAAAACACTCCGACAAGCCGAGAAAAATGAAGTTCAATGCTTCTGAGCATTCGTCGACTTGATTCTGAGCATGCGTGGGGTTTTTCTCCGTTGGAGTTCCACACAGATGATCGGAATTTCCTATCGGTTTTTTTTTCCATCTGAAAAATTTAAAACATGTTCTATTTTTTGACACCGATGGAAAAAAGTCCGATGGGGCCCACACATGATCGTTTTTTCCGATGAAAAAAGTCCATCTGACTTTTTTCATAGGAAAAAACGATCGTGTGTACAGGGCATAAGAGTTATGGATGTGCACAAATTTGCTGGTATTTTTGGTGTAACTTATACAATAATAGGTCTTTTCCACCATAGAACCTCAACATATCCAAAGATTCAGCATCCATTTTTTCCAAGCTGCCCTATAATCATTGTTTTACTATCAATGTAAGTAAAAATATACCATTTTAATACAATTATTTGTGTTTATTAATACCTCTAGTATAGTAATCCAACATATCCTAAATTTTTTACCTTATAGTTACCCGGTGCACCCCCATATTCCATTTGCACAGGGCACATATGTGCCTCCCTAGTTGGCGTCAGGGGTCGGCCATCTACCTCTCAACAGTTATTGGGGGGTGTCTGTTCTAGCTGCTGCACTCATAGAGCAAGGGCGCCTGTTCAATACTTTCTAATTTGCACCAATTTATTCGTGAGTTTCACATGTATCATTGTATGTTGATGTCACTATGCATAATTATGTACCTTATGTCCTTACATTATACTCTAATTTAAGAATGTTCTTTCAAAATTTAGAGCTCCTGAAGAAGCGACAACTTTAGGTCGCAAAACATGTAGAGCCAAATTTTAACTCTCCAAGGACCTTGTGGATACACCCAGGAGATACCTGTTACTCAGCGTGGGCATGATTTCCCTTTACAGCCTTGCAGCAAGTTTACAATATACATACTGAGTATTCTTTCTGGGACCAACCTCTCGGCCTTTTCTACTATTTTTTCTATTTCTATTTATAGATGCATCATGTACAAATGTGATTTTGTGAATTATATGAATTATTAAAATTTGTTATTATTTTAATACGTGCCTATAAAGTCAATTTTTTCTATACATTTCCAATCCCACATTGGCTGCAGAGCATAGATGTGGACTGGAGAAAATTGCTTTCCTGATGCATCATGGCAGCACACACACATTGGGGTTGTGACTCCGCCTCCACAACCTGATAGAACTGGTTAGCTATAAGTTTTGAAGAGGAGTCCACCGCTGCATTCTTTTTTTTTCCCCTCACCTGTTTGGACTGACCGGTTAAGCATGGAACCCCTTACCAATTCACCCCAGCTAGGTTCAGCCTCTCCTAGTTTGGAAGCCCTGACTGTACAGTCTCTAAATGAGCTTTATGCAGGGAACCCCACTCTGATGGTCTCAGGGCCCAGGGCTTATGTTACGTTCTTTGCTACAAGACTTAAATAGGCTTAAATACATTGCAGTGGCATCCACCTCTTACCTCTTCTCTTCTACTTTGCTCCCGTTCACTTTCTCTCCATCCATCCTTATGATTATTGCTGCCTTGGCGCGCTGGGCGCTGTAGTCCCACAGGCTGTTCTGCTGACCTTCCCATCATGACGGCCGCATCAGCCCCTCGGCGCACAGGAAGTGACACCAGCATCTACCTCTTTTGCCAGTCTCCAAAATGGCGCCGGAGACCGCAAAACGCTACGGCGCATGCACGGCCGTGACGTCATTCGGCGGTTTATTTAAAAAAAAAAAAATACTGTCAGGCAGCCTCCTGAGGGTTTACAGTGACCAACGCCGCCTGTTTTTCATGCGCACAACACTGCCTTGCTGTCTACACACTTACCCTGCTGGTTTCAGGTAAGACACTCACTTTCCCTTCCAGCCTATGTATTTTCCTTTTTTTTGTTGTTGTCTCCCTCTCTCTCTCCTCTATATGTGATTAATTCAATCTTTTTATCAGATTCACTCTACCTTTGCCCATGGAGGCCGCTGCCTCAGCAGACCATCCGCAGACTATAAGGTAAGGGGGCGCAAACAATGGGTAAGTACTGAAGAGGAGAAAAAGAGAGCAATGCCACTAATATCATGTTATCTGATAGCTCTGGCAGGTCATCAAGGTCATCAAGGTCCTCAAGGTCATCGCAATCCAAACGCAAAGACCGCTTGCCTTCAAGACACTCATTCCCGGAGAAGCAGGTCAAGAACCTCCTCCCACCACCACAGGGAAACAAACATCGTCCCACTGACCTCGCGACAGCCACCATACCCGTCCTGCAGCTGATGCCTGCTGGGTTTGTGGGGCACGATCTCTACCCAGCAAATTAGTTTGCCAAGCCTGCGCTGATGAAGCAACCCGTGAAAAAGAGACAGATGCAAGGGAAGCGTCCAACATCATTAGGGAAACAGTAAAGGAGTCCATCCTGCAGGTGGCAGCATCCAAGCCAATTAGACCAGCTCAAAGCACATTGGCTGAAATTATCCCTCAAGATCAAGAGGATTCACCAGAGGAAGATGAAACACCAATGCCCATTTCATTAAATTTTTCACTGATAGATCCTTTCGCAAAATCTGTAAAGGAGGCGATAGGTTGGGAAGAAGAAAATGAGGCTCTGCGAAAACTTAGGAAATACTTTCCTAAACTTAAGAAGGATCCTGAAACGTTTCCATTTATCGATGAACTCGAATAGTTAATAAAGGACGAGTGGCAGACGCCGGATAAGAAATCCGGTCTAAATAATAGGCTAGCCAAGCTTTACCCGCTAAGGGAACCAATCGTAAACCCCCTGGGCACGGCTCCAGTGGTGGATTCCTCATTAATGCGCTTGGCGCGCCACGTAACTCTGCCGAAGATGCCGTAACCTTTAGAGACGTTCTCGATCGAAGGATAGACCTCGATTTGAAAAAAGCCTACTCATCGGCAGGAAGTGCCTGCAGGCAAACAGTCACTCTGGCAGCAGTTGGCAGGGCGAACACTAGCTGGACATCAAACATTGAAAATTTGCTGTCAGAAGCAGCCGACCTAGAGAAAATCGTTTCGGCCCTACAGGAGCTCAGCCTGGCGGGAGATTTTTTGGCAGAAGCATCAGTCGATATTATAAGATCCTCCGCAAGGGCGATGTTGGCCTCAGTAATGTCCAGGAGAGCGCTGTGGTTAAAACCCTGGGTCGCAGATGCGACCTCTAATACCAATTGGTGCAGAATCCCCTAAGACGGGACCAATCTGTTCGGTCCTAAGCTGGATTCCGCAATCTCGAAAGTTACAGGGGGCAAATCGGGCCTCATCCCTTCTGACAGAAGACCCAAGCAGCAAAAGTACCCTCCTTTAGACGTAGTCTCCTGGAGAGATATCGCGAAGAAAGGTCTTTCAGGCCAGGGAAAGAATTTAAACGGAACTGGCAAAATCTCCAACCGTCTTTCGTGAGGGTGCCAAAATCCAAACCCGTAAATACAGGGGATCAGCAGAAATCATTTTAATGCCACGCAAGCCCAGCCCGCGATAGTAGGAGCGAGGTTGAGGTTGTTTGTTCAGATATAGACAGACCATATAAAAGACCCCTGGACAATATCCACCATCCAGGAGGGTCACAAATGGACATTCAAACACAAAGTCCCCAGAGATCATTACCGGGTCACCAGACTCCCATCATCTCTACCAAAGCGTGACCTCCTGGTCAAGTACATCCTAGAACTACTGCAAAAGCAGGCGATCGTGGAAGTTCCACAGGAACAGAGGGGCACAGGATTTTATTCTCCACTCTTTCTTGTAACAAAGAAGATGGGGGACTTTTGGCCGGTACTAGATTTTTAAAGCCCCAACAAAACAATCCTAGTCGAATCCTTCAAAATGAGAGCCTCCAATCCATATTACTCGCAGTAAATACAGAAGACTGGATGCTATCGGTCGATTTGTCTGACGCCTATCTGCATGTTTCCATACACAAAATGTTCCAGAAATACCTACGCTTCGCAATAGGAAACCAAAGCCTCCCATTCGGGATATCCACTGCCCCCAGAACCTTTACAAACGTTTTACTCCCTGTAATAGCATATCTGAGAGGAAAAGGACTCAGAGTCCACCACTATCTCAACAACATACTTCTCCTGTCCAACAGTCAACAAACCCTACTACAACATCGAACAATATTAATCTCCACACTACATCAGTTCGGGTGGATAATAAACCAGAAGAAAAGCAGCCTGATACCAAAACAAAAAATGGTGTTCCTGGGTGCCGAACTAGACACCAAATCCAGTCGGACTTCCCCAAGAGAAGATAGGTCCGCTGACACACAAAATAAAGAAACTATTGGCAACAGAATACCTACCAGCCAGAACATGCCTAAGCATCCTGGGCTCAATGTCTTCCACCTTCCTGATGGTCCAGTGGTCCCGGTGGCATGTAAGGACCTTCCAGAACTCATTTCTAAGACAGTGGAACGGGTCGTCAATGAGACAACGGATAGTGATCAACCAAGTAGTGAAACAATCCGCGTGGTGGTGGACACGAATCAGCAATCTAACACGCTGTCGTCCCATAGTTCCCCCTCAGCCAGAAATAATCACGACAGACGCCAGCCTGCAGGGGTGGGGAGCTTATTATCGAGAACAAGGGGCGCAAGGTCGCTGGCCGTTCCGCCCGCAGGGCATAGTCTCAAACACTTTGAAATTCAGGGCTGCCTGGCAGGCCCTCTTAACATTCGGGCCATCACTCACAGGGAAGAGCGTTCTCTTACGCATGGACAATACGGTAGCGGTGAACTATGTTCACAAACAAGGAGGCACCAGGAGCAACACGCTCATGGAAGAGGTTTGCCCCATACTTGAATGGGCCCAAATTTACCTGACGGATTTGAAAGCAGTATATGTCCCAGCGGTACAGAACCAACTCGCAGACGACTTAAGCAGAATATTCGTATCAAACAACGAGTGGTCCCTCAGTCCGCAAGCCTTTGCTCTCCTCACTCGCAAATGGGGTACTCCCGATATAGACCTGGCAGCGACTCCAGCGAACAACAAGTGTCCCCGATTTCTAGCCAGAGCCGCCTATCCAACGGCAGCAGGGATCGACTGTCTTCACCAGCCATGGAACTTTCTCCTAGGATATATCTTCCCTCCGATTCCCCTAATAGCCAGATTCCTAGCCAGATTGAGGAACTCGACATCCACAGTCATAGCGGTGTTGCCATACTGGCCGTGGAGGCCGTGGTTCACGACCGTCTTGCAGTTGAGTACGGAGGACCCACTACCACTTCCAGTGACCCCGAATTTGCTCTCGCAGGGCCGATTCCTACACCCAGCATCCGGGTAGTAACCACTTTACTACAAGCCAGAAAAAAGACAATGAACAGCACGTATAACAGAATTCTCCGCATTTGCACAACAACAGTACTGGGATCCACTCTCTCCTTCGGTTCATCAAGTTCTAGAATTACTGCAGCTAGGCCTAGAAAAAGGACTAGCCTTGAGCACTCTTAAAGTTTAGGTCTCTGCCCTGTCTGCCATTACGGGAACCAGATGGGCTACAGATCCCCTTATAATCCAATTCCAGAAAGCATGCCTGAAAATAAGACCACCCAGAAAACCAACTGTAGCGCCCTGCTCCCAATGAGTAGGCGCTATATTTGAAATTTAGTTGTCTGGGCATTAGTATAGCCCAGAGAGATTGTTCATTTAAATTATGGCATTGTTTCAGTTTGGTTGGTTGCATGATTTTTCTCCTGACAGTGGGTGTTGCTGTCAACGCTGGTCAGGGTTGGAAAGGCAACAGGCTGGACGTATTGGGTATCTCTTTCCCAGCAGCAGCCCAGGGGGCGTGGTGTACCTGCTGTGCATGCTGGGAGAGGGTACTTAAGTGACAGGCGCCATTGCAGTTGGGGGTCTTCGTTCGTGGGTGGTGGACACCACCCGCCCGATCCCGACCTGAGGGCCCTCATGGCCTCAGGGACATGCTGGCAGTTTCCGCCTCGGGGGCCATGTTGGCCTGAGGCTCCGTTGCTGAAGTGTGGGCCCAGAAGTTTCTGGGGGGTCTACTGATCCGGGGATGATCCTGTGTCGCCTTGCCTGCTGGAAGGGACCAAGCAATTGAGGACTCATTGGGAGGATGCATCTGTGAGCACTCTTAAAGTTCAGGTCTCTGCCCTGTCTGCCATTACGGGAACCAGATGGGCTACAGATCCCCTTATAATCCAATTCCAGAAAGCATGCCTGAAAATAAGACCACCCAGACAACCAACTTTCCCGACATGGGATCTATCTATAGTCTTGGAGGCCCTGTCAAGAGAACCCTTCTTCCCTTTGGAATCAATATCCTTATGGGACCTAACGTTAAAATTAACCTTTCTAATCGCAATAACATCGGCTAAAAGAGTTTCAGAATTGCAAGCCTTACTAATAAAAGAAGATAAAAAAATCGGAGATCAATCTACCAGTCTTTCTTACCAGCGAGGGTGATCCTCACCCTTTGGACGTAAAATCCGTAATTTCCTCATACTTGGAAACTACTACACCATTCAGAAAGGCGGAAAACCTCCTAGTTATCCCGCACGGTGGAAAAAGAGGTCAGACAGCATCTTCAAGAACAATAGCAGCTTGGCTGATCAAAACCATCAAAATAGCATACCTAATCCAGCAGCTCCCAATACCCAGTGGGCTAAAGGCCTATTCGACTAGAGCAGTGGCGACCTCCTGGGCAGCGTATTGTAGAGTGTCCTCAGAAACAATTTGCAAGGCAGCAACTTGGTCCTCTAGATCCACATTCATGTCACACTACAGAATAGATCTGGCTCAACTAACCACAGTTGAGTTCGGGAGATCAATTATCCAAACTAATTCTTCCATATCTTGTACCTAAGCAAATAAAAACTTTAAAAGCACCCACCCATGTAGCGAGTTATTTCCCAATGTGTGTGCTGCCATGATGCGTCAGGAAAATGGAAAATAGTATACTCACCTTTCCGTAATTTTCCTTTTCTGACGCATCCCATGGCAGCACACAGACACCCACCCTTCGAAAAGTTATAGTTACTGAGAATGCAGCGGTGGACTCCTCTTCAAAACGTATATCTAACCAGTCCTATCAGGTTGTGGAGGCGGAGTCAAAACCCCAATGTGTGTGTGCTGCCATGGGATGCGTCAGGAAAGGAAAATTATGGAAAGGTGAGTATACAATTTTCCGTTTTCCTGGTGCCCCCATGGCAGAATACACATGGTTGGTTGCTCCGCCACAACCATGTGTATGCTGCCATGGATAGGCACCAGGGAAGGAAAATTATGGAAAGGTAAGTATTCAATTTTCAATTTTCAAAACTTTCTCCAGGTTTTGCTATTCCGGCATGGGGCTCTGTAGTTTGGAGATTCCATAATGTCTTGGGTGGGATGGAATCTCCAACCCTGTGTCCAGGTTTTGTGGAGGACCAGCAGGGTGTGTGCTCAGATGAGCACACTCCTTATAATGAAGGTATGGGAAGACCTCATGGCTCCCAGTTGGAGACTGCTCCACCCTACAGACAGGAGGTCTGTGCATGGGGAGTCAGGAGGACTCCATGCCTCTCCAGGAGTCAGAAGGGCTGCAGGAGGCAGCCAGAGCATGATTGTCGACAAGGGACAATAAGTGGTCTGAGGATTAAGGCCTAATGAGCTGTGCGTGTTAGAGTGTACCCATCAGCACCGAAGAACCTATGGTCTGAGGACCAGCATAACGAGCGGTACTGCTAAAGAGAGAGCCAGGTGGGCTAGTATTTTGGTTGTGTGTATTTGCTGGAGAAGAACCCCTGCGTGGGAAACCTTTATGTTACGGACTTTTATGTGCCCTTTATCTTTATCAGTATCTATTATATACTGTATATACTGTAAAAGTGCAGAAACTTTGTTAAGACCCCTTGTATATATACTGTATAGATAGTAAAATATATTAAATATATATATATATATATATAATACACAGTGGATAAAATAAGTATTGAACATATCACCATTTTCCTAAATAAATATATTTCTAAAGGTGCTATTGACATGAAATTTTCACCACATGTCAGTAACAACCCATGCAATACATATATACCAAAACAAATAAGTTCAGAAATAAAGTTTTGTGTATTAAAATGAAATGACACAGGGAAAAGGTATTGAACACATAAAGAAGGGGAGGTGTAAAAATCATGGAAAGCCAAGACACCAGCTGAAATCTTTCAGTAATTAGAAAGCAATCCTGCCCCTTGTCAGTGCAAATTAATATCATCTTGTTCAGTCTCAACTGATGGCCTATAAAAAGGTGTCTCCTTACCAAAGAAAAGAGCTCTCTCAAGACTTTCACAACCTTATTGTTGCAAAACATACTGATGGCATTGGTTACAGAAGGATTTCTAAACTTCTGATTGTTCCAGTGAGCACTGTTGGGGCCATAATCCGGAAGTGGAAAGAACATAATTTCACCATAAACTGGCCAACGACCAGGTGCGAGTGAGGGAGCCAGGTCTGTTTGCCACCCCCCCCCCCCCCCCCCCAAATATTGAACACTAGCCACCACTGGTCACCAGTCTTCTGAAGGGATTTATTTTCACTTTGGAGAGATTTTCTCTCACTTCCTGTTTTGCCTCCAGTACAGGAAGTGATTGGAGATATCAGTGAAACAAAGAGGGCAAAAAAAAATCAGATCTACAATTTTCAGAAACAGATATAAAATTGTGACTTGAACGTAGATAGAGATTTCAGCAGTTTGCCATTACAAATCATCCTTTTCTAAACATTAATGTTCTGCTTTACAAAAATAACCTTTTTGGTGCAAAAAAAATCTGAATACATTCCAGAGCGGAATGACCGGCTCTACAATTAAACAGATTGTTTTCTGTACGGGAAGCACAGTAACAGCAGAGCAGTTATTACCTAGTTCTGTGTGTGTACTCATTAAACATCCCCTGTGTTCAGCTATTAGCAGCACAGTGGTAGCAAATTCCATTATGTGAAAATACACAGCCATCTACCTAAACTGATAAAACCACATGAAGTATATATTGGAGAATGTCACATTTATAAATGACCAGAATAACCGCTAATGTAACTAACCAGGTTACTCCTGAATGTCTGGACTGAGCCAATCAACTGCCCAATAATTCAGACCTGCGAGCATGCCTGGATGATTGATGGCTTGCCGACCACTGGTCTAGGGGTTCAAAGAGCAAAGATATACTCACCCAATCCTCCAATCCTCCCAGTGCAATACCAGTCCCTTTGGCTCCTGCCCCCCCCCCCCACCCCCGTGGCCCAGCAGTCTTGTGCGGTGGACTGTTCCTGATGTCATCACTGCCATATACCGGCTCTGGACATGAAGACATCAGGAACAGTCCACCACTGGATGTGGGGGAGCGCCATTTTCTGGAGGATCAAAGGATCGGGTGAGTATAGGCTCTGTGTTCACCCTTACACAAAACGAGCAGGCAACCCACTGCATGAGGAAAACAAAATTTTGTCCAGAAATGGGCTTTAAACCTGAATAAAGAAAAATAGATTGATGAAAAAAAAGCAGTTGTACATTTATTGCATATTTATACTCCAGGTATAAAGGACAAATGAATGCAGCACTAAATTAATGAATACATCATTAAATGTATGTTTTAAATGCAAGTAGGGTAAGTACCTGAATTTGACCCGGTAGCAGTCCCTGAAACCAAGGCTGGACTGTAAGAGGAAGATTTAGCAGGAGGAACCATTTGCTGACAAGGAACACCCTGATTGGAGGAGAGAGCAGAGTGACGGAGAGATGGGCATATAACTGTGCTGCCTTTCTTTTCACTGCCCACTCGCAGGCTAGGGGAGGATCCTTGACAGTCATTCAAACTGGAAGACTGAGGACATCTGGTGGTGAAAAATAAGTACTACAGGGTACACTTCCAGATTGGAAATGATTATTGTAGCAAAAGCAATTTTTTTGGATTCAAAATTTTCTTGGGTTATTCACTTTCATTTGTGCCTTTGGCTAAAATTCTGCTTTAACTAATCATTTTTGACGAATATTTCTTCATGATCCACATAAAAGGTGCATGGGAGGGGTGTGCCCGTTGTATACATACTTTATACTCAGGTGCCCCTTTCAAATAGGAAGTATTCCCTAAGAACTGACCTACAAGTGCCATTATAGTAAATACAGCCCTTTTTAGATGTATGTGGACACGTTGTGCCAGACTTGGTTGAGGTTGGGCTTAGGGTTGCCACCTCATCCCTTTAAAACCGAACACATATTATTTATACAGGTTTTGGGGCTAATTTAATTCAGATAAGGCACTAAGTGAGTTTTTTACTCCCTTAATCAGCCACAGAACCTGTGTAATTAATATGTGTTCGGATTTAAAGGGATGAGGCGGCAACCTTGGTTGGGCTTGCTCTGTGACCACAGGTGACAACTGTGACACTTTTTTTCCCCAAGGGTCCCTCTTAGGGTTGCCAACTGTCCGAGATTAACCTGGACAGTCCGGGTTTTGAATCGTGTGTTCGGGTTTCAGACCACCTGACACAATATTCAGAATGGACTGTGGCTCACCAAGTACCACAACCGCTGAGTGCATAGGTGTGCACATGGGTCCCATCCCCATACACGGACAGGAAAGGAGAGAGGGCTTGATTTTCTCTTCCTCCTCCTACCCCTACACTCTGTCTGCCCACCCACATTGCAATGCCCAGCGTTCTGGGCCTCAGGAAAGGAATGTGTGGGCTGGAAGTTTAACCACTTGCTTACTGGGCACTTAAACCCCCTTCCTGCCCAGGCCAATTTTCAGCTTTTAGCACTGTCACGCTTTGAATATCAATTGCGCGGTCGTGCGACGTGGCTCCCAAACAAAATTGACGTCCTTTTTTTCCCACAAATAGAGCTTTATTTTGCAGGTATTTGATCATCTCTGCGGGTTTTATTTTTTGCTCTATAAACAAAAAAAGAGCGACGATTTTGAAAAAAACACAATATTTTTGACTTTTTGCTATAATAAATATCCCAATTTAAAAAAAATATATACGGTATATTTTTCCTCAGTTTAGGCCGATACGTATTCTTCTACATATTTTTGGTAAAAAAAAATCGCAATAAGCGTATATTGATTGGTTTGCGCAAACATTATAGCGTCTACAAAATAGGGCATAGTTTTATAGCATTTTTAATAATAATTTTTTTATACTAGTAATGGCGGCGATCAGCGATTTTTATTGTCACTGCGACATTATGGCGGACACATCGGACACTTTTGACACCATTTTGGAACCATTGTCATTTTTACAGCGATCAGTGCTATAAAAATTTACTGGTTACTGTAAAAATGACACTGGCAGTGAAGGGGTTAACCACTAGGGGCGCTGAAGGGGTTAAGTGTACCTAAGGGAGTGATTCTTACTGTGGGGGGGAGGGGATTGACTGGGAGTCCCTATGTACAAGGGACACACCATCGGTCTCCTCTCCCTGACAGGATGTGGATCTCTGTGTTTACACACAGAGATCCACGTCCCTGTCTCTGTAAATGCCGATCGCGGGTACCTGGTGGACATCGCAGCCGGCAGGCACACGCATCGGCACCCGCGTGACGCGGCGGGCACAGAAGTTCCTTGATGCGCGCTCGGGGAACGAGGAAAGGGGAGGACGTCAATAGACGTCTTCCCGGCATTCTAGGTCCGCGCTGTAGCCGTCATTCGGCTATAGCGCGGGCCTCTAGAGGTTAAAGGTCAGCAACCGGCAGATACATCATGGAAGAAAGGTGTCAAGTCCTGAGCCTCCATCCTCGGGTGAGTGAGCTCACCATCTAATGTCTTTGACTGAAGTCTCCCCCCTCCCTCCCTCCCTCCCAGCTCTCTCTTGTCTCCAAGCAAGTGAGTACACTAAGGTAAGGGGGGCTCAGATGTAAGAGGTACCCTGTGGACTTTGATGTAAGGGGGGCTTTGGGAACAATAATTTAAGGGGGAATGCTGGGAACTCTGATATAAGTGGGAGGTTTGGTGAGCAGAAACCCCCTTACTTCAGAGTTCCCCTTTACACCAGAGTCCACAGCTTTCCCCTTTAAAAATAACATTTTGCAGTGCGTGGCTAAAGTGTTCGGTTTTGGCTCGAAGAAAAGGTGGCAACCCTAGTCCCTCTGCCACTCAATATTAATTCAATCCACCCTAGGCCCTGCAAGAAGCAAAAACCAAACTCTTGTAGGCCCCAGAAAGGGAGGCAAGGGACTACAATATTACCATTTATTAACAGCTACCATCCATATGGGGAATAGGAAAGCCTTTTTTATCTAGTCACTTTAATGTTGAAAAGAAATGTGTAACTATTTGTAAAATGTATTAATAGTTCTCTATCTGAAAGACACTTCTGGCTTTGGGAATAGTTAACACATAATACTGATTTATAAAAACTAGGGCAAAGAATTTGTCTACGTTACCATAGGAACTAAATGGAATTGTGGATGTCTGATTTTAGCTAAAATTCCCTTTTTTCATTGATTTAGCTGGCTGTGTGCTTTGTCATTCCAGTTCATCCGTAGACCAAGCAAAGCAGGGGGTCCACCAAGAGGCTTTCAAGTAAACACACGAGAGAGAGCAGGAGAGTGAACACAGCCTCACATCTTCTGATAAGATAACCATCTTCTGATAAGATGTATTTCCAATTTTGGAGCCAAACTGGGATAATACCGACTTATATTTTTATAAAAAGTATTTCAGAATTTTTGCTTACTTTTTTCAATGCTCTTTTCGGGAAACTCTAGAACTGAAAAATCTTACTTAGCTCCACTTTTTCTGTAAGGTTTTTGTCTATGGGGGGCTGGGGAGTTAATATTCACTATAATAAAACATGTCTTTATTGTTCTGTTAGATCTCGTTATCAGTTGTAAACAGGATTTGAAACCTCTTTTTTTTGGAAGGAGTTTGTCCCTTAGTTCCTTTTTTTCTTTTTTCTTTTTAATTTTTCTTTTTTATTATTTCATAATTGGTTTCTTATTTTCATAAACCTGCCAGGTCCCTGTCTACCCCTGCAGCTACATTGTAGCAGGGCTGTATTGCGGCCTTGGGGCGGTCCCAGTGCTGGTTCGGCCTCTTGGAGGTGCCTGGGTAGGTGGTGGGGTTTTCCTGTGTCGGGGGGGGGGGGCAGTTTTGGGTTGGGTTGTATTATGGGTCCTATCATTCTGCCAGCTCAATACATTGACATATACAAATGTTTAAAAAAAAGTTTATGATTGTTCTGTATGACTATTTGACTTCCTGTATTTTTTGCATTTTTGAAGCCAATTTTATGTAGCACACGGACCCTTTTTTCTTGCCTTGGCTCAATTGCAGGAAAAAGGCACACCGTACTATATGCCCGTACCCTCCTGGATGAGGAGGTTAAGCGGTGTTATGTATTTGGGTCCCACAGCTAGGTTCTTCCGTCAGTTGGTTCTCGTCTCCTAGGATATAGGGACAAGTCTCTGTATTCCCCCCAGTAATTCCAATGTCCACACCACTTCAAACTCCAACGTTGAGTTTATTTTCTCAATGTTCAGCAGATAGGTAAAGGGTGGAAGAGAGACAGGACAGCAAGGTTTGGGAGGTTAGTCCAGGCACAATGGATAGCACAATCACTACTCTATCCCTGAGTAGGTTTAGCTCACCAAGATAGTCTCCTACAAAGTGGATCCTAGCAGCCGAAGTGATGCTCAGACGTTTGATCAAGTTCTTTCCTAGATGCGATCGGGAGACTCTCTGCCACAGAATCTATCAGACCCTGAACCGCTCAGCTTCTGGATACTTAAGGACAGGTGCCAGCAGTAGCACATTACTAGGCCCTTGGTGGATAGAAGAATCCCTCCAGAGAGTTACCGGGCCCCTTCCTTCACCGTGAACTCTCACCGGTCCGTCAGAAAGGTCCTCCCCCGGCCTCCTCTTCTTAGAAGCGGGCTCCCTCGCAAGGGACACCCTGGGACTTCTCCTCCTCGAAGCGGGCTCCAGCTAAAGGTGCTGGGCCCAGTGTTGAAGATGCAGCCCCAGGACTAAAGGTGCCTGGGAATGATGCACATGGCCTGGAGGGCCGTGCGCCATGCACCAGGACTCCGACTCTGGAACGAAGACGAACCCGAAGACCCCTCCCAGGCGGCGTCTGCTCCTTTATGTATCCTCTCCCAGCATGCACAGCAGGCTGACCACGCCCACTGTACCGCTGCTGAGAGAGGACACCCAAGGCACAGCACTAATACCAGCGGTTCAACCCTGACCCATTATGGCAGTTCCACCTATAGGTCACAGGGAACTGCACACCAGTATACCATCCTGGAAATAAAACAGCACAACCTATAAATTGAGGATGGTCTGAGCCTAACTACTATCTCAGACCAGCCCCTAAATTTGGGTATATAGCACCCCTAAATGGGGTGGGCGCTACATTTACAAGACTGGTCACTATTATTTCCCCTGAAGAAACCAATGTTTGGCGAAACTTGTAGGGACTATTGACCTGTAATTCTTCCAAGACCTGTAACACCTTGGCCAGTATTAAATGTTCATAATGCCGCGTACACACGGTCGGACAATAGTCCGACCAAAATCACATCGGAACTCGGACGGAATTCTATCGGAGTAAAAGCAAACATGTTCCCTATGTAAACTCTGATGGAATTCATCAGACTTTTTCCATCGGAAATTCCGATCGTGTGTACAAGGCATTACTGTTCCTTTGTTTTTATGCACCTAGGAATGTATTGTATGTCAGAAATATTTTTGTAAAAAAATTATATAAAAAATTCTCAATACTATCATTCGTTTCTATTGCTTAGGCACCGCTATAATCCCATTTCCCATCCCCCTTTATGTTCTATGTGTCCTAAATTTAAAGAAGAGCATCCCCACCGGGTGGTACTGTGGATGCAAAAAACAACAGGCGCCACATCCTAATTGAAGACAAATTGGAAGACTAGACTCTAAATTTACTTTTTAGGCACCACAGTGACACAATTATCTAAAAATATATATTGACACAAAATTAGGTTAAAAATTAACAAACAAAAGTGCAGTTTAAAATTCCACAGACCTTTTAATGTTGAGCAAATGGATAGTCTGGGAATCCTCTGCCACAGGATTTCAAAGTCCCAAACTTCCAGCCATGCAGTTAAAGAGCCTTTTAGCCAATCCGGCGAACTGCAGGGCTTGTAGTATAGTGGATCCCTCCTCAATAAAGTTGCCAGGCCTCACCCAAGACGTCAGCACTTCGCCAGTCTCCTCCAGGGCAGGTCCTCCCCTGGTCTCCTTCATTAAGACAGCTTCTTCCCCATTGGACGGACAGCTTGGGATCCCCTCTCCTGATGTAGGCCCCAGCCAGACTAGCTGGGCCTACCAGTAGCAATGCAGCCTCGAGCCAACGTGGCCCCGAGACCAGAACCACACACACACATCTCGCGCCCGGAGGGCCACGAGGCAGAAAACCGACCCCCAATCATGGCGTCTGCTCCTTAAGTATCCCCTTCCAGCAGGCACAGCGGGGCGACCACTCCCCCCGTACCGTTGCCGAGAAGGGTCACTCAATGCACCATGGTCTGCCCGTGTTCAAACAGGTGCCTGAGGTGGTAACGCCACCTTCAGGCAAATAGGGAAACTACCATTGGGCGAACCACAGCTAGAACAGAAGCAAATCTCAATACAATTCAACAGTCTGAGCCCAGCTGCTGGCTCAGACATCCCTCTAAATTTTAGATAGCGTCCCAACCTTTTGGGGAGGGCGCTACATGAATATTTTCAGTGTGTGCAAAACCATATGCAATGGAAGCTTTTCATTGCTGGGGCTTATATGTGTCTGAGACTCTTACCTATGCCATAGCATCACATTATGAGTGCAACATGACAGAGGTACCAGCGAGGCTGTAGACGTTGGGAAAGAGGGGTTGCATTGTAGAGGAGAGGGGAGGGGGGTGGTAGGAGGATGGTGGGTACGGGCACCAAAATGCACTTTCGCCTGTGTAAAGCCGGCGCTGCATCCCATAACCACTCTACCCCATCCAAGTTATTATTCCTAATAAAAACAACAAAAACAAGCTCAGAGACTGACTTCTTGTGTCTGGATGCAAGTGAAAAATGCTTGTTGCCTGGCTGTGCAGGAATAGGTGAGACAGTTACCAGCAGCCCTTGCATGGGTAGTGCTACAGAAGTAACCTTTATGTATGCATTTATTATCAATTGCTCAGTGTAAACTGTCCAATTTTGTGACAGGTTGAATTTAAAGCTGAACATACATCTTACAATCTGATTGCACAGTCCTAAAAATCTAACAGCAACTTTGTAATGTAATGGCCCACCTAATTAGATACACATATAGTTTTGTTGAATCTAATTAAAGTGGAGTTCCACCCAAAAATGTAACTTCCACTTTAAGTGACGGTGACCCCTGACGTGCCACATTTGACATGTCATTTTTTGGGGGGGCAGATACCCTCTTCTTAGAGGAACCCAGCTCCCACTTCCTCCCGGGGCTCCGCGGTGCCAGCAGGAAGTTCACCTCTCCCCCCTCCCTCCATGCACTCTTCTGGGACACGTCACAGGTCCCAGAAGATTGCCCGGCTATTCACAGCGCGCTGCGAGGCTTGCGCATGCGTATGCGCAGTGTGTGCCTGGCTGTGAAGCCACAGCCAGACACCCACAGTAGGAATGCCGGCACCGTGGAGAGGAGGGGGTGAGGAGCGTGGCTTCGTGCGCTTGCATTGCTCGGACGTGGGACAGGTAAGTGTCTGATTATTAAAAGTCAGCAGCTACAATTTTTGTAGCTGCTGATTTTTATTTTTTTGGCAGAACTCCGCTTTAAGATTGTAATGGGTTTGACCAGCTTTAGGAAAAGCCTCCATTGATGGTCATCAATTCTGAAAATGCTGTCTGATTGTCAGATAGTACAGGTCAGGGGTTCTGAGTTCACTTGCTGCATGCTTGCTCCGGGTCATTGATTCAAAAGCTATCGAAGAAAGGAACAGCCATGTAGCTAGCAGTTTCAGAGAGTGGTTGGCAATGGAAGCCTATGTACTTCTCTGAGTGGAGATGTCCTTTAAATAATGTATTGTTTCAGGCGAGTCTTGGCTGAGGGTTCTCGTTTCTATTAGATTCTCTTTTGGAACGTGCCGTTTAGTTGTTCACAGCGCTAGCAGCAGACATTTATTAAACAATGTCAAGATCAGGCTGGGAAAGCCAATAAACACATTTATACATAAACACTAATTAAAAAAATGTCCGTTGCCTGCCTACAGGAAGAATGGTATTAGCTCTTGGAACGTGAATATTAAATGATGAATCATTGTGGACTGCAGCTGAAATGTCATTACATGAAATTGAACAAAATATAGTTTAATAGAGTGTTTTGTCATGCAGTGTGCAGGCGCCATCTGTACGGCTGATCTGATCATGATACATGGTTTCACAATGAGTGCGGCCAATTATCATCTATGTATTACAGCTGGGCTTTTAGTGCGTTTTATCTGTCAGGGCGCAGAACTGGCTTCTGAGAGGCGGGAGAGCTCTTGCCTGTGTTATCGATAAATCCAGTTAAAGGGAAATCCCAACTTATCCTGGGGTGCTCAGACCTCAAGGTCTCCAACAGTCCATATTCTCTCTATAGACTCATGGGAAGAAGAGGGTTGGCCCCATAAGGGACCAATAGACTTGATGACATATATTCATATTGATTGAGGTCACAACACTACAGGTCTGTAGACAGGTTCTATTCTTTATTGCTAGTTAGTGTCTGGTCCAGGCTGGGATAAAAAGATTTAAAGCGGAGTGCCACCCAAAAATGGAACTTCCGCTTTAACCACCTCAATACAGGGCACTTTCACCCCCTTCCTGCCCAAGCCATTTTTCAGCTTTCAGCGCTGTCACACTTTGAATGACAATTGCGCAGTCGTGCAACACTGTACCCAAATAATTTTTTTATCATTTTTTCCGCACAAATAGAGCTTTTTTTTGGTGGTATTTGATCACCTCTGTGGTTTTTATTTCTTGCGCTATAAACAAAAGAATAGGCACAAATTTGAAAAAACCAAACATTTTTACTTTTTGCTATAATAAATATCATTTTTTTTTTTTTTAAAACAAATTTTTTCCTCAGTTTAGGCCGATATGTATTCTTCTACATATTTTTGGTAAAAAAATATGCAATAAGCGTATATTGAAAGGTTTGCGCAAAAGTTATAGCGGTTACAATATAGGGGGATAGATTTATAGCATTTTTATTTTTTTTTACTAGTAATGGCGACGATCTGCGATTTTTATCGTGACTGCAATATTTCGGCGGACGCATCGGACACTTTTGACACATTTTTGGAACCATTCACATTTATACAGCGATCAGTGCTATAAAAATGCATTGATTACTGTATAAATATGACGGTCAGAGAAGGGGTTAACACTAGGGGGCGATCAAGGGGTTAAATGTGTTCCTTAGGGAGTGATTCTAACTGTGGGGGGAGGCGACTGACTGGGGGAGATGACCAATCGGTGTCCCTATGTACAAGGGATGCATCATCGGTCTCCTCTCCCTGACAGGACATGGATCTGTGTGTTTACACACACAGATCCACGATCCTGCTCAGTTGCTGGGCAATCGCGGGTGCCCGGCGGACATCGCGGCCGCCAGGCACGCGCATCGGGTCCCCAGTGACGCGGCGGCGTGCGACCCCTAGTGGCTCGGGAAGGCGATCGCGTCATATGACGTCTGCCCAGAACGAGAGCCTTATCGTCCCGCCGTCATATGATGGCAGGCGGTAGGCTAGTGGTTAAGGGACTGTGACCCCCTGACATGCCACATTTGGCATGTAATTTTTTTTGGGGGGGGGGGATACCCTCTTTTTAGGGGCATCCAGCTCCCACTTCCACCCGGGGCTCCACGGCGCAGGAAGGAAGTTCACCTCTCCCCCCTCCCTCCGTGCAATCTTCTGGGACACGTCACAGGTCCCAGAAGATTGCCCAGCCAATTACAGCGCGCAGCACGGCTCGCGCACAGCGCAGTGCGTGCCCGGCTGTGAAGCCACAGCCGGGCGCCCACAATCAGCCCACAGGAGAGGAGGAGGAGAGAAGCGGGGCTTAGTTCGCCTGCATCACTGGACCGTGGGACAGGTGAGTGTCCGATTATTAAAAGTCAGCAGCTACACTTTTTGTAGCTGCTGACTTTTATATAGATGGAACTCCGCTTTACGTATGGGTGCACATTTTCTGGGCTCCTGCCTACTCTCTAGTAATATAAACATGAGAGAAGACTGGGTTTGTGGATCACTCTTGGCTGCATTTGACTACATAGGCTATGAGGGAGGACTGCTGAGCATTGCAGTCCGTCGGAGGCAGTCTCTGTTCCTGACACCCAACAGGAAGTGAGAAGAAATCCTAAAGCTGAGATTAAGGCAAAGAGTAAAAAATTGCAAACAGGCAAGATTTAATGGCAGAAGAGGCATGCAATGGGGTTGATTTATCAAAGGCAAATAGACTGTGTACTTTGCAAAGTTCAGTTGCACTCTGCAAGTGCAGTTGCTCCAGAGCTTAGTAAATGAGCAGAAGCTCTGCTGACTTCCATCATCCAATCACGTGCAAGC
Organism: Rana muscosa; assembly: GCA_029206835.1. Classification (NCBI taxonomy): domain Eukaryota; kingdom Metazoa; phylum Chordata; class Amphibia; order Anura; family Ranidae; genus Rana; species Rana muscosa. The sequence goes on along the minus strand of CM055117.1, from coordinate 92,681,059 downwards.
ACATACGCATTTTTTTATTTTCCTTGCACATGATTGGGTATTCTTTGCAAAGTGAAGCTTTACCTCATTTACGAAGCTCTAGAGCACCTGCACTTGTAGTGGGAAAGACAGGTATTTGCACCACTTCCAGGTATTGACTCCCGCGGGAGTCACGCCCCTTCGCTTCACCCCCCCCCCCGCTGTTTTCTGGGAAACACACTGTTCCCAGGAGAGAGCGGGGACCAGTGACGGCGCGCCGCACTACTCGCGCATGCGCAGTAGGGAACCGGGCAGTGAAGCCGCAAGGCTTCACTTCCTGATTCCCTCACCGAGAATGGCGGCGGCAGTATCCGAGGACCGAGCGACTGCTCGACCTCGTCTGCCGACATCGCGGGCGCGCTGGACAGGTAAGTGTCCATTTTTTAAAAGTCAGCAGCTGCAGTATTTGTAGCTGCTGGCTTTTAAAAAAAAAAAATTTGGTGGAACCTCTGCTTTAAGAGGTCCCTCCCTCTGCCAGGTCATTTAACCGGGGATTGGTTTGGGCCTTGTCAATAATCCAGTCAAGGCAGCTCCTCCTAACCTCCGTCCGATTCTTCTGGAAGTTTCAGCAAAGTTCCAGCAAGTAGGGGGTGGTACAAGAGGTGCTGCCTGATGAGTCATTCCAGCCTCCTTGGATCACTCACCCTGACCCAGATTCAAAACACACAGGCTTGGCTACTAGCCAAGCCAAACAATTTACCTACACTACAGAAAAAATCTATCACACTAGCACACCAAGCTAAAGAGTGCTACAAACAAAACTTATACTACTAATATAAATTAAAAGCATTCTCTCTATTTAAGTGCTCATCAGTGCTGCATATCAGTGCCACCTATCAGTGCTGCATATTAGTGCCACCTATCAGTGCTGCATATATCAGTGCTGCCTATTAGTGCCACCTTTCAGTACCGATCAGCGCCACCTATCAGTGCTGCATATCAGTGCCCATTAGTGCCACCTCTCAGTGCTCATGAGTTCTGCATATCAGTTCCACCTATCAGTGCCCATCAGGGCCACCTATCAGTGCTCATTAGTGCCCATCAGTGCGGCCTATCAGTGCTCATTAGTGCTGCATATCAGTGCCCATCAGTGAGTCCTATCAGTGCCCATCAGTGCCACCTATCAGCGCCGCCGATCAGTGCTCATCAGTGCTGCATATCAGTGCCAACTATTAGTACCGATCAGTGCCACCTAGCTATCAGTGCTGCATATCAGTGCCATCTATCAGTGCCCATCAGTGCTGCATATTAATGCCTCCTCATCAGTGCCACCTCATCAGTGCCCTTCAGTGCCGTCTTATCAGTGCCCATCAGTGAAGGAGAAAAATTACTTATTTACAAAATTTTCTGATAGAAACTAAGAAAAGCTTTTTTTTCTCAAAATTTTCTGTATTTGTTTTGTTTTTTTAGAAAAAAACAAAACAAAAACCCAGCGGTGATTAAATACCACCAAAAGAAAGCTCTATTTGTGTGAAAAAGTGATAAAAAATCCATATGAGTACAGTGTTGCATGACCGTGCAATTGTCATTCAAAGTGTGACAGCGCTGAAGACTGGAAATTGGCCTGGGCAGGAAGGGGGTAAAAGTGCCTTGTATTGAAGTTATTAAAAAGGAAAAAAAACACCAGTTTTAAAGCCTCAGGTTTTCAATCAGCATTTAAAAATGAAAAAAAAAAATCATAAAAGGAGCTTCAGTCAATTGATGAGTAGACCTCTTGCTCTGTTACTGTCTCTTAGATGTATAAATGATGTCAGCGGAGTGAAGTATGAAGAAGAACTGAGCAGAAGGTACACAACATCTATGTGATTATGAATTCAAATATCAGCCGAAACAGCGGGGAGAAGTTTATGGCAGATAAAGCAAAACAAAGTTGTACACTACATAAAGCTCCACTAACATTGAAAGATGGAAGGACTTTCAGCACATTAAATATGATGCAATCCCGGGCTGAGCTTCTAGAAATGAAACGGCTCGCTCTGGAAATTCCAACACGTTTTATGTAAATGGAATTTTACCGAGGAGCCCGCAGCCTGTACTGAAGACTGACTTAATCTGCATATCTAATGTAACCATTACCATTGTAACCATACTGCTAAACCAAAGCACTTGCTGCTGATGTGAGGACTTGGTATACAAATAGGCGTATACACCAGGCACAGTAATAAGCTGGCTATCAGGAGAGAACATAAGGGTAGGTTTAGATGTGTTTTTACCCCCCATGTTTTTAGCCCCCCCCCCCCCCCCCCCCATCCAAACGCAAATCTAAATAAGCCCATAACGTCCAGACAGTATCTATCTTCCCCACCCACATTCCCCTACTGCCCCCAGGCATGGGTGAGTGCAATGATTTTTTCCTTAATTGTTTTATTTATAGAAAAACACATAGGGTAAAGGTACAGTAAGTTGAAGGTAAAACATATAATCACGTATCTGGTATTCCAATGCATTTCCAGGCTTGCAGGTCTGCCTTAAAAGTTGTCTTCAGTTACACTGTAAAGCCCCCGATTAGAGTTGAGCGGACACCTGGATGTTCGGGTTCGACGGGTTCGGCCGAACTTCGATAAAATGTTCGAGTTCGGGACCGAACTTTAACCCGAACTTGACCCCGAACCCCATTGAATTCAATGGGGACCCGAACTTCTGAGGACTATTAGCGCTTGTTTCCCGTGCTTAGAACTGTTCCTGCACAAAGTGTCATTTCTGAAGGAAAAAAAGTCATTTAAAACTCACTCGCGGCTATTAATGAATTGTCGGCTCCCGGAAATACATAGAAAAGTCATTGATAAAAAAAAAAAAAAAAAAAGCGTGGGGGTTCCCCCAAATTCAATTACCAGGCCCTTCAGGTCTGGAATGGATATTAACCACTTCCCGCCCAGTCAATAGTGAATTGACGTCCGGGAAGTGGTTGCATTATCGATACTGGACGTCATATGACGTCCTGCAGGATAATGCCTTGCGCGCGCCTGCGGGGGGGTGATCGGGGACGGCATGTGTCCCTCGGACACAGCGCTTCCCCGATCACGGTAAACAGCCAATTTCATTGGCTGTTTACCATGTGATCGGCTGTGTCAAAGTCACAGCCGATCACCTGTCAAAACAAACTCGGCGGCGCGCTCCGCCACAGGCTTGCAGAGCGGGGATCGGGGAAGGCGAGTGTCCCTTGGACACAGCGCGTCCCCGATCAGAGTAAACAGCCAATGAATTGGCTGTTTACCACGTGACCGGCTGTGTCCAATCACAGCCAGTCACAAATGTAAACAAACTCCACAGGAGTTACTACCTGATCCCTGCTCTCTCCTCACACACCGATCTGTGAGGAGAGAGAAGAGATCAGTAAGTTAGCTCAGTGTAGTTTGTCTACATAAGTTTACAGTGCACAACACGCCCCCCCCCCCCCCCATAAAGAGGACCTGTCACACAGCCCAGCACATCAATCAGCCCAGCCAATCAGCCCATCTGTCAATCAGCCCATCTGTCAATCAGCCCATCTGTCAATCAATCAGCCCATCTGTCAATCAATCAGCCCATCTGTCAATCAATCACCCCACCTGTCAATCAATCACCCCACCTGTCAATCAATCACCCCATCTGCCAATCAATCAACCCATCTGTCAATCAATCAATCAGCCCATCTGTCAATCAATCAGCCCATCTGTCAATCATCTGTCACAGGCCCACCTCCATCGGTACCGCCATTGGCACCGCCACACAGGCTACCAGTACCGCCATCGGTACCAGTACCACCACCAGTACCGCCACCAGGCCCAGCATCTATACTGCCACACAGGCCCGCTACCAGTATCACCACTAGTGCCGCCATCGGTACCACCAACAGTACCACCACCCGTACCACCGTCGGTAGTGCCACCACCACCTGTACCACCACCTGTACCGCCATCGGTACCATCACCACTCGTACCGCCATTGGTACCACCACCACCCATACCGCCATCGCTACCACCACCACCCGTACCGCCACCTGTACCGCCATCGGTACCGCCACCACCTGTACCGCCATTGGTAGCACCACCACCCATACCGCCATCGGTACCACCACACAGGCCCACCACTAATACCTCCATCGGTACTACCACACAGACCGCCACCACTACCACCAGCAGTACCATTACACAGGCCCACCAATAAGCACTGCCATAATGTCCCAAAGGGGTTTACACACCTGAGGAGGCATATGCCATTCTTGCCATGTCGGATGATGAGAGCAGCGGGGAGCTCCCATTATCCGATTCTGGTTCGGAATACGAGTCAGTGGAGGATAGTGGCTCAGAGTCCGAGTCCCCGGAGGAAACCGTCCCTCCCAAAAGAATGCGATCGGCACCAAGATCAGCACCAAGATCAGCACCAAGATCAGGAGAACTGCCCACCACCAGCAGCGCCATACCCCAGGAAGAGGAGCCCAGTACAAGCAATGGAAATGCACACCCAACCCGAAGAATCCAGCCCCAATCCTACCTTCCCGATGCCCTGGCAAACCCCTTATGGTTGCCTGCCAACTCAGGATCCGCTATCATCCCCCCTTTCACCGCACAGCCAGGTGTGCAGCCCGACACTACAAATTTTTCTAAATTTGATTATTTTTGTTTATTTTTCCCACAAGATTTGCTGCAGAATATAGTGGATCAAACGAATCTGTATGCATCCCAATTTATTGCTGCCAACCCCGATTCTTCCTACGCCCGCATGTTCCAGTGGCGGCGTCTAACATTGGAGGAATTTAAATTATTTTTGGGCCTTATGTTCAATATGGGGCTTACAAAAAAGAACGAAGTCCATTCATATTGGTCCAAACGCCCCATCCAACACATGCCCATATATTCCGCTGTCATGTCCAGGAAAAGATACGACATGATTATGCGCTTTCTCCACTTCAATGACAATTCACAGTGCCCTCCCCGAGATCATCCCAACTATGACAAATTGTACAAGATACGCCCCCTAATCAATGCATTTTCCCAGCGATTTGAAGAAGTTTTCATCCCAGACCAAAAAATTTGTGTGGACGAGTCCTTCGTACATTTCACCGGCCGACTGCAGTTCAAGCAGTACATACCAAGCAAGAGAGCCAGGTATGGGTTAAAATTAAATAAATTATGTGATCGAGCCACTGGATACGTCTGCAAATTCAGGATCTACGAAGGCAAAGACTCCCAGCTCCAGCCCCGTGATTGCCCCACATATATTGGAACCAGTGGGAAAATTGTCTGGGAGTTGGCATACCCCCTGTTCGGAAAAGGTTACCATTTATATGTTGATAATTATTATACCAGCCTGCCCCTTTTTCGCCACCTTTACAGTAAACAAACCCCGGCCTGCGGTACCTTAAAAAAAAAACGGAAGGGATTCCCACAAAATTTATTGACAAAAAAATTGCGACCTGGAGAATCGGCATCCATGAGGAACGAGGAGGTGTTGGCCATGAAGTGGAGGGACAAGAAAGATGTCCACATCCTCTCTACGATCCACAATGACACCATGGTGGAGATCCCAAGAAGACGCGGCTCCATTGTAAAGCCCGAATGTGTCCACGACTACAATTTGTACATGGGGGGGTGGATTTAAACGACCAGATGCTACAGCCCTACTTATCAACCAGAAAGTCCCGTTATTGGCACAAAAAAGTTGCGTTTCACCTGTTTCACATGGCCCTTTTTAATTCGTTTGTCTGCTACCAAAAAGCAACTCAAAATCACCGACTCCACTACCTCCAATATATCGAAGATATCATCGATGCCCTCATTTACCAACAAGATCCCGCCCCAGGAAGCATTCGCTCTGATAGTGTGAGTCGGCTTCACGAGCGACACTATCCCTTTAGCATCCCCCCCACAGAATCTGGAAGAAGACGCCAAAAGAAATGCCGTGTATGCAGCAGAGGAGGAGTAAGAAGAGACACCAGCTATTATTGTCCCGATTGTCCCTCCCAACCTGGCCTGTGCATCGGAAATTGCTTCAAAAATTATCATACATCCATTAGTTCCCCTTATTATTAACAGACTGCCATTTCCCTATTTGCCTGCTACCATGTTACTAACTACCTTCCATGTTAATTAACTGACCCTGGCCTGTTTACCGACGATGTCTTTGCTTGCCGATTTAAACAACGTTTCTGACCTCCACGTGCACCAACCTCAGCCTGTTTACCGACGATGCCTCTGCCTGCCGATTTAAACCACGTTTCTGACTTCCACGTGTACCGACCTTGGCCTGTTAATCGACCATGTTTTTGCCTGCCACTTGGACTGATCTTTTGGCCATCTACTTTTAGTACACAGGGGTCTCACATATGTGAGGGGCTTCAGAATAGCGTTCTGAGTAGAGAAAACCAGTTTTTCGTTTTCTGTGCTCCAAGAATAGGGTCTGGTTGCCTGGAGGCTTCAAAGCGATTTGGGTGGGAGAAGCCTCTACCCCTGTCCCCCTGGCCCTAAGATTGATGGTCCTTCCTGCTACCTGGACCAATAATTTGGCTGTGCTGACCATATTACTGCCTGTAATGACCCATGACATTATGGACCATGTTTCTTCCTGCTGCTTGGACCAATACTTTGGCTGTGTTGACCATATATCTGCCTGCTGCCTCTACTGACTTTGGACAGCATTTCTGCCGGGACACCTCTGCCTGCTACCTGGACCTGTGCTTTGGCTGTGCTCTGGCTGTGCTGACAGTATCTCTGCCTGTGCGAACTATGGACAGTATTCCTGCCTGCTGCCTGGATGATTGCTTTTGCTGTCGCTGACCTCATCCCTGCCTGCTGCCTGGACCGATGCTCTCCTCTGTGGACCACTGCACTTCTAAAACCACAGGTAATCTTTTGTTATTTGGTATGTACCTGCTATGTGTTAGATATATGAAGGGCCTTCAAAAATGTGATCGGTAGTCAGAAAATGATATGTGCAATTAATGCTGCTAGAATGCCTGGAGGTGCTACTTGGATGTTGGGCCTCTGTATGTGGCCAGGCTGTGTAAAAGTCTCAAACATGTGGTATCGCCATACTCAGGAGGAGTAGCAGAATGCATTTTGGGGTGTAATTTTTGCTATGTACATATTATGTGTTAGAAATATCTTATAAATTGACAACTTTGTGTAAAAAAAATGCATTTTAATTTTTTCTCCACATTTTCCAAAACCTTCTGGAAAAAAATGAACCGTTCAAAAGACTCATAATGCCTCATAGATTATACGTTGGGGTGTGTGCTTTCCAAAATGGGGTCATTTTGTGGAAAATTCTATTTTCCTGGTGCTCCAGGGCCTTCAAAATTGTAATAGGTGGTTGAGAAAGGATATGTGCGATTTATGCTTGTAGAACGCCTGAAAGTGCTACTTCAATGTTGGGCCTCTGTATATGGCCAGGCTGTGTAAAAGTCTCACACATGTGGTATCGCTATACTCAGGAGGAGTAGCAGAATGCATTTTGGGGTGTTATTTCTTTTTCGTACATCACGGGACACAGAGCGACTTAGTCATTACTAATGGGTTATATAGATTACCTTCAGGTGTTGGCACTGGCCAATTCCAAACCGGAAGTACCCTCCCCTATATAAGCCCCTCCCACCCGGGAGCACCTCAGTTTTTTGCCAGTGTCTAAGGTGTTGGCCAAAGAGTAACATGTGTTTTCACTGGGCTTGCGTACAGGTTCTTTTGGGCCTTAGTAAGCTGTTCCGGATCCCACCAAAAAAGCTTCATAGCTAAACGGTCGGTACCCGGGCCTTGCAGCAGAAGAGCAAGGTTTTGCCTGTAATGCTTCTCTTAGGAGGGCTGGACCCTGGGATCCAGAGCTCTGGTCATACCCACGACCAAGATGTTGTCTGTGCAGGGTGCTATACAGGTCCAGGGGAGTGGAATCCTTGGGAACCCGGTCCCTGAAGGTTTAATTACAATGCCTGCCGTGATAGATGAAGTTTGGACTTCTGTGGACCAAACAAAGTCCTGCGGCGGGGATCAGGTAAGTGGGGGCCCCCAGGAACTTGGTTCTATTGGGGGACCCCCAAGCCTAATTTGTCTTTCTGTCTGTTACCTAACGGTATTCCCGCTAAATATCTGTGTTTGCCTGTAACTACTGAAAATGTAAAATTTTAATAGTAGTCAAGAAAAAAAAAAAAAAAAGGGACCGCGGTACCTGTGTTAAACCACTAGAGGCCGCTGTAGTCCATTTTTCTTGTCATGTGGATCTTTGGTTTTCTCAAGTCAAAAGATCCAGGCAGCTGGTAAGTTTCTCTGTGGGAATCCACTTCCTCTGCCCTGTTGCTGCGCTCATCCACCGCACAGGCCCTCCGGCAAAAAGGGCCCTGGCTCCTAGTCCCCTGTTTGATTTCGAAAAGGGCGCCAATGGCGCACGGGCGCGCGCGCGGGCGCGTGCACGCGCCTCCTATGAAAAAAAGGGGCGGGGCGGGTGGATGACGCTCGATGCGCGCATGTGCGGGCGTCCCAGCATAGTTAAAAGACACAGTACAAGTGTCAGCTGGATGCAAACAGAGCTAGCAACAAACAGTGGCACACAGAGGCGGTTGATGCAGGCATCCCCATAGAAAGGCACTTTAGTGGACACCAGCTGGTATATAGCAGCACCTGTGTTAGATTATTACCAGCAAAATTGGTGTATGACGACGGGAATACCTCAGCTTTGTGCTTAAAGGATATGTCGTCCAGACGCTCCGGAAATAGATCTTCCAGGAAGCCAAAGGGGTCTCCATCGGGCTCTGAGGATATTGGGCATGCTTGTACTGCACCAATCTCCCCTGAGAATTCAGAGGTCAGTAGCCGTAGAAACCCCGCAGGAATGCCTGGTGCTGCGGCTGTCCCCAGTCCACCTGCTCCTGTATATATAACAGAGGAGTTTTTATCCTCAACTCTGGGAGGATTGGAAGAGAGATTAACAGCATTGATCGCTGCTTCCCTGTCTCAGGAAAAGCGCGTCCGATCTCCGTCTCCTCCTTCAGAGTGTCTGTTAGTGGAGGAACAGTCCCAGAGATCGACCTACCTGAAGGGGATCAGGATGAGGTTGATTCAGTTATGGAGGAATCAACAGTGGAAGAACCTTTCTCAGCATCTCAGGCTGAAAGATTATGGGTTCAGTCTCTGACTAATATGGTCCGATCAGCATTTAAAATGCCTCTGGCGGAACCACCATCCACTACGGTTTCCTCGCTGGGGTCGCTAAAAGCTCCCCAGGCTGTCTGTTCTTTCCCAATCCACCCTTTATTAGAAGGGCTTATTTACCAGGATTGGGAGCATCCTGATAAAATATTTGCTCCCCCCAAGAGATTTCCGGTGATCTATCCCATGGAGGATAAGTTCATAAAAAAATGGAGGGTCCCTACAGTGGACGCAGCCATCTCTTCTGTTAACAAATCACTGACATGTCCAGTAGATAATGTTCCAATGTCAAAGACCCAATAGATAAAAATCTGGAGTCTTTACTAAAATCTGCTTTCTCTACAGCAAGCATGGTGACACAACCTGCGGTAGCAGCGATTGGAGTCTGCCAAGCAGTGAAAGATCAGTTGAAACAAGTCTTAAGGGACTTACCAGATCAGCAGGCTCTTGCCCTAGCTGACCTGCCTAGAGCCTTGTGTTTTGCGGTGGACGCCATAAAGGATACAATCCAACAGGCCTCCCGCTTTACGCTGTCTATAGTACAGGCTTCTGTGGCTCAAAAACTGGTCTGCTGAAGCTCCCTGTAAAAAACTGCTGGTTAGCTTCCCATTTCATGGAGAACGCTTATTTGGAGAAGATCTGGACAAATATATCCAGAAAATTTCTGCCGGTAAAAGTTCACTCTTACCGGTTAAGAACAAGGGTAGAAGTCCTTCTTTTAAGAGGCCTACTTCTCCAGTCCCTGGCACATCGGCTGTGAAACAGTTCCGACGGCCTCCGCGGTCAAATCCAGGGGGCAGAAATCAGGGACAATCACAGGGTATCAAGAAACCCTGGGTCAAGAGAGGTACAAAACCTCCCCCTAAGTCATGAAGGGTTGCCCCCACTCAGTCGGGTGAGGGGAAGACTTCAGTTGTTCACAGAGACCTGGCGGGACACCATCAGAGATGGGTGATCCCCGCAGTAAGTCTGGGATACAGGCTGGAGTTAAAAGACATTCCTCCTGCCCATTTTATAAGGTCAAACGTGCCAAGCGATCCCCAGAAGAGTGGATCCCTCCTTCTGGCACTAGAACAACTATTGCCCCAAGGGTAATCATGAAGGTTCCCTTGAAAGAAAACGGGTTCGGGTTTTACTCGAACCTTGTCACAGTCCCCAAACCAAATGGGGACATGAGGCCCATATTGAATATAAAAGGGCTAAACAAGTTCCTACATATCAGGACTTTTTTCTGATGGAGTCGATCCGATCGGTGGCCACCGCCCTACAAGGGCAGGAATGGTTAGCCTCGATCGACATAAGGGATGCTTATTTGCATATTCCCATCTGTCCGGCCCACCAGAAATTTCTACGCCTTGCAGTAGAAGGGCGCCATTTTCAGTTCAGAGCCTTACCTTTCGGTCTGGCCACGGCACCACAAGTGTTCACAAAAATTCTGGCCCTACGATTGGCCAAACTAGGAACACAAGGTGTAACGATAATGGCATATCTAGACGACTTGTTGCTGATAGACCACTCAGTGAAAAAACTAGAAGTGGTCGTTCACAAGATAATCAAGTATCTGGAATCTCACGGTTGCATTATCAACCGAGACAAGTCAGCCCTAAAACCAGTCAAAAGCCTGGAATACTTGGGGGCTAAGACTGGATTCAAATCAGAGAAAGATTTTCTTACCTCCAGAGAAGGTGTCGTCTTTGAAAGATTTGACCCACTTAGTGGGTACAAAAAAGAAAAACCATCCATACGCCTGTGTATAAGGCTGCTGGGAAAAATGGTGGCTTCATTCGAAGCGGTACCCTACGGTCAATTCCATTCAAGGAACTTGCAGAGGGCCATACTGTCAGCCTGGAACAAAAAAGTTCAGGCTTTAGACTTACCAATGTCCCTGTCCCCTTCCGTTCGCAAGAGCCTCCATTGGTGGTTGGTGCCCCAGAATCTGGGAAGGGAAACCCTTCAGTCCGGTTTCTTGGAAGGTGGTCACTACAGTTGCCAGCCTCAATGGTCTCTCCAGGGCAAGTGGTCAGAAGCAGAGAAGGCCCTGCCCACCAATCTCTTAGAGATACGAGCAGCCCGGTATGCCCTAGTAGCATGGACATCCAAACTCCAAGGGTCACCTGTCAGAATTCAATCAGACAATGCCACAGCAGTGGCATATATCAATCTCCAGGGTGGCACCAGGAGTCGTGCAGCCCAGAGGGAAGCGAAATGCATCCTGGAATGGGCAGAAAGGTATGTCACAGCCATATCCGCGGTTTTCATCCCAGGAGTGGAAAATTGGAGAGCGGACTTTTTTAAGTCGCCAGCAATTATGCCCGGGGGAATGGTCTCTTCACCCCGAGGTTTTCCAGGCAATATGCCAGCGGTGGGGAACACCGGATGTAGATCTGCTAGCATCCGGATTCAACGCAAAGGTGGACAGATTTGTGTCTCGCACAAAGGATCCCCTAGCTTGCGGTTCGGATGCCCTAGTGTTCCCTTGGGATCAGTTCAAGCTGATATATGCATTCCCACCGCGATTAATCCGCAGAATCAGGGTAGAAAAGAAACCAGTGATTCTGGTGGCTCCAGCGTGGCCCCGAAGGGCATGGTACGCGGAGATTGTAAAAATGTCAGTGGGAAGTCCTTGGACCCTCCCACATCGTCCGGACCTGCTTTCGCAAGGACCGATATACTACCCTTCCTTACCAGCCCTAGGTTGACGGCCTGGCTATAGAAGCCCACATTCTAAAAAAGAGAGGGCTCTCTAATCCTGTGGTATCTACCATGATCAATGCCAGGAAGCCGGTATCCAGGCAGATCTATTATAGGATCTAGAAGGCGTACATCACGTGGGGTGAGGCCAGGAAATGGCATCCACGTAAGTACGTAATAGGTAGGATTCTGGACTTCCTACAGTGGGCTGTACATAGGAAGCTTGCCTTGAGTACTATCAAGGGTCAGACGGCCTTGTCAATATTTTTTTTTTTCAAAGGCCCTTGGCTTTGCATTCATTAATCAAAGCTTTCATACAAGGAGTGATGCGTATTAGCCCTCCGGTTAGTATTCCCATATGTCCATGGGACTTAAACCTGGTTCTGTCGGTTCTACAGAAACAACCATTTGAACCATTGCGGCACATTTTCTTGGTTCTTTTCACCAGGAAATTGATTTTCTTAGTAGCCATTGGTTCGGCTAAAAGAGTATCGGAATTAGCCGCCTTGTCCTGTAAGGAGCCATATCTGGTTATCCATAAGGACAGAGTAGTATTACGTCCTCATCCAGCCTTCTTCCTAAGGTGGTATCGAGGTTCCATTTGAACCAAGATGTGGTTCTTCCTTCCTTTTTCCCCAAACCTAGTTCGGTAGAGGAAAAGTTATTGCATTCTTTGGATGTAGTAAGAGCAGTTAAAGCTTATCTTAAAGCCACTGCTCAGATTCGCAGAACGGATACTTGGTTTGTTCTGCCGGAAGGCCCCAGAAAGGGTCAGGCAGCATCAAAAATCTACTTTAGCCAAGTGGATTCGACAGGTCATAATACAAGCCTATGGCTTGAAAAGGAGACCGCCTCCGTTCAAAGTTAGGGCGCACTCCACAAGAGCAGTTGGAACTTCATGGGCAGTGCATCACCAAGCCTCCCTGGCTCAAGTACTGTAAGGCCACAACATGGTCCTTAGTACAAACGTTTACTAGATTCTACCAGGTAGACGTCAGAAGTCAGGAGGATGTCGCCTTTGGGCGCAGTGTGTTGCAGGCCGCAAAAGAGCCTCATGCCTGATGGCGCCCAGCTTATGTATCCCTCCCCTCATTTGGCATTGCTTTGGGACGTCCCATTAGTAATGACTAAGTCGCTCTGTGTCCCGTGATGTACGAAAAAGAAAAAGGGATTTTTATAACAGCTTACCTGTAAAATCCTTTTCTTGGAGTACATCACGGGACACAGAGCTCCCACCCCTCTTTTTGGGACACTTATTGCTTGGCTACAAAACTGAGGTGCTCCCGGGTGGGAGGGGCTTATATAGGGGAGGGTACTTCCGGTTTGGAATTGGCCAGTGCCAACACCTGAAGGTAATCTATATAACCCATTAGTAATGACTAAGTCGCTCTGTGTCCCGTGATGTACTCCAAGAAAAGGATTTTACAGGTAAGCTGTTATAAAAATCCCTTTTTTTGCTATGTATATGCTATGCGTTAGAAATATCTTATAAATGGACAACTTTGTGTAAAAAAAATGCATTTTCATTTTTTCTCCACATTTTCCAAAACCTTCTGGAAAAAAATGAACCGTTCAAAAGACTCATAATGCTTCATAGATTATACGTTGGGGTGTGTGCTTTCCAAAATGGGGTCATTTTGTGGAAAATTCTATTGTCCTGGTGCTCCAGGGCCTTCAAAATTGTAATAGGTGGTTGAGAAAGGATATGTGCGATTTATGCTTGTAGAACGCCTGAAAGTGCTACTTCAATGTTGGGCCTCTGTATATGGCCAGGCTGTGTAAAAGTCTCACACATGTGGTATCGCTATACTCAGGAGGAGTAGCAGAATGCATTTTGGGGTGTTATTTTTGCTATGTATATGCTATGCGTTAGAAATATCTTATAAATGGACAACTTTGTGTAAAAAAAATGAATTTTCATTTTTTCTCCACATTTTCCAAAACCTTCTGGAAAAAAATGAACCGTTCAAAAGACTCATAATGCTTCATAGATTATACGTTGGGGTGTGTGCTTTCCAAAATGGGGTAATTTTGTGGAAAATTCTATTGTCCTGGTGCTCCAGGGCCTTCAAAATTGTAATAGGTGGTTGAGTTCAATGTTGGGCCTCTGTATGTGGCCAGGCTGTGTAAAAGTCTCACACATGTGGTATCGCTATACTCAGGAGGAGTAGCAGAATGTATTTTGGGGTGTAGTTGCAATTATGCATATGCTGTGTGAGAGAAAAAAACTGTTAATATGACCAGTTTGTGTAAAAAAAAAAAAAAAATGTAAATTTTCCCAAGAATTGTGGGAAAAAAATACAACTTCAAAAAACTCACCACGCCTCTTAGTAAATACCTTGGACTGTCTACTTTCCAAAAAGGGGTAATTTTGGGGTATTTGTACTTTCCTCGCTTGTTAGTGTCTCAAGAAATGAGATATCCCTTCAGTACATCAGGCGTGATCAGATGTGATAAATTTTCAGTGATTGCCACCATAGTTTGTAGACTCTATAACTTTCACAAAGACCAAATAATATACACTAATTTGGGTTCATTTTACCAAAGATATGTAGCAGTATACATTTTGGCACAAATTTATGAAGAAAAATTACTTATTTGCAAAATTTGCAAAATTTTACAATAGAAACTAAAAAAAAGTGTTTTTTTTGAAAAAAAAATTGCTGTTTTTTTGCTTATATCGCAAAAAATAAAAAACCCAGTGGCGATTAAATACCACCAAAAGAAAGCTCTATTTGTGAGAAGAAAATGATAAAAATTTTGTTTGGATACAGTGTAGCATGACTAAGTAATTGTCATTCAAAGTGTGAGAGTACTGAAAGCTGAAAATTGGTCTGGGCGGGAAGGTGCATAAGTGCATGGTATTGAAGTGGTTAAGGGGAACCCTGATGCAAATCAAAAAAATAAATGCGTGCGGTTCCCCCAAATATCCATACCAGGCCCTTCAGGTCTGGTATGGATTTTAAGCGGAACTCCACCCCAAATAAAAAAAAAAATGGCGTGGAGTACCCCCAAAAATCCAGACCAGACCCTTTATCCGAGCATGCAACCTGGCAGGCCGCAGGAAAAGAGGGGGGGACGAGAGAGCGCCCCCCCCTCCTGAACCGTACCAGGCCACATGCCCTCAACATGGGGAGGATGTCCCCATGTTGATGGGGACAAGGGCCTCATCCCCACAACCCTTGCCCGGTGGTTGTGGGGGTCTGCGGGCGGGGGCTTATCGGAATCTGGAAGCCCCCTTTAACAAAGGGGACCCCCAGATCCCGGCCCCCCCTATGTGAATTGGTAATGGGGTATTCACAAAGATAGTGTAAAAATGTAAAAAAAAATACACAGACACCATTGGGAAAGTCCTTTATTAAAAATAAAAAAAATAAAAATAAAAAAAAACATTCCAGCAATGAAATCCAGTGTCCCGCGGCAATCCCGATGTCCAGCGCTGTCCAGACGAAATGTCATTGGCTGAGCCTGAGCGGACCTGATGGGGAACTTCCTCCGCAGTGTATTAAATGAATAGACCCGCCCCTTCTAAAGTTCCCCATCAGGTCTGCTCAGCCAATGACGTAGGTGTAAGGCTGAGGACCTGATGCGGAACATGAGAAGGGGCGGGTCTATTCATGTATTAAACTGTGGATGAAGTTCCCCATTTTAATAATTTTTAATAATTTATGAAATGAACACACCAATCAACACACAAAAAGTGAGATCTTTCATGCATGGGTGGATAATTGGGGTAGAAAAAGGATTGGGGTGGAACAGAGGGGGCAGTAGAAGGGAAGGGTCTAGAGAACAGGTATTGGAGGGAGACTGGGTAGGGCAAGGATACCCAGTGCCCAGGGGGGGGCTCTTCGGCAGCGGCGATACACAGTCGCATTTTACCCTTTCTTTGACCGCTAGCGGGGGTTTAAAGCGACCCCCCCGCGTTAAAATGTAAAATCACCCAACTGTGCCCCCTGCATCTTTAAATATCTCTTTGTCACTACTGTGTACCCCCTCTCCACAACTGCACCTCTGGACCCCTTTAGATTACACAGCACCCTGCATCACTGGCCCCCTTTACATTACACAGCACCCCTTTACATTACACAGCACCCTGCATCACTGGACCCCTTTTACATTACACAGCACCCTGCACCCCTTTACATTACACAGCACCCTGCACCCCTTTACATAACACAGCACCCTGCATCACTGGACCCCTTTACATTATACAGCACCCTGCATCACTGGACCCCTTTACATTACACAGCACCCTGCATTACTGGACCCCTTTACATTACACAGCACCCTGCATCACTGGACCCCTTTACATTACACAGCACCCTGCACCCCTTTTCATTACACAGCACCCTGCATCACTGGACCCCTTTACATTATACAGCACCCTGCATCACTGGACCCCTTTACATTACACAGCACCCTGCATTACTGGACCCCTTTACATTACACAGCACCCTGCATCACTGGACCCCTTTACATTACACAGCACCCTGCACCCCTTTTCATTACACAGCACCCTGCACCCCTTTACATTACACAGCACCCTGCACCCCTTTACATAACACAGCACCCTGCATCACTGGACCCCTTTACATTATACAGCACCCTGCATCACTGGACCCCTTTACATTACACAGCACCCTGCATCACTGGATCCCTTTACATTACACAGCACCCTGCATTACTGGACCCCTTTACATTACACAGCACCCTGCATCACTGGACCCCTTTACATTACACAGCACCCTGCACCCCTTTACATTACACAGCACCCTGCACCCCTTTACATTACACAGCAGCACCCTGCACCTCTGGACACTACACTCTGACCACTACACTACACACTGACTACTGACCACTACACTGCACACTGACCACACTGACCATATGTATGACGTGTCCTATGACATCATGTCTCTGCAGTCACACACACACAAGTGTTGTAGGACATCTCCTCCTCCCTCCATACCGCACACACAGCCCGGCTCTCCTTCCTTCTCACCTTCAGCAGGTCCAGCGGGTGTGTGCAGCAGGCCGCCCCGCAGGAGGCCAGGCCCCCGAGGTACTTCCACCACCGACTCGAGACACCCTCCGCTCCGCCATCTCCCCCGGCTCTTTTTCTTCTTCTCTCCCCGGGCGCAGCACAGTCCAAGGGCCAGGGGTGGAGCCGGTCCGTGCCCGGGAGAACAAGAAGAGCTGGGGGCCAATCGGGTTGCAGCGCGAGGCCCCGCCCAGCCAGCACTGCCAAACAACAAGACGCGGCCGCCTTAAAGCGACGACGGGGAGGTGTGGTGGGCCCGGGGGGAGGAAGAGGGAGGGAGTACATGTGCTGCGGTGCAGATCTGTGCGGGGCTGGAAGTGGGTGTAAGGGCGGCGGAGGGTGTAGAACACTGCCAATTTGGCCAACACCATCTCGATTCCAGGGGGGGGGGCAAGTGACCCCCCTTGCCCTATGGAGCGGACGCCCATGCCAGTGCCCTGAGCTCAGAGGAATACTGGTGATTTTGGGGTATGGAGAAGTGGGGATGAGATTGTCAATGCAGCCAAGGTGTATGTTTATATGGGATGAGAGGTAGTTGTGGAAGATGGTAGGTGAATTCAGTAGTGCCAGGTTTATTTGAGCTGTTCATGCTGATCCTTCATCGCGGAAGCCCTCCATAGTCATGATTTTGTTTATTTGAGTAAAGCATTGCACACTTGTTGGGGCTAGGAGCTCTTCCAAAGTAGAGGACTGCATGCTTTTGGTGCATTATCCAAATTAATAAGCAAGGAATATTTATAAGCATTTCTGGATAAGGGGGTGAGGTGAAAAAGAAGAGCTAGGGTATTGTGGAGGATGGAGTGTCCTATCATATTGTCAATATTCTGGTTAACTGTGGACCAGAAAGAGAGAATCGTATATACTCGAGTATAAGTCGAGTTTTTCAGCACATTTTTTTGTGCTGAAAAGTCCCCTCTCGGCTTATACTCGAGTCACCTTTTTGCGCCTGATCTCCTGGACTTTGGGGACCCGGTACTTGGCACACATGTAGCCTCACTCTTCCTCTACAAGTGTGCAAAGTTTGTTATCCAGGGGACCCACGGTCAGGGAGCACTGATTTTTCAAATCCGGGCGCCCCTTCCATAGACTCCCATGTTAAATGGTCATTTCTCCGGTGACTTTGGGGACCCGGTACTGGTCGGTCGTAGGTCCCCTGGACCCAAAACCTGGCACAAATGTAGCTCCTTTTCTCCTTTATAAATTTGCAAAGTTTTTTGTCTGGGGGACCTACAGCCGGGGAGCAACGATTTTTCAAACCTGGGCACCCCTTCCATAGACTCCCATGTTAAACGTCAGTCTAGTCATGGACACAGTGAGGCATGGACACAGTGAGGCATGGACACAGTGAGGCATGGACACAGTGAGGCATGGACACAGTGAGGCATGCACATGGACACAGTGAGGCATGGACACAGTGAGGCATGCACATGGACACAGTGAGGCATGGACACAGTGAGGCATGCACATGGACACAGTGAGGCATGCACATGGACACAGTGAGGCATGGACACAGTGAGGCATGCACATGGACACAGTGAGGAAAAGTGAGGCACGCAGATGGACACCCTAGGCTTATACTCGAGTCAATGAGTTTCCCCAGTTTTTTGTGGTAAAATTAGGTGTCTCTGCTTATATTCGGGTCGGCTTATACTCGAGTATATACAGTAAGTTTGGGGTGTGACCATAAAATGTGAAGGAGTGTTTTTTTCTTTCTCTTGACATCTCCAACAGAAGTGGGATCGTTGGGAAATTTGTACGTAAAGCGGAAAGTGCACTGAACCAACGGGTCAAGAATTTGTAGTTGGTCTCTTGATATCTGTTAGCTATGGAAGCTTTGTGGGAAATTGTATGGTATGGTTAATTTTCAGTGGGTTGTAAAAGAGATTCAACTCTTGTACTATTTATGAATTTAATGCAACCCACCACAATTTAACCATCGTAAGATGTCACAGAACTGGCAGAAACCAGTGGGACCCGGGTACATCTATCTACTGTCCAAAGAAGTCTAGCCAGAAGTGGTCTTCATTGAAGAATTGCAGCCAAAAAGCCATACCTCCGATGTGGAAACAAGGCTAAGCAACTCAACTATTCACAAAAACATAGTAACTAGGGGGCAGAAAAATGTCAGCAGGTGCTCTGGACTTATGAGTCAAAATTTCAAATATTTGGCTGTAGTAGGAGGCGGTTTGTTCATAAATGGCTGGAGAGTGGTACAATAATTAGTGTCTGCAGGCAACAGTGAAGCATGGTGGAGGTTCCTTGCAAGTTTGGGGCTGCATTTCTGAAAATGGAGTTGGAGATTTGGTCAGGAATGGATCAATAGTGTCCTCAATGCTGAGAAATACAGGCAGATAATTAACCATCATGCCATACCATCAGGGAGATGTGTGATTGGCCACAAATTATTTCTGCAACAGGTCAACAAACCCAAACATACTGTATATCCAGTCATTAAGAACCATATTCAGCGTAAATAAAAACATGGAGTCCTGGAAGTGATGGTTTGTCCCCTACAGAGCCCTGATCTCAACATCATGGAGTCTGTCTGGGATTATATTTGAGACAGCTTACATCCACAGAACTGTGATTAGTTCTCTAAGATGTTTGGAACAACCAAACTGCCGAGTTTCTTCAACAACTGTGTGCAAGTGTACCTAGAAAGAATTTATGCTGGTTTGAAGGCAAAGGCTAGTCACACCAAATATTGATTTGGATTTCTCTTCTGTTCATTTACTTTCCATTTTATTAACTGATAAAAATAACTTAACAATTCTATTTCTGAAAGCATTCTTCATTTAAAGCAATTTTTCACACCCGCCTAAAACATTTGTACAGTACTGTATACATTATAAATAAATAAAAATTCATTTCACATGACCTGACCTCTGAGAAAGCAAAGAAGAATACTGACCACAATAGGATGGATGTGCTTACATGCCTAGCATGGTCAGTTTTTTTCAAATAGGAAAGCAGGGGGACTGGCATCATCACCAAGTATTTCACACAAAGAAAGCAATGTAATTTGTCAGATCTAATTACTATTTAGCTCTCACCTGTAGAGCACTAGGCTAAGTGACCCAGGGATTGCAGCATATGATGTTTCTTCACAGGAAGTATCAGGTCTCAGGCCTCGTACACACGACCGATTTTCTCGGCAAGAACCAGCAAGAAACTTGCTGGCAGAGAGGTATTGCCGAGTAAATCGGTCGTGTGTACGCGGCTATCGGTTTCTCGTCGAGAAAACCGACAAGAAACCTCGACGAGAAAATAGAGAACCTGCTCTCTATTTTCTCGTCGAGATTCTCCTCGGCATGTTTCTCGACGAGAAAAGTGAGTGTGTGTACACTTACCTGTCCTCCCGGAAGCCCGCGCATGTTCGAAATGAATTCGACGCATGCGCGGTAGCTTCATAGGCATACGTAGGGTATACCAAGATGGCAGCGACGGCATCGAATGTGACGAGCGCATGCTCGTCGTAGTCGATGACGTCATCGCGTACGCTCCATTCAAAGAACCGCGGGTTCTTTGAAACGAGCGTGTGTACACTCGGCCGGGACAAGTTTCTTGTCCAAGAATCTCGTCGAAAAAAACGACATGTTTTTTTCAACGAGAATCTCGGCCGTGTGTACAAGGCCTCACAGACAAAGGTCATCCATTTGCCTGTGCAGGGCCATTCCACATGCCTCTACTATAGGCTCTGTGTACAAGGCAACAAATTACACCATGACACTATATGATCAATGGACGCTTTATGCAGGTGGAAAACACAAGATGCAAGAAGGAAATTTTACAATGGATTTAAAGTGATTGTAAACCCATTTTTCTTTTTTTTTAAAACCTGCAAGACAAAGGCATAATGAGCTAGTATGACTAGCATACTAGCTCATTATGCATTACTTACCTTAGATCGAAGCCCCCGAATCCGTCCTCGTCTCCCCCTCCAGCCGCAGCCATCTCTCCCGGAGGTTATTTCCGGGTATCGCCACTCCGGCGCTGTGATTGGCCGGAGCGGCGATGATGTCACTCCGTGCATGCGCACGGGAGCCATAAAAGCCGGCATTATCATTCCTAAAACCGGCATTTACAGTGCGCCTTCGCCGATGTCTACAGCGAGCATGCGCCGTACACATCAGTGTACTCTTTTTTTTGCCAATATCTCCTAAACCTTGTAGGTTTAGGAGATATTGCAAACACCTACAGGTAAGCCTTAATCTAGGCTTACCTGTAGGTGCAAGTTGCAAGAGTGGGTTTACAACCACTTTAAATGTATGCTTGTGTTTTTTGTTAAGCCTCAACTTACGATCACTGTTTCTCTTAGCAGTTACAGTTTTTCCATGCTTGGCCAAACATTTGTGGACACCTGACTTTCACACCCATATGAGATTACTGGACATCCCATTTGAAAACCATATGGAGTTTCCCTGCCCCTCACAGCTATAACAGCCTCTACTCTTCTGGAAAGGATTTCCACAAGATGGTGTACTTGTGAGAATTTTTGCCCATTCAGCCATAAAAACTAAAGTTGAGATCAGTTATTGATGTTGGAACAGACCTAGCTTGCAATTGGCATTCCACTTGACCCCAAAGGTATTCATTGAGTATGAGGTCAGGGCTCTGTGATAACTTCTCAAGTTCCTCAACACCAAACTCATCCAACCATGTCTTCATTTTGCTGGCTTTGTGAATGGGACACAGTCTTGTCAAAACAGAAAAGGGCCTTTTGCCCCATTTGTTTCTACAAGGTTGGAAGCACATCATTGTCTGGCGTATGCTGTAGCATTAACAGTACTCTTCACTGCAAACATCTCAGTTTAGACCCGAATTTAGAGGGGTGTCCTCATCCTTTTGTCCACACATTGTATACCGACTTTATTTATGAAACTCTTCCTCTTGATGTATGAAATAATTTATCAGTTCTTTTGATCTTTGCCCATGTGAAAGCCAGGCACTATTTGTCTCTTTGCATCTGTTAATTGCCTTGTGTTGCTTTGAAAACACATATCAAAGTGTCACATACATCTGACAGATACTGCTAATTGACAGTTAACCTAATATGACTCTATGTCATGTGCCAAACTCTGATGTAGTAACTTCAGTTGAATTTCTTTTGTTTGGTTTTTCCAATATTTTGCCCACCTATTAAACATCAGTAAAAAAAAAGCCTAATATGTATTCCCCTCAAGACTGTGCAAATGACAAGGGGACATTCACATAGACTTAAGCCCTGTACACACGGCCGAGAATCTCGGCAGGAAAAAAAAACGTCGTTTTTCCTGACGAGATTCTTGACAAGAATCTTGTCCCGGCCGAGTGTACACACGTACCTTTCAAAAGAACCGCCGTTCTTTTGAATGGCACGAACGCGGTGACATCATCGACTACGACGAGCGTGCGCTCGTCACATTCAATGCCGTTGCCGCCATCTTGCTACACCCTACCTATGCCTAGGAAGCTACCGCGCATGCGTCAAAGTCATTTCGAGCATGCGCGGGTTTCCACGGCGACAGGTAAGTGTACACACACTCGGGTTTCTCGTCGGGAAACAGGCCGACGAGAATCCCGACGAGAAAAAAGAAAGCAGTCTTCTTTTTTTCTCGTCGAGATTGTGGTCAGTTTTCCTGACTAGAAACCTGAAAGCCTCGTACACACCGCCGGTTTTCTCGGCAAGAAAGCTCTGCAAGCAGTTTTCTTGTCGGTTCTTGCCGAGAAAACCGGTCGTGTGTACGAGGCTTCAGAGTGCATCTAAACCCAAAATCAAAAATGTAATATACTGTACTGTTATTGTATATATACTGTGTGTGTGTATATATATATATATATATATATATATATATATATATATATATTAGGGCTGTTACTGATTAAAATTTTCGTGTTCGATTAATCGATTTTTTTTAAATCGATGAATCAACTAATTTTGATTAATTATAACGCACATAGATCCAACTACCATATTTATCGGCGTATAACACACACAGGTGTATAACACGCACCCTAACTTTAAGAGGGAAGTTCCAGGAAAAAATAATTTCCACAGCCCCCCACATATAACACGCAGGCAAAGTTTACCCTCTATTTTCAGGGTAAAAAAGTGAGTGTTATACGCCAATAAATACAGTACTTTTAGCTGATCTCCTTGCAGGCTGATTCCCAGTGCAGCTACCAACCACTGGAAAAATGGATAGCAGGATACAAAAAACACACAAAGGCAGCGCTTGATGGGAATAGCATTAAAACTTTTATAGTCTTCAAGTAGGTAACAAAATAAATATTGCACTGGAGATAAAATTGATGTAGCTACATAAACTGTAAAAATGGTGCGAGTAATACCAAATGGTAGCAAAAGCAGTCATAAAAACATGTAGCTAAGTATGATACTGGTATAAAAATGTGTACAACGATACCACTGCTGAATCCAGATGAGAAGGGGCTAACATCAGTCCGTCGGCATGTAGATGTCCCGTGAAGGGAACAATCACAACTCCCAGTGGATGGCTGTAGAATTCCAGGTTGATAGAGGGAAGTGATAGAGGGAAGTGTAACAGCCCTTGCGTGTGGCAGATAGTAAGGTCCCGCCGGCATGCAGATATGAAGGCACAGCAAAGGAGCCCTTCAGATGGACACGGCAAGCCCAAAGAATTTTGATCGATCAAAACAATTAATCGATTAATCGAGGAATTAATAGTTAATTTCCACAGCCCTAATATATATATATATATATATATATATATATATATATATATATATATATATAGTATAGTATATATTGAATATATACTACATTGTTTTCTTTATTTTTTGCATTTTTTTTCACATGCTAACCCTACAAATAACACTCTTCCTGTCCCTGGGTGGTTACGTGTCTTTTCCATTGTACAGTATCTATGGGGGGGGGGGGCATTATTTATTACCCTAGGCTGCTCTCCCCTAGCTCTTTGTCCATATCTCTTCATCTTCATTACATGAAGGGGAGGGCAATTGGTAGCTTACAGAGGATAGCTAAGAAGGAAGAAATTCTTCAGTGTAGCTTACAGGAAGTGACAAAGTCACTACATTTCTGGCAGAATCAAGAGATATATTACCAGTATTTTCTGAAAATGTTCTTAGCCGGAAAAAAAAAGGAAAACAGATGCAGCCGCCACATCTAAGGACTGTAAGCTGCAACATGAAGCATTTTTTCTTAGTTATCCTTTAAAGCAGGGTCTCCAAACTTTCTAAATAAACTTTGGGGTGCTGGATTGTGGCCAGCAGTAGCAAGTAGAAAATGTCCTGAAACCAATGGGAGTAAACAATGTTCTATCTGTGGTATTAGGGGGAGGAATAGTGTCCTATCGTTGGTGTCAGTGGGAGAAATAGTGCCCCAATGTTGGTGCCAGTGGGAGGAATAGTACCCCAATGTTGGTGTCAGGGGGAGGAATAGTGCCCCATTGTTGGTGTCAGTGGCAGGAATAGTACCCCAATGTTGGTGTCAGGGGGAGGAATAGTGCCCCATTGTTGGTGTCAGTGGCAGGAATAGTACCCCTATGTTGCTGTTAGTGGGAGGAATAATGCCCCTATCAGTGGCGGCTGGTGTTTTTTTTTTTGGGGGGGCGGCAAACAATCTCCCCCCCGAAGGTTGCTCGGTCGGCCGGTCGGCGGCGGCACCCCCCCCTATCCCGGCACTTACCCCATTGGTTGCAGGCAGGCGGGCTCCTATGGGTGGCGGGCAGCGGCCAGGTTGCAGGCTCCTACGAGCGGTGGGTTGCCCTTTCAGCTAATCAGGTGTCCTGTGTCAGAACCCACTTTCTGATTGGCCAGGAGGAGAATCAGTGTTACAACAGCGAATATTAATTCACTGTTGTAACACACCTGGGTGGGCTCAGAGCGCACTCTCTGCGACCCAAACCCACCCTATATTGATGCCTATTAGAGCCTCTGGCTCTAATCGGTGCTTCAAAAAACAGCCCCTCCGAATTGGAATCGATTCGCCGGTGTCCTGAAAGGGGCCGGATGCATGGATAGGGGAGGCGGCGATGGACAGGGAGGGCGGCACCCGTGCGCCCTTAATGGACGGGCCACCCCTGGCCCCTATGTTGGTGTCAGTGGGAGGAATAGTGCCCCTTTGTTGGTGTCAGTGGGAGGAATAGTGCCCCCTATGTTGGTGTCAGTGGGAGGAATAGTGCCCCAATGTTGGTGTCAGTGGGAGGAATAGTGCCCCAATGTTGGTGTCAGTTACAAGAATAGTACCCCAATTTTGATGTCAGGAATAGTGCCCCAATGTTGGTGTCAGTTACAAGAATAGTACCCCAATTTTGATGTCAGGAATAGTGCCCCAATGTTGGTGTCAATTACAAGAATAGTACCCCAATTTTGATGTCAGGAATAGTTCCCCAATGTTGGTGTCAGTGGGAGGAATAGTGCCCCAATGTTGATTTCAGTTACAAGAATAGTGCCCCAACTTTGGTGTCAGGAATAGTGCCCCAGTGTTGGTGTCAGTGGCCGGAATAGTGCCCCAAGGGCCATTGCAAGCAGGAAGACTTCTTTACTGTACCTCTCCAGCTACATTCTCAGCTTGCTTTAGTGCCAGGATGAGTAAACTCCTGTGCACACGTGTGGGAATTACAGGATCCTGGGCTGGCCAATCAAGATGGCTGAAGATGCCAAATTTGGAAGACCAGAAGAAGATGTTGGTGCCAACAAGGGGTCCTATACGGGGAAGGGAAGTTGGGGATCCACAGTAAAAAACTTAAACCCCCATGTCACATTTGACGTGTAATATCACTGCTTTATGTGACCCATTCAGATGAATGGGTGCTGCTTCACAACCCCCCCTACAACCACATGCAGGGCATATTGTAGTGCAGTACTCAGGGGTGTGAAAACAGACCTTAAAGCGGAGCTCCGCCGGAAAAAAAAACATTAAAAGCCAGCAGCTACAGCTACAGCAGCTGCTGGCTTTTAATATTTGGACACTTACCTGTCCTGGAGTCCAGCGACGTCCGCAGCAGAGGACGAGCGATCGCTCGTCACTCTGCTGCTCCCTCCGCCATCCTCGCTGAGGGAACCAGGAAGTGAAGCTCTGCGGCTTCATGCCCGGTTCCCTACGGCGCATGCGCGAGTCGCGCTGCGCCGTTCTGATTCGTTCTCCTGTGTTCTGGGAGCCGAGTGTCTCCCAGAACACTACGGGAAGTCTGGGGGAAGTGACGTCACTCCCGCAGATTCCCGCAGAGAGGACTCCCGGATGTGGGTGAAAATACCTGTCTTAGACAGGTATCTTCACCCCCTCCCCCCTGAAAGGTGTCAATTGTGACACCAGAGGGGGGGAGGGTTCCGATTAGCATAAGTGTAAAATTAGGGTGGAGGTCCACTTTAAGATAGTGAGGTAACGCCTTCCAGTCACATGTGAAATGCCCTGACGGGTGATGCAATTGTAAATGAGCCCTAAGTGAAATTAAAGTGAAAGTGCCATTTATTATCAGTATAGCAAGGTGTCACTTTTGCACATAGCTTATGGACTACAGTTTGTGCCTATAAGAACTTAACTCTTTTCATTGTCCGTTTGCCCCATACTGCTGGAATTTGTTGGGTTCAGCTATGATAAGAACAATGCATGACGGACCTTGTGGTGCGGAGAGACAGAGAATCTATTGCTATGGGTCAGAAATAGACTACAAGGCCCACAACGCCACTGTGCTGCGAAGGAGCGTGGCGCCACGCACTGCCTGCTGGGAGGACTTATTTAAGACAGGGCGGGGCTTGTGGTCATTTTCTTGGGACGCCATCTTGCAAGAGGCAAGAGGCCTGCAGCGAGGGTGCTTAGGCCGGAGAAGCCTGGGCCTAAAGTAACGGAGGCCGGATCACCTGTCCCTCCGATCCCAGCTATAGCCCGGCTGATCGGACCAGGGAGAGGGACAGCTCCACATTCCTGATCATCCAGAGTCACCTATCCACGACGCCTTGTGACCGGCTAATTGGAGGACCAGGGACCACGACTCGTCCGGAGGCTGCGAACCAAGCAGGGGCGGATCCAGAGTCTTTTCTCGGGAGGGGCACTGCCAAAAAATGATTTTTTGTGTGGGAAATTTATCGGGGAAATGGTTGGTGTCGGCGCTTCAATCATCCCAGCACCATGGTTGTTATGGTGTCAGGATGATTGAAGCGCATTATTTCTATTATTACATTGTAATATGAAATTAAATAGTTCAATGCAGAATCAGTGGGAGCCCCGAGTGTGTCACTTGCCACCGTCGCCTGCAATTAGTGGGAGCCCTGAGCGTGTCACTTGCCACACGTTGTGGATTGTCACTTGCCACGTCACCTGCCACATCTTGTGGATTGTCACTTCCCACATCACCTGCCACACCTTGGAGGGGCACTGCCAAAAAATGATTTTTTGTGTGGGAAATTTATCAGGGAAATGGTTGGTGTCGGCGCTTCAATCATCCCAGCACCATGGTTGTTATGGTGTCAGGATGATTGAAGCGCATTATTTCTATTATTACATTGTAATATGAAATTAAATAGTTCAATGCAGAATCAGTGGGAGCCCCGAGTGTGTCACTTGCCACCGTCGCCTGCAATTAGTGGGAGCCCTGAGCGTGTCACTTGCCACACGTTGTGGATTGTCACTTGCCACGTCACCTGCCACATCTTGTGGATTGTCACTTCCCACATCACCTGCCACACCTTGTGGATTCTCACTTGCCACGTCACCTGCCACACCTTGCTGATTGTCACTTGCCTGCCACCAGATGCAGATTGTCATTTGCCACGTCACCTGACACAATTTGCGGATTGTCACTTGCCACGTCGCCTGCCACACCTTGCGGATTGTCACTAACTTGTCTGCTAAGGTGTAGTTTTGGTTGTCTCTTGCTGTGTCCCAGACTCCCAGAGTCAGGCAGCAGAGAGATAATGTAATCTCTCTGCTGCCTGCACAGTGAGGGCGGAAGTCACTGCAGGAATGCAGGGCAGGCACTGGCGGTGAGAGATGATCTCATCTCTCTGCTCCCCCGCTCCCGGCTAGCTGATTGGCCAGCTGCCACACTGAGCCTGCTCTCTCACTCTCACCTGCGCTGCCAACACACTGAGCAGCACAGTCTGCCCACAAACCACGCCGCCCCCGACAACAACCCACGCCGCAAGCGGAGCCGCCCGCTTTCTTACCCGTCTGTGGAGCCGCACGCTATTGCACCTGGCAGCAGAGCGGCCTGACGTGACTCACTGACGTCACTCGTTGCTAGACGCCAAGCGGCCCAGGCGTTAGCAGCGAGTGCAGGGAAGAGGCTCCACCCACCTCCTCCTCCACTCCTGGTATTGTGTCAGTGCGCCACGTAACTACATTAGACGAGTCTCTCTCTCAGCGCCGCTGATCGGCTGATGTGAGAAACTGAGAGAGAGACTCAGAGAGGCAGCGGCAGCCGCAGAACAAGTACTGTATATACTCGAGTATAAGCCGACCGAATATAAGCCGAGGCACCTAATTTCTCGGGGGGGGGCAATTGCCCTGTTGCCCCCCCTGGATCCGCCACTGGAACCAAGAGGGCCCAGTTGGAGGATACCAGGGAGGCGAGGCCTCATGTGGTGAGAGGGCACCTGCCTACCAACATAACTAACTGTGTCGCAGGAAGGTGACTTCCATACTTTTACTTACGCTTGCTGGTAACTGCAGTGCCGCAAGCATAGACACGCTACAGGATTGAGTTAGCGCTTTGGGAAGGATCAGCATTCCACTTGCCCTTTTCACCACACGTTAATTGTTTAATCTTTCTTCACCCTTTCTTTGGATTACAAATACTCAAGTGCACCAACAAAGGCTAGCGAAGATTACTGGAGACTTTTAGGATCATCAGTTCAGCTCACTGACTAGGTTGATACAGCGGGACACGTACCAGTAAAGCTGCCCAACAGGGGGAGCCAGATAGCTTGTTGAACTTGCACATGTAAATCAACTGTTACATTTATTTTACTGTCATTGTGCTGTTTAGTAAGCTGGGTTAGAATTGGTGGAGAAGTACCCCACTGTAGATACCATTGCAGTGGGAAATTCCTCCACTGTGCACTTCTTCAGGTCTGACTCTAAGTTGGGTTAATTTGGGTTTCTTAGTCTATAAGTGAAACTCTGGAACTGTTGTGCATATGTATGTCAGTGAACTCTCACAGGGATCTGTTTGAGTCAGAGGTCACATGTATAATCTCTATTTTTTTACCAAGTAAACATATTACTCCTTGGTTGAACTACTTTTTGTGTGGGACTCTGTCTTTTGCAGCCGTGTGGCAGGCAAACTACAACAAGGTAACAATATTTAATTCCATTTATTGTTGTGTGATATTATTGTGGCCCTCTATAGCCTTTAGGGGCCCACAATCACATTATTGTTATTATTATCCAGTTGTGCCAAGGGGAATCAAACCAAATTACAGGGGTTGATAGGCAGAGTACAGGCCCAAAACTTAAGCCTCATACACACGGCCGAGAATCTCGTCAGGAAAAAACTTGTCGTTTTTCTCGACGAGATTCTTGGACAAGAAACTTGTCCCGGCCGAGTGTACACACGCTCGATTCAAAGAACCCGCGGTTCTTTGAATGGAGCGAACGCAGTGACGTAATCGACCACGACGAGCGTGCGCTCGTCACATTCGATGTCGTCGCCGCCATCTTGCTACACCCTACCTATGCCTAGGAAGCTACCGCTCATGCGTCAAAGTCATTTCGAGCATGCGCGGGTTTCCACAGCGACAGGTAAGTGTACACACACACACTTTTCTCGTCGAGAAACAGGCTGACGAGAATCTCGACGAGAAAATGGAGAATCCTGACGAGAAAATAGAGAGCAGGTTCTCTATTTTTCTCGTCAAGATTCTTGTCGGTTTTCTTGACGAGAAACCTGATAGCCGCGTACACACGACCGATTTACTCGGCAAGAAAGCTCTGCCAGCAAGTTTCTTGTCGTTTTTTGACGAGAAACTCGGTCGTGTGTACGAGGCTTTAAACCAGCAGCTCCTACGGGGGTAGAAATGCATATTTGTTATTTTTTGTTTAAATTTACTGCTTTTCTACCACAGTATGTTTATTAGTGAAGTAGTGGACAGTTATTTGCCTAATGCCCTTTATGGGCCGTTGGGTGGTCATTGTGGTGGGAAATTGCTGTGATCCAAACCATTATTACAACCATACATTTACGCTTCCATCAGTTGAGTTGTCCAATCCATCACAGGCATGTCTCTAATACTCAGCCATCTCTATAGATACTCATGTCTGCAGTTCACTTCTATATGCCATTGCAGTTTTGGATGCCATCAGTTCTACTTTGGCTGTTTTTGATAAATTGTATCTGTTTTGTCACCTTGGATGAATATATACGGTAATGTATTAAATAAATAATGAGATGTATATAGACTGCCATTGCTTAACTTCTTTAAAAATTCTAGTTGTTTGGTTATTATTCTGATCCAATGATTCAATAATTTAACCGTTTCAATACTGGGCACTTTTACCCTCTCCCTGCCCGGGCCAATTTTCAGTTTTCAGCGCTGTTGAACTATCAATGACAATTGCACGGCCATGCAAAATTTTTATAATTTTTTTTAGACAGATACAGCTTTCTTTTGGTGGTATTTAATCGCCACTGGGTTTTTTATTTTGTGCTAAAAAAACGAAAAAAAAAAAAAAGGTTTTCTTAGTTTGTGGTAGAAAATTTGGTAAATAAGTCATTTTTCTCCTTCACTGATGGGCACTGATGAGGTGGCAAAGATGGGGAGACACTAATATGCAGCACTGATGGGCACTGATAGGTTGCGCTGATGGTCACTGATTAGCAACACTTATGGTCACTGACTGGCATCACTGATCTATAGGGTTGAGGTCAGGGAGGATTATAGTGTGGGGTTGTTTGACAGGGGTTGGGCTTGGCCCCTTAGTTCCAATGAAGAGAACTATTAAAGTGTTACTAAACAGAGTAATATGAAATAGTTAATCGGACCCCCACAGTGCCCACAGCTTATAAATCTTCTTTTTACATTAAAATCCTGCCACTATATACCTTTTTGGACGATCTGTATACCACAGTTACATGATACACTGCACAGTTTCTTCAGTGCTGAGAGTTCAGGTAAGAGGAGATTTCCACTACAACCTGTAGACACGCCCACATGTGTGATGTCAATATCATATGATCTGGCTAGCTCTGAGAACAAGTAAATGTTCTCTCCAGCATAAAAGACACAACTGAGCATGTGTAGGTCGGATACCCTACCTGTGTTAGCTGGCCTTCCCCAGATAGACAGTGCATGAGGGAAGGATCTAGGCATACAGGATAAAACAGCATTTTTACACAATGCAGAGGATTAACCCCTTAAAGAGGAAGTAAACTCATTTAAAAAAAAAAAAAAAAACCCTGCAAAAGAAAGCCATAATGAGCTAGTATGCATAGCATACTAGCTCATTATGAATGACTTACCTGAGATCGAAGCCCCCGCAGCGGTCCTCGGTCACCTCCGCCGTCACCGCCATCTTGCCTCGATGTCCCGTCACTGCCGTCAGTGTATCGCCGCTCCGGCGCTGTGATTGGCCGGAGCGGCGATGACGTCACACGCATGCGCGCTCGGTCCGGCAAGATCCCATTCAGAAAACTGTCAATGATGCCGGCCCACTAGTGCGCTTGCGTGTGATGTCATCGGCGCGGTGTTTATAGTAAATATCTTCTTAACCGTGTAGGTTAAGGAGATATTTCTTGCACCGACAGGTAAGCCTTAATCTAGGCTTACCTGTAGGTGCAACTTGTCTAAGTGGGTTTACAACCACTTTAAATTCCACAGTGACAAGCATGCTATGCTGCATATACAAACCGAATTTACTGTTGCGGGTTTAGTAACACTTTAAGATGTCAGCATACCAATACATTTTGGAAAATCTCATGCTCCTAACTTTGTGCAAACAGTTTGGAGATGGCCCCTTCCTCAACCCGATAGAACACATTTGGAATGAATTAGAGCAGAGACAGCGAGCCAGGCCTTCTCATCCACATCAGTGCCTAAACTCACAAATGCGCTTCAGGAAGAATGGTCAAACATTCCCATAGACACACTCCTAACCCTTGTGGACAGCCTTCCCAGAAGAGTCGAAGCTGCTATAGGTGCAAAGGGTGGGCCAACCCAATAGTGAACCCTACGGACTAAGACTGGGGTGCCATTAAAGTTCATGTGTGTAAAGGCAGGTGTCCAAATACTTTTGACAATATATGTAATTACTAGGGATGAGTCGAACACCAGAACCTGCGAACGGGCCGAAAGTTCGCGCAAACTTTCGAACCCCGTTAAAGTATATGGGACTCGAACGTGAGAAATCAAAAGTGCAAATTTTAAAGGCTAATATGCAAGTTATTGTCCTAAAAAGGGTTTGGGGACCCGGGTCCTGCCCCAGGGGACATGTATCAATGCAAAAAAAATGTTAAAAACTGCAGTTTTTTCGGGAGCAGTGATTTTAACCACTTGCCGACCGCCGCACGCCGATGTACGTTGGCAGAATGGCACGGCTGGGCATATTGGCTTACAGGTACGTCCCCTTTAATATGCACAGCCGTGGGTCCCGCCGCTCGCGACCCGGTCGGGTACTCTGTGACCTGATCACCGCTGGTGTCCCGCGATCGGGTCACGGAGCTGAAGAACGGGGAGAGGTAAGTGTAAACAAACCTCTCCCGGTCTGCCTGGACGGAGACCCAAGCTGCCCTTGACCCTCCCCCTGACTAAGGGTGGGTCCTATGGAGGCCCCATATGACGTTTACTGCTTCAGGGTCCCCTCCCCCCCTCCTGGTCTGTCATTGTGTTTCCCCTGGGGTTAAAGATTGAGTGGGATGGGTATAAAGTGTTTGCTGAGACTCAATGCTTCGGCTTACCTGATGTTTTTTCAATTCTAGCTATTATTGCTGCGTTGGGACCAGTGGTGGTGCTTCCATAGAGGGCGCCAGAGCGCCGCCCCCTCTCGCTCCCGCACCGCCACTGAAAGACAATACACAGATTCTTGCATTGCATGAATCTGTGTATTGTCACCGCTGCCGCGCTGCCCACTATACATATGGCCGGCCTCCTGGTGAGCGCCGGCCATATGAATTAGAGCGGTGGCCAGCGGTGGGTGTGACTTGGAAGTGTCTATCAGAGCCAGCGGCTCCGATAGGCTTTCCGAATGCAGCTCTCACGCTGTATTCGGCTTCCAAAAACTCCTCCCAGGTACGCACGGGGGTGCGTTCCTGGAAGAAGACTGTGTGGAGATTTCAGCCAATCAGGTTCACCGGATCTGGTTACCGGTAACCTGATTGGCTGAAGCGACATCGAGGGCGGGAGAACACATCGAGGACGGCGCGGACCGAGGAAGGTAAGTGCAGGGCTTGGGGGGGGGGGGGGGACAGGCTGCATTTGGGGGACAAACTGGCTGAATATGGGGCACAAACTGGCTGAATATGGGGGGAACTGGCTGAATATGGGGCACAAACTGGCTGAATATGGGGCACAAACAGGCTGAATATGGGGGACAAACTGGCTAAATATGGGGGGAACTGGCTGAATATGGGGCACAAACTGGCTGAATATGGGGGACAAACTGGCTGAATATGGGGGACAAACTGGCTGCATTTGGGGGGAACTGGCTGAATATGGGGGGCAAACTGGCTGCATTTGGGGGGAACTGGCTGAATTTGGGGGGAACTGGCTGAATATGGGGGACAAACTGGCTGAATATGGGGGACAAACTGGCTGCATATGGGGGGGGAACTGGCTGAATATGGGGGACAAACTGGCTGAATATGGGGGGAACTGGCTGTATATGGGGGACAAACTGGCTGAATATGGGGGGAACTGGCTGAATATGGGGGACAAACTGGCTGAATATGGGGCACAAACTGGCTGAATATGGGGGACAAACTGGCTGAATATGGGGGACAAACTGGCTGAATATGGGGGGAACTGGCTGAATATGGGGGACAAACTGGCTGCATTTGGGGGGAACTGGCTGAATATGGGGGGAACTGGCTGAATATGGGGGACAAACTGGCTGAATATGGGGGGAACTGGCTGAATATGGGGGACAAACTGGCTGAATATGGGGGGAACTGGCTGTATATGGGGGACAAACTGGCTGAATATGGGGGGAACTGGCTGTATATGGGGGACACGCTGGCTGCATTTGGGGGGAACTGGCTGTATATGGGGGCACACTGGCTGAATATGGGGGGAACTGGCTGTATATGGGGGACAAACTGGCTGAATATGGGGGGAACTGGCTGTATATGGGGGACAAACTGGCTGAATATGGGGGGAACTGGCTGTATATGGGGGACACGCTGGCTGCATTTGGGGGGAACTGGCTGTATATGGGGGCACACTGGCTGAATATGGGGGGAACTGGCTGTATATGGGGGACAAACTGGCTGAATATGGGGGGAACTGGCTGTATATGGGGGACACGCTGGCTGCATTTGGGGGGAACTGGCTGTATATGGGGGACAAACTGGCTGCATTTCGGGGGAACTGGCTGTATATGGGGGACACGCTGGCTGCATTTGGGGGGAACTGGCTGTATATGGGGGACAAACTGGCTGCATTTGGGGGAACTGGCTGTATATGGGGGACAAACTGGCTGCATTTGAGGGGAACTGGCTGTATATGGGGGACACGCTGGCTGCATTTGGGGGGAACTGGCTGTATATGGGGGACAAACTGGCTGCATTTGGGGGAACTGGCTGTATATGGGGGACAAACTGGCTGCATTTGGGGGAACCTGGCTGTATATGTGGGGGGGAACTGGCTGCATTTGGGGGGAACTGGCTGTATATGGGGGCACACTGGCTATATATATATGGGGACACACTGGCTGTATATGGGGGCACACTGGCTATATATATGGGGACAAACTGGCTGTATATGGGGGCACACTGGCTATATATATATATATATGGGGGCACACTGGCTGTATATGGGGGCACACTGGCTGTATATGGGGGCACACTGGCTGTATATATATGGGGGCACACTGGCTGTATATGGAAACAAACTGGCTGTATTTGAGGGGGCAAACTGGTGGCGTTTGAGCACAGTGGCTGCGTTTAATGGGCACAGTGGCGGCAATTGATTTTTTTTTTGTTCAGTTTGTTTGCGCCCCCCCAAAAATTTTGAGCACCAGCCGCCACTGGTTGGGACCTGCCCTTGGTGCTGTATGCTCCTTATACTTGATTTGTGCATCAATGTACTTACTGTAATATGCCTATAATGTAATGCTGATTTGTCTAATAAACTTTTCCCTGTTAAAAAAAAACAAAAAACAAACCTCTCCCCGTGCTTCCTAGTGAGCCTGTCAATGATCGTCTGTTCCCTGTCATAGGGAACAACGATCAGTGATGTTACACGCCAAGCCACGCCCCCCTACAGTTAGAATCCCACATTAGGTCACACTTAACCCCTTTAGCGCCCCCTACAGGTTAACCCCTAAACTGCCAGTGTAATTTTCACAGTAATCAGTGCATTTTTATAGCACTGATTGCTGTAAAAATTACAATGGTCCCAAAATAGTGTCAAAAGTGTCCGATGTGTCCGCCATAATGTCGCAGTCACGATAAAAATCACTGATAGCCGCCATTACTAGTAAAAAAAAAAATATTATAAAAAAATGCCATAAAACTATCCCCTATTTTGTAGACGCTATAACTTTTGCGCAAACCAATCAATAAGTGCTTATTGCGATTTTTTTTACCAAAAATATGTAGAAGAATACGGATCGGCCTAAACTGAGGGAAAAAAACGTTTTTTTATATATTTTTTGGGGATATTTATTATAGCAAAAAGTAAAAAATATTGAATTTGTTTTCAAAATTGTCGCTCTATTTTTGTTTATAGCGCAAAAAATAAAACCCGCAGAGGTGATCAAATACCACCAAAAGAAAGCTCTATTTGTGGTAAAAAAAAGGACCTCAATTTTGTTTGGGAGCCACGTCGCACGACCGAGCAATTGTCAGTTAAAGCGACGCAGTGCCGAATCGCAAAAAGGGGCCTGGTCATTTAGCAACAAAATGGTCCGGGGCTTAAGTGGTTAATGATGCTTAAAGTGAAAAAATAAAAGTGAAATATTCCTTTAAATATCGTACCTGGGGGGTGTCTATAGTATGCCTGTGAAGTGGCGCGTGTTTCCCGTGTTTAGAACAGTCCCTGCACAAAATGACAATTCTAAAGGAATAAAAGTCATTAAAACTGCTTGCGGCTTTAATGTAATGTCTGGTCCCGGCAATATGGATGAAAATCATTGAGAAAAACGGCATGGGTACCCCACCCCAGCCCATTACCAGCCCCTTTTGGGTCTTGTATGGATATTAAGGGGAACCCCGCACCCAAATTAAAAAAAGGCCCTATATACTCTGAACAGCAGTATACAGGCGGTGCAAACAAGACAGGGACTGTAGGTTTGTTCTTAAGTAGAATCTGTTTGTAATTTTGAACTGGTACATTTTTAAAGTGCAGCTCAAGCCAAAAAATCTATTTTTAAGCTTTTTGGAAAACATAGGGAATCGTTATCACCCCTGTAACATTTGTTTTACTGTCTGTGCACCTGTTCAGAAGATTTCATATCACTTTCTGTTCCAATGACAATTGGATTTTGAAAATTAGTTTTTTTTAGTGAAACAAGGAACTCTTACAGGAGAAAATTTCCCTTCCTAGGGGTAGATTTCCTCTCACTTCCTGTTGTCTCCTTCCGTTTGCAAGTAGGAGTCGTTTGTAAGTTGGATGTTTGAAAGTAGGGGCCTGCCCTATATATTCTGCAGAAATTTGGGCCTTAGGTGTTGGTGTTGCCACTACACTGTAAGCCCTCACAGTTATTCTTGGTGGGCGCAGGAACGGGCCCTGCTGTGAAATATTAGATCAAGAATTGTAATTACATGCCCCTGTTGAACAGGGGAAGAAAAATTGGGCCTTTGGTGGTGGACGGTGTGGTGGTGTTGCCACAACACTGTAAGGCCTCACAGTTACTCTTGGTGGGCGCAGGAACGGGTCCTGCTGTGAAATATTAGATCAAGAATTGTAATTACATGCCCCTGTTAAACAGGGGCTGAACAATTGGGCCTTAGGCATTGGTGCTGGTGCCACAACCCTGCAACCCCTCACAGATACTGTAGTTGGAGCACAGGAATGAGCCCTGCTGCAAAGTATTACAGAAAAAATTGTAATTACACGCCCCTGTTAAACAGGGGCAGAAAAATTGGGCCTTAGGCACTGGTGTTGGTGCCACAACCCTGCAACCCCTCACAGAAACTCTAGTTGGAGCGCAGGAATGAGCCCTGCTGCAAAGTATAGCAGCAAAAATTGTAATTACACGCCCCTGTTAAACAGGGGCAGAAAAATTGTGCCTTAGGCACTGGTGCTGGTGCCACAACACTGCAACCCCTCACAGAAACTCTAGTTGGAGCGTATGAATGAGCCCTGCTGCAAAGTATTGCAGCAAAAATTGTAATTACACGCCCCTGTTAAACAGGGGCAGAAAAATTGGGCCTTAGCCACTGGTGGCGGTGCCCAGAACCAAAAATGTTCTTACAAGCTATCAGCTTGATCATTAAGGAGGAAGAGGATAGTCACTCAGCATAACCGGATAGTCACTCAGCATCAGCATAGGCAGTCTTGAAAGGATCTGACATTCCAAAAAAAATTATTCGGTTACATCAGCATCAGGTGCTTGGTAGCTGGTGGTGATCTAAGACTGATTCCTTTTTATGAAGGTCAGCTGATCGACCGAGTCAGTGGACAGGCGCACCCTGTGATCGGTTACAAAGCCTTCAGCAGCACTAAATGTGCGTTCTGAAAGAACGCTGGATGCAGGACAGGCCAGTAGCTCAATTGCATACTGTGCAAGCTCTGGCCAGTGATCCATTCTCAAGACCCAGTAACCCAGAGGATTTTCGGTGGGAAAGGTGTCCAAGTCTGATCTTGCCCCTAGGTATTCCTGCACCATGTAAAACAGACGCTGGCGATGGTTGCTGGAACGGATCATACCTTGGGGCTGCAGACTAAAAAATTGCCTGAACGCATCGGTCAGACGGCCACCTTCTCCACCGCTCCTTCTGTGACTGACCGAAGCCTCAGCAACACGTTGTCCAGGACCAGGAATTTGTAACCTCCCAGGCTCTGGGAACGCATTGCACAAACCTTTCTGCAAGGCCTCCCGAAGATGTTTCATCCTGTGCTCCCTCTGCGATGGCAAGATAAGGTCCGCAACCTTACCCTTGTAATGTGGATCAAGGAGGGTTGCCAGCCAGTAATGATCCCTCTCCTTGATACCACGAATACGAGGATCCTTCTGCAGGCTTTGCAGGATCAGGGAGGCCATGCAGCGTAGGTTTGCTGAGGCATTCGGTCCGGAGTCCTCTGGGTCACTAAGGACGACATGATCTGCAGCCACCTCCTCCCAGCCACGTACAAGTCCATGGGTTTCTTGGGACTGTAATTGATCCCTTGAAGACTGCTGCTGATGCTGAGTGCTAGGCTCCACCTCCATGCTGACACAATCCTCCTCCTCCTCGTCCTCTTCCTGTGTGATAGGCGGGCCAGCAGGAACACTGTCTGGATAAAGGGGGCCTTGAGAGGTAAGGAAGTCCTCCTCTTCCTCCTTCTGTTCTGCCTCAAGTGCCCTGTCCATTATTCCACGCAGCGTGTGCTCCAACAGGTGGACAAGAGGGACAGTGTCACTGATGCATGCACTGTCACTGCTCACCATCCTCGTGGCCTCCTCAAATGGTGACAGGACAGTGCATGCATCCCTGATCATGACCCACTGGCGTGGCAAAAAAAACAAGCTCCCCTGACCCTGTCCTGGTGCCATATTGGCACAGATACTCATTGATGGCCCTCTGCTGCGTGTGCAGCCGCTGCAGCATGGCCAACGTTGAGTTTCACCTGGTGGGCATGTCACAGATTAGGCGGTTCTTGGGCAGGTTAAATTCCTTTTGGAGGTCAGCCAGCCGAGCACTGGCATTATATGACCGGCGGAAATGCACACAGACTTTCCCGGCTTGCCTCAGGAGAACCTGTAAGCCCGGGTACTTGCCCAAGAACTGCTACACCACCAAGTTAAGGACGTGAGCCAAACAGGGCACATGGGTCAGTTGTCCCTGTCGGAGGGCGGAGAGGAGGTTGGTTCCATTGTCGCAAACCACCATTCCTGGCTTAAGCTGGCGTGGCATCAACCACCTCTGAGCCTGCTCCTGCAGAGCTGACAGAATCTCTTCCCCTGTGTGGCTCCTGTCCCCCAAGCACACCAGCTCAAGCACGGCATGGCATCTTTTTGCCTGCGTACTTGCGTAGCTGCTTGAACGCCTACGGAGCACTGCTGGTTCCAAGGACAAATCAGCACAGGAAGAGGCCATGGAGGAAGAAGAAGAGAAGGGAGTGGAGGAGAGAGGTGTGTCAGAATCACCACTAGTAGCATTTTGGAGGCGTGGTGGCGGAACAACCTCCAACACTACTGCACCCTGTCCTGCATCTTTCCCAGCTGCCAGCAGAGTCACCCAATGCGCCGTAAAAGATAGGTAACGTCCCTGTCCATGCCTTCTGGACCATGAGTGAGTGGTAATATGCACCTTACCGCTGACCGACCTGTCCAGCGAGGCCAAGACATTGCCTTCCACATGCCGGTAGAGAGTTATGTCATATGTCTGGTCAAGCATGTGGTGCCCAAGCGGCTGGCGTTTTGGCCACACGAGATACGCTTGAGACATATGTTGCAAATAGCAACGGTGTGATCTGATGCACACGTCTCAAAAACGCCCACACCAAAAGAACTTTTGGAATAACGCGTAGAGACAGCAGCACCCTGCACATGTGGAGCTCTGCGGTGTGATGCAGTCGGTGTGCTGCCCTTAAGCTGGCCCCTGGAGGGCATCCTGCCTCATTGAAGATGTGCCTCCTCCTCCTACTCCTCCTCTCTCCTATCAGGCACCCATGTAGAGTCAGTGACCTCATCATCCCCTCCCTCCTCGTCACTGCAGCAAACCTGGCAGTATGATGCAGCTGGGGGAACATGACTGCCAGTTTGGTGTCCTTCTTGGGCACCCCCTCTATCTGGGCTCACGTTACTGCCTTCCTCAAACTGGGTACCATCATCGGAGCCTTCAAAACCCTTCGCATCCTCTTGCAGCATGTACCCAACACTGTGGTCAAACAGTTCGGGTGACTCCTCAGGAGGACATGGTGGGGCTAGGGAAGGAGTGACTGATGCCATTGAGCCGAGGGAAGAGGCCACTTTGGCAGACAAAGTACCCTGAGGCTGGGTGAGAGAGGATGAGGAGGATGAGGAGGATGAGGATGGCTTGGTCATCCACTCTACCAACTCTTCTGCATGTTGCGGCTCAACGCGGCCAGCTGCCGAAAAAAAAGGACAAGCGTTCCCCACGGCCACGTGCTGATGAGGTTGCACCGTGTCCACGACCAGCACTGTTGCCTCTAGACACAGAGCCTGCTTGCCCTCTTTTATTGGCCTATGTGTGTCTGCCTCTCCTTGTTGGCCTTCCAGACATACTTTATTTGATGTATTGGAATAGGTAGGTACACAAGGAATTGTCTGCAGTCAGCTTTAGCTGCACACTGTGGCTAGTATACAGTACACAGACTTAATATACTGCAGATAAATAATATGAATTAAATAAATTACTTACATTAAATTATATATTATGTGAATAAATTGTGAACACCAGCCTGCCTGTGTGAACCACAATAACTAGTCTATGACTATCCAATCATAATGACCAGCCTCTATGCAGTCCCCTTAATGGGTAAAATAACTTTGCCAAACAGATTATGATACAATCACAGATAAATATGTGACAACAAATGATCAAACATGCAATGTCAATCGTGTGAGACTCAATGTCCCAAAAATAAATAAATATTTGTCAAAGAAACAAATGTTAGTCCATAAATTCCAAAACAGTGAAGTGAATCCTGAGAAACGACTCTGTCAAACAGACAAAAGAATTAGCTTGAAGTGATAGCCTTCACCACCTTAATACAGGACACCCGATAGTGCTCGTGGTAAATTATAGCAGCTTACCAGATATAGTTGACTCTTTTAGTTAAAAAGGAGTCAAATGCGCTTTGTGCAAGTTCCACTTGCTAGCATGGATATTGATGTCAAAGAGCAGGCATAAGGAATCCCTGCCTCCTGGAGGCTCGGATGGAGCAATGCGAACCACAAAAAAAAAGAGAGATAGAACGGAAAATAGTGTAATCCCGTTTTATTAAAACATGATAAAATATGACAGCCAAATGCCCCCTTACTTGGTTAGTGCCTTGAGCCCGGCACTGAGGCTGTAGAGCATGGACTAGTAGGGCTAGGGACCCGTATGGAGATAAGCCGGCGTGCGTTCCACCTGTATCAGAGGAAGAGCCAGCGGGACCGGAAGTGTCGTCAGAACGTAGTCTGGCGCCTCGAGAGCTGTTTCGTGTAAGCACGTCGTCAGGAAGCGTACCAGGCTACGTATGTCTGACTATTATATACGGTTGTCAATCACAGTTGGGGGAGGAGTTACCGGACAGCGTCCAGCCTAAATGCCGTCTCTCCACACAATATAACCACAGCATTGTGTGAGGGGGTTAACTCGGTAGCGGGTGTGTGTGACCCCCTGGTTGGGCTCCCCACACAAAAACAGGGCCAGCAGACGGAGGTTGTGGTTTTCAAAATCAAAAGGTGCGGTTTATTTCTCTATGTACAGTGACAAAAACACAGCAAAGCCAAAAAGAAACAAACAAAATAAATCCTGGTCAGTTTGACCTCTGACTAAACATGCAGGTTTCCTAAACTAACAACTGGGATCAGCCTGGTGCTGTCCCAGTCCCTAAGTCCCTGGTTTAGTAAAAGTCCAAACTAATAGCCACACAGGCTTGGTCTCACCGCACAGGGGTTCACTCTCCCTAGACAGTCCACACAGGTCTGGTTCCAGGCATGAGCTAACATCTAATGAAGCTAGGAGTTCTTATAGAGGCCTAAATGAGCTGACAAGCTTCAGCTGGCCTTATCAACTCCCTGTCTGTACGACGCCCCACACTCTCCCTAGAGGTATGAGTCATCCATGAGCCTACTAGCATCAGCTGGGCTTATACAACTCTCCTCCTTAGTTGTATAAGTCAGCATAAAGCCTGAATCTGGGAGAAATATATCTACCCCCCTGGATGCAACCAGGTGACTTTACCTTCCTGCTGTCACATACCCCCCCCTCTTGTTTTAACCTTGGGGTTGGAACACCAGCAATCAGGCATTCATGTACTCGAGACAAAGCATCCACATTCCCCATTTGAACGCCAGGGCGATGCTTTACTGTGAAGTTGAATTCCTGTAGGGCCAGGAACCACCTATTCACTCTTCTATTTGTCTCCTTGTTTTGAGCCATCCACTTTAACGGAGCGTGATCCGTAACCATGTCAAAGTGCCTACCTAGCAGATAGTACCGAAGGGAATCTAGAGCCCACTTCACCGCTAAACACTCCTTTTCAACCGTGGCGTAATTTACCTCATGGGACTTCAACTTCCTGCTGAGGTAAATGACTGGGTGCTCTTCCCCGTTCCAGACCTGGGACAATACTGCTCCTAACCCCACATCTGACGCATCACTTTGTACGACAAAGTCTTTAGAGAAGTCGGGTGAGTACAACACTGGCTGGCTACATAAGGCTTGTTTCAAGAATTGGAATGCTGCCTCAGCCTCGGGGGTCCATTTAATCATGACCGACCCTTTCCCTTTCGTCAGGTTGGTTAGGGGCACAGCCTTAGAAGCAAAGTGGGGAATGAAGCGCCGATAATAACCCGCGATTCCCAGAAAGGCCCGTACCTGCTTCTTGCTGTTGGGACGTGGCCAACTCTGGATGGCCTCGACTTTGTTGAGTTGGGGTTTTATCACTCCCCTGCCAATGGTGTACCCAAGATATTTGGCCTCCTCCT
The DNA here is from genome assembly GCA_029206835.1 of Rana muscosa. Lineage (NCBI taxonomy): Eukaryota > Metazoa > Chordata > Amphibia > Anura > Ranidae > Rana > Rana muscosa. Next base: position 92,638,257 of record CM055117.1, on the reverse strand, counting down.
GCCCAATGGTACACTTCTTGGGGTTAGCCGTAAACCCCGCTTCCCGGATAGAGTCTAGGACTGCTTGCACTTTTGGCAGATGTGAGGCCCAATCTGTGCTATGGACAATTACGTCATCCAGGTAAGCCGCAGCATACTTCCGATGGGGCCTCAGTATCTGGTCCATTTTCCGCTGGAATGTGGCCGGCGCATTCTGTAACCCGAACGGCATTCTCTTATATTGGAACGCCCCGTCTGGGGTTACAAATGCGGTTTTCTCTTTGGCCGACTTGGCCAGGGGAATTTGCCAATACCCTTTTGTGAGGTCAAGAGTCGTCATGTATCGGGCTGTTCCCAGCCGGTCGATCAACTCATCTATACGTGGCATGGGGTAGGTGTCAAATTTTGTAACTTTGTTCAACTGACGAAAATCGTTACAAAATCGCCAGCTCCCATCCGGTTTAGGCACCAACACAATGGGACTAGACCAATCACTTTGGGACTCCTCTATCACCCCTAAGTTCAGCATTTTCTGTACTTCCTCCCGTATTGCCTCCCGTCGGGCCTCTGGGATCCGATAGGGTTTTAACTTCACCCTTTCACCGGGCGGGGTAATAATATCATGCTCTACCCCAGATGTTTGTCCCGGCAGCTCAGAGAACACCTCCTTGTTGCGAAGCACAAACTCCTTAACCTCCTGTTGTTGGGGTTGTGACAAGGTGGCTGCTATTCCAACCTCCGGAATCACGCAACCAGTTTGAGCTGGTGACCAAGTTTCTGCGACTAGGGACTCTCTATCCCTCCAGGCTTTCAACAGATTAACGTGATATATCTGTTCGGGCTTTCGCCTTCCTGGTTGTCTGACCTTGTAATTCACTTCGCTCACTTTTTCCATTATCTCGTAGGGGCCTTGCCATTTGGCAAGGAATTTACTTTCAACCGTAGGGACAAGTACCAATATCCTATCCCCCGGGGAAAAGGTACGGGTCTTTGCTCCACGGTTGTACACTCTCTGCTGTGCCAACTGCGCTTGGGCCAAATGTTCCTTCACGATGGGCATTACCTGTGCAATTCGATCTTGCATCAGGGCGACATGCTCAATCACACTCCTGTGGGGAGAACTCTCACTTTCCCAAGTTTCCTTGGCAATATCCAACAGCCCTCTTGGGTGTCTCCCATACAGTAACTCAAAGGGGGAGAATCCCGTAGAGGATTGGGGCACCTCCCTAATAGCAAACATCAAATAAGGAAGTAGACAGTCCCAATCCTTTCCATCTCTATCCACCACTTTCTTCAACATTTGTTTTAGGGTTTTGTTGAATCTTTCAACCAGCCCATCGGTTTGGGGGTGATACACAGATGTACGCAATTGCGTCACTTTGAGCAATTTACACAGCTCTTTCATAACCCGGGACATAAAGGGTGTACCTTGGTCCGTAAGCAGTTCTTTACAAATACCCACCCGGCTAAAAACAAGAGATAGCTCTTTGGCTATGGTTTTGGCCGAGGTATTTCTGAGAGGGATCGCTTCTGGATAACGGGTGGCATAGTCCATTATAACCAATATGTACTGGTGCCCCCTAGCGGACTTGATTATAGGACCTACCAAATCCATTGCGATTCTCTCAAACGGGACCTCAATGATGGGTAGAGGGACCAGCGGGCTACGGAAATGTGGCATCGGGGCCAACCTCTGACACACAGGGCAGGAGGAACAATAATTTTCTATGTCCTTCATCACCCCAGGCCAATAGAATCTCTGTAATACCCTCTCTCGGGTTTTCTCTGTCCCCAGATGACCTCCAAGAATGTGCCCATGGGCCAACTCCAACACCAACTTCCTGTAAGGTTTGGGCACCACCAGCTGCTCAACGGTTTCTTCTGCCCTTTTTGCCACCCGATACAGTAGGTCCTTCTCTACGCTGAAGTATGGGTAAGTGCAGGTATTATCTGGGTTCACTAACTCGCCATCTATTTCCACTACGTTTTCCCGTGCCTTTATTAGGGCGGGGTCTTTTAACTGTTCTGTGGCAAAATTTTCCCTGTGAACCTCCAGATCAGAAAACTCCACAGACGGTAGGTTTTCGTCTGAGGAGGTGGGCTCCTCTCCAGTTTCTTGAGTCTCCCCTGCCAATACTGACAAGGGAAATTCTGGAGAGTCCTCACCACTCTCAGAGGAGTTCTGGCTATCACATTCCTGGTACATAGGGGCACCAGTGGGGGGCTCAGGATCATCCCACAGTTCCCAGAACTTCGGAAAATCCCTTCCCACAATGGCGTCATGCGGTAACTGAGATACTAAGCCCACTGGATGAGAGAGGGTACCTTTGGGGGTCTCGAAACACACTGTAGTCACTGGATACTCTCGAGTGTCCCCATGCACACAAATAACAGCTACCTTGCTATTCCCAGAGACCTCTGTTTTAACTAATTCAGCCTTTATCAGGGTCACAAGGCTACCTGAATCCAGTAATACCACAACATTTCTACCATTAATACACATTTTGCATAAATGTTTCTCAGTTCCTCGAATGGCAGTGCATGCGACTGTCGCACACAGCGACTGACGTCTGCCAGTCAGAAAGTCACACTGCATGGGTTCCTCCACAACCGGGCAATTGGCTGCAATATGTCCCGCTTGCCGGCAGCGGTAGCAAACGATCCTTCTTGCGGCCTCTTGAGCCGCTGATTTCCCAGGCTGTTCTCGCCAAACTTGGGGTAGAGCTCCCACCCTCTCACTCTCTCCACCCTCACCCCTTGGAATCCTCTTATCCGCCCCTGGGGATGGTCTGGTCTTAGGGTGGAAAGTCCGAGTGTTTCTGGAAGAGGCCGTCAGGTTCTCTGTAGCCAAGTATTTCTCTACACGATCCACAAGACCACCGGCCGTCTCTGGGTCTCCATGGCTTACCCACTTTTGGATGGCAGTAGGAAGAGCTCTCAAAAACCGATCCATTACAACACGTTCCACAATCTCTGGTGCGGACAAAGTCTCTGGCTGTAGCCACTTCCTGCTCAGGTGAATGAGATCATACATTTGAGACCTGGGGGGTTTTCCAAGCTGGAAAGTCCAGTTATGCACACGCTGAGCCCGGACAGCCAGGGTGACACCCAGCCTTGCCAATATTTCAGCTTTTAGCATCACATAGTCTTTTGCTTGGTCAGGCTCTAGGTCATAGTAAGCCTTCTGCGATTCACCAGTTAACAGAGGAGCCACCAGTCCAGCCCACTGCTCCTCAGGCCACTTTTCTCTTTCAGCAGTCCTTTCAAATGTGGTCAAAAATACCTCTGGATCATCCTCTCCAGTCATTTTTGTCAATAAACGACTCACCCCAAAGGACGCGGTATTAGTGGGACGGCTTTCCTCACTGGTCTGCGGACGTTGCTGCATTACTGCTTCCATTTGTTGTAGTCTCTGCTCTTGCTTCTGTAACAGGTCTATGAAGCGGGCCTCAGATTGCTGCTGGGCTTGTTGATGAGCTTGCTGCTGGGCTGCAAGGCTCCTTTGCAAACCTGCATTTGTCTGCTGTTGATTGGCATTTGCTAGAGCCAGCTGTTTCAGTATCTCCTCCATGCTGGCTTAAAAAAAACTGCCCGCATTCTCCACCAACTGTGAGGGGGTTAACTCGGTAGCGGGTGTGTGTGACCCCCTGGTTGGGCTCCCCACACAAAAACAGGGCCAGCAGACGGAGGTTGTGGTTTTCAAAATCAAAAGGTGCGGTTTATTTCTCTATGTACAGTGACAAAAACACAGCAAAGCCAAAAAGAAACAAACAAAATAAATCCTGGTCAGTTTGACCTCTGACTAAACATGCAGGTTTCCTAAACTAACAACTGGGATCAGCCTGGTGCTGTCCCAGTCCCTAAGTCCCTGGTTTAGTAAAAGTCCAAACTAATAGCCACACAGGCTTGGTCTCACCGCACAGGGGTTCACTCTCCCTAGACAGTCCACACAGGTCTGGTTCCAGGCATGAGCTAACATCTAATGAAGCTAGGAGTTCTTATAGAGGCCTAAATGAGCTGACAAGCTTCAGCTGGCCTTATCAACTCCCTGTCTGTACGACGCCCCACACTCTCCCTAGAGGTATGAGTCATCCATGAGCCTACTAGCATCAGCTGGGCTTATACAACTCTCCTCCTTAGTTGTATAAGTCAGCATAAAGCCTGAATCTGGGAGAAATATATCTACCCCCCTGGATGCAACCAGGTGACTTTACCTTCCTGCTGTCACAATTGATTTAATCTAAAAAAACTCCATATCAGGTTAACAATATAAAATAAATTATAAAATGTGAAAATGTGTCATACTAGCAGGCAACCCGCTTCGGTAGCACATTAACATAGAACAATATTTACATATCCACATATCCCTATCTACCAATACATCCAACTGTGTCGTACGCGCTACCGTGCCAACCCAGTGGATACATGTGGTACTACACCTGCTGAAACTACTATACATGATAAGTTGAAAATGTATATTGATACAACAATCTCTCCATGGTAAATATTTTCATAAATCGAAATAAATTAATATTAAAATTAAAGTTAAGTTTATATGTTCTCTGCACCTATGTATCCTCCTATAGAATATATCTAAACAGTGGAATATATAATTAATCATTGGTGAGGAAGCAATTTAAGTCCAAATCGATGTTGAGGCCCTGTGGCTGCATTGTGGATAATCTATACAGCCACTGAGTCTCATTCTGGGATACAGCCTTGGTGAGATCTGTCCCTCTCCAGTTATATGTGACCCTATCTATACCATAAAATACCAACTGGCGGGGTCTCTATTATGATATTGGAGAAAATGGCGTGACACACTGTGATTAGGAAAACCCTTGGCTATATTAGCTACATGTTCGTTAATTCTGATTCTAAGTTCTCTTGTGGTGCGCCCCACGTACTGCAGAGAGCATGGACATTCCAACACGTACGTCACATGTTTGGAATAACAGGTTATCAAGGGTTTAATGCTAAATTCCTCTTGTGTCACCAAAGATTTGAATTTCGTTACCTTCTTTGTACGTCGAAATGTAGTACGACAAGCTTTGCATCTGGTGCAGTAATGAAATCCAGAGCTATCCAGAAAGGTGGGGGGTTTTTCAGGGGGGTCTGGGACATTGGGCGCGATAATGTTTCTCAAACCCAATGCCTTTCTGTAGATGAATCTGGGCTTGGGAGGTAAGACCAATGCCAGGTCTCTATCTTTTTGAAGTATAGGCCAGAACTTTTTAAAAATCTTCTCAATGCTTTTATATTGTCTATTAAATCCTGTAATGAATGGCAGTGTACCCATAGTTGTTATGGTTTTCTTTTTAGACTCTAAAAGAGAATGTCTGTCCATAACTGCCACTTCATTCTTTGCTCGGGCCAATTCAGCGTTACAATATCCCTTCTCGCGAAAACGGTCTGTAAGGACTGCAGCCTGAGCATTGTAATCACTATCCTCAGTGCAATTCCTTCGAATGCGCATAAACTGGCCCTTGGGTATGGCCCCAAGCCATTGGGGGTGGTGACAGCTATTGGTTGGCACAAAGGCATTCCTGTCTGTTGCCTTAAAGAATGTCCTTGTGCCAATCCTATCGTTTTGTTTGACCAAAGTGAGATCCAAATAATTTATAGTTGTTAAACTGAACTCTGCCGTAAACCTTAATCCATAATGATTGGAGTTGAGGTCCTGTAGGAAGCCATGTAATGTAGTTTGGGATCCCTCCCACAACAATACTACATCATCGATGTACCTTTTATAATAAAGTAGGGATAATGGTTTATCTTTATAAATGGTTTCTCCCTCCCATTTATTTAGTACCAGGTTGGCTACACTTGGGGCATAACGAGCCCCCATTGCAACTCCTTTTATCTGATTGTAAAATTCCCCCTGGGCCCAAAAGTAGTTGTTCCCCATTGTAATCTTAAGTCCCTCTACTAAAAAGCTGATTTGAGCTTTTTTTAGGTGTGAGTCGGCAGTTAGAGCCACCTGCACTGCGACAAGCGCATCCTCCTGTTTAATGTTTGTGTAAAGGGACTCTATGTCCACTGTAACCATAATGGTTGCATCTGTTACACGTGCATTAGAGAGGGATTTTATCAGTTCACGACTGTCCTTAAGATATGACTTTCCTTGTATAACCAAGGGTTGCAGGAATATATCCAGATATTCCCCAACTCTGGAATAGAGTGAACCTATCCCACTTATAATGGGGCGGCCTGGGGGTTGTTCCTTGTTTTTATGGTTTTTATGTACCACATATAGCACCGGAGTGCGAGGTACTTTTGGTAAAAGATACTGTGCTTCCTTAATGTCCAGAATCTTTTGGTTAACCCCTTTGTCTATCCAATTATGGAGTTCAGTTTTTAGTTTAGTCAATGGGTTGGATGCTAATGGTTTATACGTGCTGGTATCCCTTAATAACCTTTGAATTTCTCCATAGTAGTCTTCCTTGGTGAGTATGACTACCCCCCCCTTTATCCGCTGGACGGACTACTATGTTTTTATTTTGTTCTAATTGTTTGATCCCCTCAACTAGGGACCGTTTAGTTCTGGCCTTTTTAATTTCTAAAGATTTGATTTCATCCTGCACCATATGTTTGAACACCTCTATATGATGATGTGTTCCCTTTTGTGGGTTAAATATAGAGTTGTTTCTCAATCCACTGTGTTGATACTTGTCTAATTCTACAGTAGGAGGTTGAATAACCTTTTGAGAAGCAAAGAATTTTTTGATGTTGAGCTTCCTCACATATTTTTCCACGTCAATGAATAATTCGAATTTGTTAAGGTTCTTATCAGGTGCAAATTTTAAACCTTGCGTTAAAACCTTTAATTCGTCTTCTGAAAACGATGCACCTGCTAGATTAAAAACACCCTCCTTTAGTTGTCCCTGGGTCTTTTTCTTTCTGGTTCCCCCTCTTCTGCCTCTTTTTCTATATATTCTTTGGAATATTGGGGCATGGTGGATGGAATTTTGTAGGGCTCTTTCCATCCCCTCCATTCCCCCCTTGTTGGTAATTATTTTGATAGGGCGAAGGTCGTCCTCTATAGTTGCCCCTAAAATTACCCCTGGGGGGCCTGGGTGGATAATGATTGGGTCCCTGGTAGTGATAGGGATAACCATAGTCACTTGATCTATTATCTAAGGGTCCATACCTATTATAAGTGGGTACTGGATAGGAAGTGGAATAGTAATCATTGGACGGGGGATAATTACCTCCACTTTGTGGTAGTGGGGGGTTCCCCCTATTGCCTTGTGTAGCTTGGCCCTTGGGATTGGCTAAAGCTTTTGATTTTTTTGGAGTATGTGTCTTGTTTTTGTTTTTAACTAGCTGTGTTACCGCATTACGTGCTTCCGTATCCCTATCCATGGGAGATTCTTTGGAATTGTCTAAATCCAAATTATCCTGCCATTTGTATACCTTATTTTCCTCGTAATCTTTAATATCTCTCTGATATTTTTTCAATTTTTTCTGTTTGATCTCTCCATCATATTTGGACAGGTGAGTCTGAAGGCTCTGTGCCCTGTCCAAATATTCTTTGTTTCCCATAAAGGGCTCCATATTGTTTTTGAGATCAACTATATTGGCTTCTACCAGCAAATTTTTTGCTTTCCGCCTCCTTATCATTAACTGCATAAGTTTTTGTTCGCAGCCATTAAAAAACTGGAACCACTCGTCCAATAGGGTTAAATTATCCGCACTATCAGTTGGATTAACATCCCATCTTAGCCTCCGGGGGGTAAGATTTTTGCCAATATACATCTCAAATGAGGCTATATCCCACCACAGCCTTATTTGTTTCTCCATGTCATATTGGAGTTGTTTAAACCCTCTTTCAATATCCAAATTTGGGCTAGGTGTTTGCTGGAATATTTCTTCAATGTTTGTCTGTCGACCCTTCATGAAGTTAAATACATCCATGGCTGCGTAGATTGAAAAGTTTGAAGTGAAACCTCTAAAAATGTGCACTTATAACCATTTCCAATCACAGTTTCAACCTTCGAAATTAGGGGATAGCAGCTTAATTAATTTAACAATTTATTTAGGCGCGAGATCATCAATTTACACATTAATATACTGCAGGTTAGTTCATGCTTGGCCAATCATCAGCCAGAAATCCACTGCGATGACGCAGTGAATTATGGGCCGTGACGCGCCACTCGAATTTGGCGCGAACGGCCTGGTCCATATTGTTCGCCGAACAGACGATGTTCGACTCGAACATGAGTTCGACTCGAACACGAAGCTCATCCTTAGTAAGTACTAATTATTGATCATATTAGCGCTGTACTTTGTTGTTTTTTTATTATTATTATTATTATTGGTGTAAAACTATTTTTGTGCTGGCTTGCTAATTGTGTTTTTTTTAAAGTAATCTACATTTCCTTTAAAAAGTGTTTTGTATACTTGCCTGAAGTTCTACTTGTGAATAAGCCATATTTTCTAAAACACGTAATCAGAAAGGATATTTTATCACCATTATGACAGATTCACAATAAACCACGTAGATTCCCTGCTGCCTGTGTACTGACCCTGTCACTGCCTACTCTTTAAATTTCCTCCAGTTGGATCTGGAGATAATTATCAGTAAGATTGATGTTACAGACTAGCTGTATTAAAAACGCTGCAGTACTCGGGAACAAGGACCTTCTTCATCTGCCTGGTACAGAATATCTGTCATACTGTAACCCTCAGCAAGCGGGCCACGATCTAAAGAGATTTATCAATAGGACATCAACTTTTCACACTGTCAGATGATACCCGTCCCTGAAAAATAACCATTATAATCTGATTACTGGTGTATTGGTGACTTTTATAAAAAGCCCACAAGTCTACATGTGAAGCAGAATCAGAAAGAAATACAAATTAACTACCTCAGTACTGGACACTTTCACCCCCTTTCCTGCCCAGGCCAATTTTCAGCTTTCTGTGCTGTTGCACTTTGAATGAGAATTGCGCAATCATGCAACACTGTACCCATATGATTGTTTTTTGGGTTTTTTTGAGACAGGTAGAGCTTTATTTTGTTGGTATTTAATTACCACTATTTTGCTAAACAAATAAAAAAAGACCGAAATTTTTTGGGGGGAAAAAACTACCCTTTTCTTTGTTTCTGTAATAAAATTGTGCAAATAAGTAATTTTTCTTCTTCACTGATATGTGCTAAAGAGGCTGCACTGATGAGGTGGCACTGATGGGCACTGATGAGGCTGTACTGATGAGGCTGCATTGATGGGCACTGGTGAGGCTGTACTGATGTGGTGGCACTGATGGGCAATGATGGCCACTGAAGAAGAGGTACTGATGAGGCTGCTCTGATAAAGCAGCACTGATGGGCAGTGATGAAGAGGCACTGATGAGGAGGCCACTGCTGGGCAATGAAGGGCACTGATGAAGAGGCACTGATGAGACTGCACTGATAAGGTGGCCCTGATGGGCACTAATGTGCTGCACTGATGATTGGTGCCCTAATTATCAGTGGCAATATCCCCTGTCACAGGAAAGGCAGTTCACAGTAAAGCCAGACAGTGACAGCGCTGAGGACCAGCATTTGTTTACATGGGATCAGCTGTGATTGGACACAGCTGATCACATGGTAAAGAGCCAACGTCATTGGCTTTTTGCCCTGATCAGTGATTGGTTGTGTCCTAGGGAGACAGTTCACTACTGATCGCTGTGCATGTGCCGCAAGAATGAGAGGATGTCATATGATGTTCTCACAGAACAAGAGCAGTCCTGCCACAGGAATTGGTTGAAAAATAACTTCACTTTTTCTGGAAAAAAAAGCAGTCCCCTCTGGGTGATCCATGTACATTGCAGAAATTTTAACAGACTTTGTTGCACATTGCTACCGTCTGTTGCTCTGAAGAAATAACAGTTTGTTTCATCATGACTATTGAAGACCGATTCTGAATGGGAGGGTCTGGTCCATTATAATCACCTGGTGCACGTTTAATGTTCTAATGAGAAAAGCTACTGTGTCTGCATCGTTTTAGAGGTTTTTAACCCTTGAACAGTATCTCACCAAAACTGGAATTCCTATTGCGGTGGTGGGGGGGGGGGGGGGTTTGGTGAGGGTGGCTTCCTAAAATTTGACTTGTATCTTAATGCGGACATCTGACAAATTCAGTAAGCCAATCACAAAAATTTCATTTCTGGGGGCGTTCTGTGTACCAACACCTCCAGGTTGCCATATTTCATTGCATTTTACAGAACATTACAGCAGCTGAAATCTGAACAGGAAAGGTAATTTTTAATGACATTGAACATTCATTTACATTGTAGAAATTATATATACTATAAACATTTTTTTATTTGCTATATTTGGGGTGGCATTACCCATTAAAGCTGAACTTCAGGCAAATAGCTAAATACAAACAGTAGATAAAAATACATATAAATGAGTTGGTTCACTTTCCAAAGGATTCATATTTCTGTCCATCCAATCTTGAGATTTCCACAGGCCTGCCAAATAGCACCACCAGGTGGATAACACCTTTTGCTGTTAAAGTATAGCCAAAGGTTTTTAGTTTTGGATAGAGTGGAGAGGAATTAGAACACTTGTCAGGTTTTTGATGCTGTCTGTGAACCTATTAGAGAGATTCACCCTCATTTGTCCGGTTTACCGTTATCACTAATGCCTAGTACACACAATCGGTTTTCCCGGCGGTCGAAAGACCGCCGGGAAAACCGTGGGGAAAACTGAGAACCGGCTCGGTCACTTTTCCCCTGTACACACGGCCGGTTTTCCCAACAGGAAAACTGCCAGGAGAGCTTTGGTCGGGAAAAACGATGCGATTCGCGGCGGGAAAAAATAGGACAAGTTCTCATTTTTTCACCGCAGTTTTCCCGGCCAAAAGAAAACATGGCAGTTTTCCCGACGGGAAAACCGATGGTGTGTATGAGGCATAAGAGTGAAAGTCAAAGAAAATCCTAAATTTTGGGTTGTCCCCAGAACAGGAATGGAGGGAAATCTCCAAAGTAGGCAATAGTTCTGGTAACCCTGGTGAAAACCAATTATTCCTTCACTTTGAAGGAATTTCCTCTTAACTGTGCACAAGTTTTAGGCAGGTGTGAAGAAATGCTGTAAAGTAAGAATGCTTTCAAAAATCTATATTTTAATTGGTTATTTTAATCAATTTACAAAATGCAAGGAAAGAGAACAGAAGAAAAATCAAATCAATATTTGGCGTGATTACCCTTTGGCTTCAAAACAGCATACCGTATATACTTGAGTATAAGCCAAGTTTTTCTGCCCCTTTTTTTAGGGTGAAAATTACCCCCTCGGCTTATACTCGAGTCATGCTTTAACTTACTTGTCTCCAGTGTGGTTTCCGGCAGTCACTCCGTCTCCGTATCGCGGCGCGCAGTCCCGCTGTGTCCCACTGTGTCTCGCTGTGATTATCTCCAGCTCGCTGTGTATTTCTCCCGCTGACAAAGCCACCGCTGCCGTAACTCCCGCCCATGCCGTGACGCTGCTGTGCACTAGGATTGGTTGCTGGGACTGCCATGTCCCAGCAGCCAGTGATCATTGTAGCTCCTCCCGGCTTCCCGCCCGCATGTTTCTTAGATACTTCTGCAGCGGGCGGGAGTCAGGAGATAAAACAGAGCGGAAGTGAGGCAAGAAATAAAGTACAGTACAGTACATTAATGTGGACACTCTGATTTTACATTGATGGGACACTCTGATTGGACACTGGGGACACTCTGATTGGACACTGATGGGGACACACTGACTCTTACCAGAGTGTCCCCATCAGCCTTTTATCAGAGTGTCCCCGTCAGTGTTTTATCAGTGTGTCCCCATCAATGTCCAATCAGAGTGTCCCCGTCAGTGTTTTATCAGTGTGTCCCCATCAATGTCCAATCAGAGTGTCCCCATCAGTGTTTTAACAGTGTCCCCATCTGTGTTTTATCAGAGTGTCCCCATAAGTGTTTTAACAGTGTCCCCATCAGTGTTTTATCAGTGTGTCCCCGTCAGTGTTTTATCAGTGTGTCCCCGTCAGTGATTTATCAGTGTGTCCCCGTCAGTGTTAATTAATGTAATTTTATTGGTAACTATTTTAATTTTTTACATTTACCGTACCAGTAGCTGCTGCATTTGCCACCCTAGGCTTATACTCGAGTCAATACGTTTTCCCAGATTTTGTGATAAAATTGGGGCCTCGGCTCATACTCCGGCGAGCACACAGGGAGATATTTTCTCCCAGCCGAACAGAAACAGGAAGTGTGTGCTGAGACACGATTGGCCAGGGAGTCCTAAGACTCCCTGGCCAATAGGGGCTTCTCGGTTCCACGGGAGGAGAATGAGAAAGACAATAGTGAATATTCATTTGCTATTGTCACACAAGTGGGTGTGCTCCAGGCGCAGTGCTCTGCGCCCCGAGCCCACCCTTTTTTGAAGCCTATTAGAGCCTCTGGCCTCTGACTCTAATCACTTGCTTAAAAAAAAAAAAAGAAGCTCATTGGAATCAATGCGTCCGGCGCCCTACATGGGGATTAGGGCTGGACGCATGGTTGGGGGAGCGGTGCCCCTTATGGAGCAGTGGAACTGCTCCAACAGAAATATTTCAAAGCAGATTGGGGTTTTAAGATGTGCTGTTCAAGCTCTTTTGAAGAAGCACAAAGAAATGGGCAACGATGAGGACCGTAGTGGTCGGACAAGGAAGCTTAAAGGGGTTGTAAAGGTTTGTTTTTTATTTTCTAAATAGGTTCCTTTAAGCTAGTGCATTGTTGGTTCACTTACCTTTTCCTTTGATTTACCTTCTAAATGTGTTTTTTCTTTGTCTGAATTTCTCACTTCCTGTTTCTCCTCAGTAAACTTCACACCATCATCCGAGTGGTGTGGAGTCAGCCAGAACAGCTTACTGACCAGCTTACTGAGGAGGAACAGGAAGTGAGAAATTCAGACGAAGAAAACAAAGAAAAAAAATATTTAGAAGGGAAATCAAAGGAAAAGGTAAGTGAACCAACAATGCACTAGTTTAAAGGAACCTATTTAGAAAACAAAAAACGAACCTTTACAACCCCTTTAATGCAACAGATGAAAGACTTGTCATGCTTACTTCCCTTCAACATCAGAAGATGTCCAGCAGTGCTATCAGCACAGAACTGGCAGAAACCAGTGAGTCCCAGGTACACCCATTTACTGTTCGGAGACGTCTGGCCAGAAGTGGTCTTCATGGAAGAACTGTGGCCAAAAAGTCATACTTCCGACGTGGAAACTAAGTGAAGACTAAGCGACTCAACTATGCAGGAAAACATAGGAACCGGGGTGCAGAAAAATGGCAGCAGGTGCTCTGGCCTGATGAGTCAAAATTTGAACTATTCGGCTGTAGCAGGAGGCAGTTTGCTTGCTGAAGGGCTGGAGAGAGGTACAATAATGACTGTCTGCAGGCAGCACGGAAGCATGATGGAGGTTCCTCACAAGTTTGGGGCTGCATTTCTACAAATGTTGGCGATTTGATCGGGATCAATGGTGTCCTCAAGGCTGAGAAATACAGGCAGATACTTATCCATCATGTCATACACTCAAGTAGACTTGTGCACAACGGAAAAATTCGTTTACTTTCGGTTCGTTTCTTTTCGGTCCTGTTGATTCGTAATCATTCGTAATTTTGCTAGACGGGATTTTTCGTGTTCGGACTAATTCGTATTTTCGCAAGCGTCATTTTTCGTTGAATTTTTAGTTGATTTATAATTCGTACTTTCGGTAGGGTACATTGTTTTTCGTTGATTCTGGACAACACTCCTACTTTCGTAACTTTTTTTGGGTTCGTTGATTCGGAATTGTCAGGGTCACCTGTGGCCAGGTGACAGATGCACACCGTAGGGGGACAGGAGTGCACCGCGAGGTAGTGAACCCTATGACTGGCTTCTGCGGATAGGAAACTGGGTGGTTGTGGAAAGCGGGACCAGAGGAGCACAACCGGGATCCCAACGGAAGCGAGAGCCAAGATTCCCCAGGGTGCGGAGTCTAAGACCCAGCTGGTCTTCTCCAGGGCCTCTAGTGGTGAGGATGTTACGCTGCAGGCTGGGACCAGGTCGCGGCCCCTGGAGTTTCCTAGCTCACGCCCCGTAGGATAAGGGGAAAAGAGGGGAAGCAGCAGCACACGATAGAGAGAACCGAATAACAAGCTGAAGGTCAGGGGCCACAAGCAGACAAGGATAACGAAGAACGAGCCGAAGGTCAAGGGTCACAAGCAGACAGGGATAGTCGGGGACAAGCCAATAACGTAACAGAGAGACAGACGTAGCACACGGCAGGCAGGAACCCAAACACACAATGCCTAACAAACACGTTGATCAGCAAAGCAGGCTTGCAGTGCATAGGTTAATATAGTGTTCAGTGATAGGGCCTGGGGTGGAGTCAGGCTGGGAGGAGATTATAAAGGAAGCCAGGTGAAGGAGGTCTGGTCTCTAGATGAACACATGAGGAGGAAGGTAAGATGGCAGACAGACATTAATGCATATCCATGACAGTACCCTCCCTCTTACGAGGCCTCCCCCTTCCCCGCCTGGGCCCAGGTTTAGAGGGAAACTTCAGATGAAACTCCTTTAACAGACGAGGTGCAAAGACCTCAGATGCAGTGATCCAAGACCTCTCCTCAGGACCAAACCCTTTCCAATGAACGAGGTACTGAAGAACGCCTTTACAGAGTCGGGACTTTGACTGATCTCGTACTCCTGATTATCCTCAGAGACAGGCGCCACGGTAGGGAGAGGACGAGAGAATTTATTGAGGACTAAAGGCTTTAGAAGAGCAACATGAAAGGAGTTAGTGATTTTAAGGCTCTTAGGAATCTGGAGTTTGAAACAAACCGGATTCAGTTTAGCAGTTACCGTGTATGGACCGATGAATCGTGGAGCAAACTTCAGAGAAGGAACTCGGAGCTTGATGTTCCTGGTAGAGAGCCAGACTTTGTCCCCTGGCTGAAGAGAAGGCGGTTTACGCCTGCGGCGGTCGGCAAAGCCTTTGAATTTTTCAGCAGCTGCCCGGAGGGAATCATGAACGTGACCCCAAACGGAATTGAGAGACTCCTGAACCGAAGCCAAAGCTGGAATGTCTGGAGAACAGATCATGGGAAGAGGAAGTTGAGGGTGTTTTCCATAAACTGTGAAAAAGGGTGTCTTCTGCGAACTGGTATTCACATGATTGTTATGGGAGAATTCTGCCCACGGGAGTAGAGAGGACCAATCGTCATGGTGAGAATACACAAAGGTGCGAAGAAAGACCTCTAACTCCTGATTAACCCTCTCAGTCTGTCCATTGGATTGGGGATGGTAAGAAGAAGAAAAATCCAAGACAATATTGAGGGATTTGCAAAAGGCTCTCCAAAAACGAGACGTGAATTGGACTCCCCTGTCGGAAACAATATGAGAAGGGACCCTATGTAGGCGGAGAATTTCCCGAATGAAAATGGGAACCAAGGCAGGGGCAGAAGGAAGACCAGGAAGAGGAACAAAATGAGCCATCTTGGAGAATCGATCGATTACCACCCAAATGACTGTATTATTCTCAGACAGTGGGAGATCAGTGATAAAATCCATGGCAATATGGACCCAGGGTTCCTTAGGAATGGGCAAGGGCATGAGGAGACCAGCAGGAGCTGGTGTGGAGGATTTGGACTGAGCACAGACATGACAAGCTTTAACGTAGTCTTTGACGTCTGAGCGGAGATTAGGCCACCAGTAGTGACGACTGATGAGTAGGAAGGATCGGAGGAATCCAGAATGCCCTGCCACCTTGGAATCATGTCCCCAACGAAGGATCTTAGCTCTTAGCTCAGTGGGGACAAAGGTCTTACCAGGCGGAATTTTAGACTTCAGGGTGGTAGAGTGGGCAACAATGCATGAGGTGGGAATGATCGGCTCAGGTTCAGGGGCGGACTCCTCGTCCAAAGTGTCAAATGACCTAGAGAGCGCATCAGCCCGACCGTTGCAGGAACCAGGTTTGTAGGTAATCGTGAAATTAAAACGGGCAAAGAAGAGACTCCACCTGGCCTGTCTAGGATTCAGACGTTTAGCATTCTGTAGATACTGTAAATTCTTGTGATCGGTAAAGATCGTTATGGAGTGAGGGGAACCCTCCAAGAGATGACGCCACTCCTCTAACGCCAATTTAATTGGGAGAAGTTCCCGATCACCGATGGCATAATTCCTCTGTGCCTGAGAATTTTTTTTGGAGAAGAACGCACATGGTTGGCGTCTCTTCTCAAAGATTTGAAGAAGCACAGCTCCCACCCCCATTGAAGAAGCGTCCACTTCAATAAAAAATGCATTCCCAGGATTTGGTCTCCTCAAGAGGGGGCCAGAAACAAAGGCCTGTTTCAGGTTGTGAAATGCAGAGACAGCTTCGGGAGGCCAGTCTCTGGCATTCACACCCTTCTTGGTCAAAGCGATAATAGGCACGGCAATGGAAGAGTAATTCCTTATGAACTGCCTATAATAATTAGTGAAGCCAAGAAAGCGCTGTGTGGCCTTGAGGCTAGCAGGAAGAGGCCAGTTGGTGATAGCCAAGACCTTCCCAGGGTCCATACGAAGCCCCGAACATGAGACGAAGCACCCCAAAAACAGGACCTCAGAACATTCAAAGGAACATTTCTCCAGCTTGGCACAGAGATTGTTCTCTCTAAGATGTTGAAGTACAGTGCGGACATGGTTTCTGTGGACGAGCAGATTCTCAGAAAAGATCAGAATGTCATCCAGATAGATGACAACAAACTGGTACAGCAGATCTCTGAAGATTTCATTGACAAAGTTTTGAAACACGGCTGGAGCATTACACAGACCAAAAGGCATCACCAGATATTCGTAATGCCCGTCTCTAGTGTTGAATGCAGTCTTCCATTCGTCACCCTCCCGTATTCGAATGAGATTGTACGCGCCTCTGAGATCCAACTTGGTGAAAATGGAGTCACCCTTCAACCTATCGAATAGCTCAGATATTAAGGGTAAGGGGTATCGATTTTTAATAGTAACCGCATTTAAACCCCGATAATCGATGCAGGGTCTTAAGGTACCATCCTTTTTGGCAACAAAAAAGAACCCTGCCCCTGCAGGCGATGAGGATTTCCGGATGAAACCTCTCTCCAGATTCTCTGCTACATACTCCGACATGGCCTGGGTCTCTGGGATGGACAGAGGGTAGGTACGACCCCTGGGTAGAGTTGCTCCGGGGACAAGATCAATAGCACAGTCAAAAGACCTGTGGGGAGGAAGCACCTCAGCTGATTTTTTACAGAACACATCCCGGTAATCGCTGTATGCGGCGGGAAGATCAGAAGAAACAGAAGTGGCAGCAACCGGAAGACTCTCCTTGGGGGTCACCTTGAGAAGACACGACGAGAAACATGAGGAACCCCAGGCCAGGATCTGCCCAGAGACCCAGTCCACATGTGGAGAGTGGAGCTGTAGCCAAGGGAGGCCCAATACAACTGGGGTAGAGGCCTTGGGTAGAATAAGAAAGGATATCCACTCCTGGTGGAGAATCCCTACCGACATCCTAATGGGTAGCGTCTGGAAGCGAATAGGGCCCCCTGGGAGAACAGTGCCATCAATTGCCGAGACTACCAATGGGGTAGTGAGAGGTGAAAGGGTAAGCTTCATAGAAGAAGCAGTTCTCCAATCCATAAAATTGCCGGCAGCCCCAGAATCCAGGTATGCAAGGGTTGACTGAGGAGAAGTGCCTACATGAAGGAACACCGGCAAGAGCAGGCGAGAAGGTGATGTTTCTGGGTCCAATACTCCACCTTCCAAATGTATTAGACCCGAGCGTTTCCCGGACGAAGCGAGCAGGAGTCACGAAAATGACCCTTGCCCCCACAATAGAGGTACAAGCCCAGAGTTCTGCGCCTAGCACGTTCTTCGGGGGTTAGTCTGGTCCGGCCCAGCTGCATAGGTTCTTCAGCAGGTAGAGGATGCTCCACGGAATGAAGGGAGGGGAGCTCAGACTGGCTAGGACCCAGAGAGTGCTGGCGTCTTTTTTCTAAGGACCTCTCTTGAAAACGAATGTCGATCTAGTTGCATAATGAAATTACATCGTCCAGACCGACGGGAATGGCTCTTCCCGCTAATTCGTCTTTCACTCGGTCAGAGAGGCCATGTAAAAAGGTAGCGACCAGGGCCTCATTATTCCAGCTCAATTCAGCTGTGTGGATACGGAACTGAAGAGCATATTGCCCCACTGAACTAGATTCTTGGCGAAGACGTAAGACAGCACTAGCCGCTGAAGAAGCCCGAGCCGGCTCTTCGAAGATATTACGAAAGAGCTTCAAGAATTCGGACAGACTGGAAACCACCGGATCGTTCCTCTCCCACAGGGGGGCAGCCCAGGCCAAAGCTTCACCGGAGAGGAGGGAAATGATATAGGCTACCTTAGCCCGGTCAGACAGGAAGCTTTGAGGCTGAAGCTCAAAATGAATAGTGCATTGGCTAAGAAACCCCCTGTAGGCCTTAGAGTCCCCAGAGAAACGGAACGGAGCACGCAATCTTAGTGAGTGTGAGGCTGCGACTGGTGCGATAGGTACAGCCGCTGGTTGTACTTGGGGTTGCGGATTCGGGGTTCCCAAGGAGACCTGAAGCTGCTCGAATCGAGAAGCCAGATCCTGGAGGAATCACATCACCTGGGTCTGATTTGATTCCTGGGTCTCAAGTCTGCGAACTATGCCCTGCAATGGATCATCCGCGGGAAGCGGGATGTCAGCCGGGTTCATGGCTGATCAAACTGTCAGGGTCACCTGTGGCCAGGTGACAGATGCACACCGTAGGGGGACAGGAGTGCACCGCGAGGTAGTGAACCCTATGGCTGGCTTCTGCGGATAGGAAACTGGGTGGTTGTGGAAAGCGGGACCAGAGGAGCACAACCGGGATCCCAACGGAAGCGAGAGCCAAGATTCCCCAGGGCGCGGAGTCTAAGACCCAGCTGGTCTTCTCCAGGGCCTCTAGTGGTGAGGATGTTACGCTGCAGGCTGGGACCAGGTCGCGGCCCCTGGAGTTTCCTAGCTCACGCCCCGTAGGATAAGGGGAAAAGAGGGGAAGCAGCAGCACACGATAGAGAGAACCGAATAACAAGCTGAAGGTCAGGGGCCACAAGCAGACAAGGATAACGAAGAACGAGCCGAAGGTCAAGGGTCACGAGCAGACAGGGATAGTCGGGGACAAGCCAATAACGTAACAGAGAGACAGACGTAGCACACGGCAGGCAGGAACCCAAACACACAATGCCTAACAAACACGTTGATCAGCAAAGCAGGCGTGCAGTGCACAGGTTAATATAGTGTTCAGTGATAGGGCCTGGGGTGGAGTCAGGCTGGGAGGAGATTATAAAGGAAGCCAGGTGAAGGAGGTCTGGTCTCTAGATGAACACATGAGGAGGAAGGTAAGATGGCAGACAGACATTAATGCATATCCATGACAGGAATTTTCCGTGTCTCTCTCACAACGACGCTGCCTACTATGCCTAATGTGCTTCGAATGGATTTGTACTTTTCTAAATACATAGCGGTTATTTGTAACGATTCGAAATCTTGTATTTTACTTTCGTTTTTTACATGCGGCTATAGCCTCCGCCCCTGTACACCATTTTGAGAGGGTTCAGCACGGTGAGGGAGAAGCAGAGAGCAGAGCAGAGTGTTATTGTGCTTCGAATGGATTCGAAATCTCGTATTTTACTTTCGTTTTTTCATGCGGCTATAGCCTCTGCCCCTGTACACCATTTTGAGAGGGTTCAGCACGGTGAGGGAGAAGCAGAGAGCAGAGCAGAGTGTTATTGTGCTTCGAATGGATTCAAAATCTCGTATTTTACTTTCGTTTTTTCATGCGGCTATAGCCTCCGCCCCTGGACACCATTTTGAGAGGGTTCAGCACGGTGAGGGAGAAGCAGAGAGCAGAGCAGAGTGTTATTGTGCTTCGAATGGATTCGAAATCTCGTATTTTACTTTCGTTTTTTCATGCGGCTATAGCCTCAGCCCCTGGACACCATTTTGAGAGGGAGTTCAGCATGGTGAGGGAGAAGCAGAGAGCAGAGTGAGTGTTATTGTGCTTCGAATGGATTCGTACATTCGTAACTTTTTCATAACGAATTATGCCGAAGACATTCGGGCATTCGCTATTTTGCGGTATAATTTATTTCGGATTCGGTTTTATTCGTATATGCTTTGTTCGGAAATTCGAATGCTTCCGAATGTCCAAAAGTTGCTAAATTCGGACGAATTTCGATTCGTTACGAAACGAATTGCACAAGCCTACACTCAAGGAGGTGTGTGATTGGCCCCAAATGTATTCTGCAGCAGGACAACAACCTCACACATGCAGCCAATGTAATTAAGAAGTATCTTCAGAGTAAAGAACAAGGAGTCCTGGAAGTGATGGTTTGTCCCCCACAGAGCCCTGATTGCCACATCATTGAGTCTGTCTGGGATTACATGAAGAGACAGAAGCATTTGAGGCAGCCTACATCCACAGAGGATCTGTGTTTAGTTCTCCAAGATGTTTGAAACAACCTACCTGCCGAGTTCCTTCAAAAGCTGTGTGCAAGTGTACCTAGAAGAATTGATGCTGTTTTAAAGGAAAAGGATGGTCACACCAAATATTGATTTGATTTGGATTTCTCTTCTGTTCATTTACTTTCCATTTTGTTAATTGATAAAAATAAACTATTAACACTTCTATTTCTGAAAGCTTTCTAAAAGAGTAATTCCACTTTTGTTGATAAAAAAAACATTCCCGTCTGGATCATCAGTGTACATTGCAAGGCTTTTGTTGAAGATTCCGGCATTTTGTTATTTTGAAGAAATCACTGTTTAGCCCCATACACACGGTCGGACTTCCATCTGACTTTTCCGTGGATTTTTGTCCGAACGGAGTTGGCATACACACCACAGGACTTTTCTGCAAACTTTCCCAAAACTTTTTGCAACATCACGTGGTTTTTCTGCTCTTTTCTGCTCTTTACCGACACCCTTTGGTCAACTTCTGCTATTGTTGGTTGATTTTAACATTAGTTGTTTTGTCCATCGGACAAAAGTCCTATGGTTTTCTGTACACATGGTAGGACTTTGCTCCATCGGACTTTTGTTGGGCAAAAGTTTGTCCGTTTGCAGACCCAACTTTTGTCCGATGAAAACAAAACCAAACGAAAACGGATTGTTGGTCCAACTTGCTTAAAACAAAGTTTGTTGGGCAAAAGTCCGACCGTGTATACGGGGCTTTAGTTTTATTGTGTCCATGCTGAGTGAGTCTAGTAGGAGTGGTTTCATAATTATCAATCAGCTGCTGCACCTGCAGGGCTCTAATGAGGAAAATTGCAGGGCCTGCATCCCTTTATTTATTATTTTTATTTATTCTTTATTGAGGATTTAAATAGAAAAATACAACACACACCCACATTGGTGTATATAAAAAAAAAAACTTACATACATATTTCCTATCCTCCCCTTTTACCCATTTCCATCCCCCCCATCCTTCTCTACCCCCCCCCCACTCTCCCTAGCCCTCTCTCCCCTCCCCCTCCCCGATCTGTCCGTCTGTCCCTTTTCTTTTTAATTTTACTTTAGTTACTGATCTTTTTCCATCATTCCCTGAGCATATTTATCTGATGTTTTAAATATTCTCCATTTTTCCCATATTGCTCTGTGGTTTTCCCCCTTTCCCTGTTCACCCTGGCACAGATATTCAATTTCAGATATGTGATCTACCCACTGTATCCATTCCTTTATGCCCGTTTTTTTTATTGATTTCCAATTTTTTGGAATTAGTCCCTTTGCCGCATTAAGCAAAGGTGGGACTAACGTTTTCCGGTATTGCTTTTTTGCTTTGTTTGTGCCGTGAAATAAACATGTCCAGGCATTTTGTACGATTTTTTCCCCAGTTATGACTTCAATATGATCCAGAATCTCTGCCCAATACTCCTTTATTATTGGGCATTCCCACCACATATGCATTGTTGTTCCCAGTTGCTTACAGCCTCTCCCGCATAATGGGGAATTATTAGGATGAATTTTATGCATTCTCTCTGGTGTCAGGTGCCAGCGTACCATGTTCTTGTAATTTACTTCTATTGTGGTAGCGTCAGAGGCAAAGGCATATACTGCTTCTATCATTTGCCTTTCCTCAATTTCTCTGCCTAGATCTTGTCCCCATTTTTCTATAAAGGGTAGCGGTCCTTTTGTTTCAAGTTCTGTTATCATTTTGTACAACTGTGATATACCATGTCTCAGGGGCTTTCGTTTTTCACATATTTTTTCCATTGGGGTCAGTGCTTTTTCATTTCTTATTGGTTGTGGAATAGTGCTCACTAAGTGCTTTAACTGAAAATATTCCCAATCACTGAGCTGATTCCACCCATACTTCATGATTAAGTCTTGTTTTGTTCTTATTTTACCTAATGTAATTATGTCTTTTAATTGTGCTGTTCCCAGTGTCTTTCCTAGTCATGTCCCATTTCCTGGTGTAAAAAATGCTGTGCCTGCTAATGGAATTAATGGGGCGTTATATTTCCATTTTTCGTGCCGGTGCAATGTGTCCCATATTTTAAATACCTTTCTTGTTATATTATGTGTATCTATACCTAGTGTTCTAAATTTCGGTGGGACCCATATGCTTTTTTGTAAAAGTGTTGTGCTTAATGTGTCTTCCATTTGTGCCCATTTTTTGTATGTGGGTTTGCCCATTCTGCTAGTCTGGCTAAAATTATCGCCTTATGGTATCTTTTTATGTCTGGTAAGGACATGCCCCCATTTTTATTCTTTCGGGTTAATAGTGTGTACTTTAGTCTGGCCTTTTTACCCTGCCACATATATTTCAATATCATTGTTTTCATTGCCTTAAAAAACGATTGGGGTATATCTATTGGGAGCATCTGCAGCCTATATGTCACTTTCGGAAGGATCACCATTTTTAGTATGTTAATTCTTCCTGTCCATGAGATGGGTTTCTTAGAGATGTTTTTTTAATTCTACTTTAATTTCATTTAGTAAGGGGATACAATTGGCAGGGTACAGTTTTGCTAACGTTGTTGTTATTTTGATTCCTAAATATGTAATTTTTTTTGTCTCCCAAGTAAATGGGAATTCTTTCTGTAGTAATCTTTCTTCGCTTTTTTCTATTCCTAAATTCAAAATTACAGTTTTTGTTGGGTTAATCTTAAAGTTTGAAAGATCCCCATATTTTTTTATTTCCTTTACAACATTGGGCAAAGACAATCTTGGTTTCATTAGGTATAGGAGTATGTCGTCTGCATATGCAGCCACTTTGTGTTCATCATCGCCCATTCTCGCCCCCCCTATGTCTTGATTATTCCGTATGTTTATCAACAGTGGTTCTAACGCTAACACATACAGGAGGGGCGAGAGCGGGCACCCCTGTCTCGTTCCGTTGTGCATCTCAAACACAGACGACACACTCCCATTGAACTTTACGTTGGCTGTCGGGTGTGTATATAGGTTTTTAACCCATTTCATATACTTTGGTCCCAAACCGATATATCAAAGTGTTTCCATCATAAACCCCCAGTCGACTCGGTCGAATGCTTTTTCCGCGTCTATCGACATGAGTACGACTGGGGGTTTCCTATCCTTCTTTTTCCGGATTAGTAATAGGGTTCTTATGCTATTATCTCTACCTTCTCTCCTTGCCACAAAGCCCGCCTGATCTGATCTGCGTTAGCTAATTCTGGCATTACGTTTTTTAATCTCGTTGCCAATATTTTTGCGTATTACTTAATATCTGTATTCAATAGGGCTATTGGTCGATAGTTGGAACATATTGTTCCATCTTTTCCTGCTTTTGGTATTACAGCTATATTGGCAAGGAGAGTTTCTTTCCTTATTTCTAGTTCCTCCCCCAGTCTGTTAAAGTAGTTACACATTTCTGGAACTAGCTGATCTTTAAATTTTTTATAATATTTAATCTGAAACCCATCTGGTCCTGGACTTTTCCCCCCTGTTGTTTCCTGGAGAGCCTTATTTATTTCATCCTGTGTAATTGGGTCATCTAAGGACTCTGCGTTTTCCCCTGCTATCTTTGGTAAATTTGTTTGCTCGAGGTATTCCTGTATTCTTATCTTCCTGGGTTCCTCTTCTTGACGTGTCTCTTTTACTCTAATGTCATATAGTGTACTATAGTATGTTTTAAACGCTTCTGCAATTTCAGATGTTTTAGATTTCATCTCTCC
Organism: Rana muscosa; assembly: GCA_029206835.1. Classification (NCBI taxonomy): domain Eukaryota; kingdom Metazoa; phylum Chordata; class Amphibia; order Anura; family Ranidae; genus Rana; species Rana muscosa. The sequence goes on along the minus strand of CM055117.1, from coordinate 92,614,109 downwards.
TCTCTGGTTCTTTATTTTGTCTATATAGTTTCATTTTTTTTTCTCTTTTGCTACTCTTGCGAGGTACTTCCCAGGTTTGTTCCCCCATTTATACCTTTCCTTTACTACGTTCTTCAGTACTTTTCTGGTTTCTTGTTCCATGACGTCTCTAAGTTGTCCCCTCTTAATTATTATTTTTTGATGTATTTCTCTATCTTGTTGTTTTTTATCTTTTTGTTCCAAATCTTGTAACTCATTTAACAAATTTTTCCTCTTTTGATCCCTTTCCTTCTTTTTTCCCTCCCCTATGGAGATCAATTTTCCCCTTATACATGCCTTGTGGGCTTCCCATATTGTTGCCACGCTTACTTCTGGTGTATTATTTATTTTGAAATATTCTCCAATTTCCCTTGCTATTATCTCTCCTACTTCTTTTGTATCCAAAAGATCTTCATTTAATCTCCACGTAGCCTTTCTTTGTTCTATGTCATTAAATCAAATTTTTACCGTTACTGGGGCCTGGTCTGAAATTGATTTTACCCCTATCGAGGTATCTACTACATTTTCCAGAAGCCCATGGTCCACAAGCATATAATCTAATCTTGAATACATATCGTGCACCGATGAATAATAGGTATAATCTTTTTCATTTGGGTGAGCCACTCTCCAAGTATCTATTAATTGGTGATTATGTATTTTTTTTTAACCAATTTTAATTGTTTACAGTCTCGTATCGGTGCACCAGACGTATTGTCTAGCCTGTGGTCCATTGAGAAGTTGAAATCTCCCGCTAAGATTACATTTCCTTGTTTAAAATCCATCAAGGTATTTAAGATTCCGTTCAAATATTTTTTAGGGTGGTTGTTTGGACAGTATACATTTGCTAACGTATATTTTTTCCCCTGTAAGTTTCCTTTTAGGAACAAGTACCGGCCCTCTGGGTCGACTCTTCTATCTTCTACTGTAAAGGTAATGTTCTTCCCTATACCTATAGCAACTCCCATTGCTCTTTTATTTGGGGAGTCACCATAATACCAGATCGGGATTGCACGCAAGTACATTTTTGTGTTAGAGTCTAGTGCTAAGTGTGTCTCCTGAAGAAACACAATTTCTGCGGAATACCTTTCAAGCTCTCTTAATATCATGTGCCTTTTTTCTGGGGAATTCAAACCTCTTACATTGTATGTAATAAAATTTACGTCAGTCATATGTATTTCCTTTCTCTCCCTTTCTCCCTTCTTTCCCCCTCTGCCCTTCCTCTTTCTTCTTTCTTAATTTGAACAGATCCTATTTCCTCCCTCCCTTTCACCTCCCCCCCCTCTCCCTCCCCACCTCATAGTTCCCCCCTCCCTCTCCTCCCCTCATCCATCTCCTCCCTCCCCCTTTTTTCTCCCTCCCTCTCCCCTCTCCCCCCCTTGTTGAACCCTTGACTTCATGGTCTTTGTGCAGGTTTTTCCCTGTTAGAGCCCCTATAGGCTCTCTGCACTCTCTGGCGTAAGGTGGAGTTCTGTTTGGTACCGTCAGACCCCACTCCCCTTCTACTAGGGGGGTTGGTGCCAGAGCAGTCGGTGCGTTCGGGTCTCCCTATCCCTCTCCTTCTCCCTGTCTCGTTATCTCTTTATTTCTATCTAGTGTTTGCATCCCTTTAGACGTGATTTCCTAAAATAACTGTTTAATGAATGATCTCTTTAACCTACCTATATATATATATATATATATATATATATATATATATATATATATATATATATATGTAGCGGGGTCTTCAATTTAGTGGGGTACACTTGGGGAGTAGTGTGACCCAAGTGTGTAATTATGTTAGGGTTCAGACCCCTTTTTCTTATTCGTGGAGGATTGGGTGGTGTAATATTCTCTTCGACCAGTGGGTGTCAGTGTACCTACTGGCTTGGGGTAGAATCACTACCAGAGTGCTACCCTTTTTGGTCCCTTCCTGGAGATGGTACGGCCGGGGCGGGGAACCCGCCGTGGTGTCGACGGGAGGGGATAAAAAGGGGGAGACGCCCTCGCCACGAGGTCTTCGGGGATCATCTCTTCACGCACCCAGGCACCTTCAGCCTGGGTGCGGGTGGTTCAAGGTTCCGGCCTAGGCGCCCTAGGCCTGGCCGGGATGAAGATGGAGTCCATCCCAGGCACCTTCAGCCTGGGATGAGGTACTATTGAGGAGGCCTGGGACCCGGTGGCTCCGACTGGGTCCCGCGAGGGTGAAGTTGCTCCAGGGAGCCCCTTGCGAGGGGACCCGCATCTGAGGTGAGGAGGCTGGGGAGGTCACTCGTTCGAAGACCCGGTGTAGTGTCAACCCGGTGACGGATGGGCCTTCAGTAACTCTCTTGGAGGACATCTTCCCCTGATAGAGGCCTGCAGCGCAACAGAGGTATTCATGTCGAGACCCCCTACAACCCTTGGTCATAGTATGGGGGGTGTAGGGACCCAGATCAGTATAGTGCCTCGACCTGCTCATTTCACCGTATCATGCCATCGCATTGCCTTGTAACTGAAGATACGAAATAAATCTAACCGTTGGATTGTGATCGGTGTATGGACTCTGTTAATGGGAGCAAAGGGAAGTTTCCTGCACGACAGCCTCGGTACATGTTCAGGACACCGGCCCGAGGAAACATTAGGTATTGGCCTTCAGCTCGCCTGCAAGTAGTGGGGAGGACATGGGCCGTAGCGCACCCTCACCCCTGTCACGTGACGTACCCCTGAGCCAGGAGAAGAAGACGGGGTGTGGGGGGGTTGGCCGCTACACGTGGGGGCTCGTCCGGGATATCGTGTGTCTTGGCGATGGAACTGAGAGCGTCTGTGTTTGAACTTTGCTGCCCGGAGGAGTTCCAAGCGGGTCGGCCATGTGATTGGCCAGAGTGCATCCCTGCTCGGAGTTGTGGACATGACCCTAAGTCGGGAAAGGCCCACGCAGAGGAGCGTAGAAAGGGAAAGGTCCAGCCGTGTGAAGTACTACATGTGGGGACTGTTAATGCACTGCGCCACGAGGCACCCCATGACTGTACAATTCGTGGGCGGAGGCTGGCGGAAGCCCGCGAAAACGTACAAGTTGTGGGAGGAGTCTGGCCACGTGTGGAGATACATGTGGAGACTCCGGCGCGTGGTCAGCGCGTGATGGAACAGCAAGTGGTCGGGATGGCCTCAAGCTCCCCGTGGATACCGGTACCTCACCCCACGAAGATGACTGCATTTGCTGCTCCCCTGACAGACACGGGGATAAGACTTAGGCCCCGAGGACAGTTGGCTCTGTATTCATGCAGAGACACGGAGGCTCTCGGTGTGATCTGTCCCGGATGCTCGGGACTGGTGGTCCAACTAAAGCCATTCGGGCGATGTGAGGCTTGTAAGGAATTCCTTTTTGAGGTTGAACCATACACGGAAAGGCCCCGGGCCCTACGCCTCAACTGCATCACAGGAACCGCCACTCCGGAAGGAGAGATCCAGGCCTCTGCGAAGGTCCCCGTACGCGCTGACCAGGGCGAAGTGACTGCCCAACCAGAGATTGAGAGAGAAAAATCCGAAGACACTGCTTCGGTCACCACAGACTCCCTGCTACCACCCCCGAAGAGGAAGATAGGCCTGGTGCAAGCCTCCTGTGGTCGTGGTCGAGCTTCACCCCGCCGCTTGCCTGGCCTGGATGGCGCCGGTAGAGAAGAGAGTCCCGGACATCCCAGTTCTTCAGTAGGTCCAGGTGAGCTAGGGGCTGGGACCGCGGTGTTGGTTGGAGGTGTCGGGGGTTCACAGTCGGTGGAGCCCGAGAGGGAGGGTAGTCTTCCGTCTACTAGAGACTATCTTCCCGCCGAGATGTATGACACCTCCGACCTAGAGTCGTTGTCGGACTGTGGGGATGACGGGAAAATAGACGAGCTGTTTCAACGGAAGGGCTGGGACAGACGCCCGCTACCTGTGCTGAGTAAACCACAGGATTCCCCCATGTCCATAGAAGATAATACGCTCCGGGCGCAGACCCCGGAGTTCCAGAGGAAATCTAACCCTTCGACCAACTTTCTTCATTCAACTACATCATCCGCTTTGATGGTGAGGTCGCAGCGTGCTTCGTTGCGGGCACCAAAGACCAAGCAACCTGAGATGGTAAAGGTACCTCGGCACCCGGAGGCCATCGTACAGCCAGGAGAAGGTGAGCGAGATGTGATGCCGCCTTTAGCTAGACTACAGAGACTTTTCTCCCAGAGAGTCGCCCGTGAATATGGGTGGGAGTACCCCTATTTGCCCCGGGACTTACTGTATGAAGTTGAGGTCCTACGACCAAGGTGGTATGACGAGTTTGTATGGGAAAAACTTAAAGTACCCCATGCCAGGCGATACCTGTCATGTTCGCCGCCTGTGTCTAAAAAGTTCAAGGACTGCAGAGCTGATTGAAGACTTGGGCGCCATATTCATGCTGATAAGGTGCTCATCTGTAGGAAAGAAGGAGAGGATGTCGAGTACTCAATGGAAGTGTTTGACGGGCATCTGAAGCCTTTGTTTCTGCCGGATCCAAGGTTCTACTTATAGGAGGAGTGAGCTCCTATCTTGTTGCTGTTGAAACTTTCTGGATGAGACATTCCCAGACGCCTAGAACTGTGCCCTACTTTTGTTTTGATTTGGGCTTTTCTTTTACTCACTGGAGACTTGGGAGCTGTTGTTTTTTTTCCTCCCTTTTCTTCATGTGCCAAAGGCAGAGACTTTTTGGGGTAGAGTCAGAGTAGGAAAAACAGGAAGAATGAAGATCTCACCAAGTGTCATTACCGCGGCTCTGTCACCAGGTGGCAGTGTTGCGCAACGAATGGTTGAAAATTTTACATATGCATTACTTACTTATTGGAGTGAGCGGGTCTCTCGGCTGACGGACCCACTCATGCCAAGTTAACATAGAGTGTTAGGATGTGTTTTTTTGTGTTGTTTCCCTTCTGCAGGAGATTCATCGGTCAAGACTACTGAGATTGGGGTGGTTCTTAGATAGCGATGGGAGGGATTGTACATGTGTACAGGACAGATATTTTATACAAATGTTTATTGCTTTATATATTTTTTTTTTTTCATCTTTTGAGCAGGTCTTGGCACATTTAGTATCCAGAAATTGAAAGATAGCCTCTGGAGCCCACTTCATGTCACTACTTTTTGGAAGACATGGGTGTGCTCCTGACGCTGGGGACCAGAATCAAACCACAGGGGGGAGTGTGTAGCGGGGTCTTCAATTTAGTGGGGTACACTTGGGGAGTAGTGTGACCCAAGTGTGTAATTATGTTAGGGTTCAGACCCCTTTTTCTTATTCGTGGAGGATTGGGTGGTGTAATATTCTCTTCGACCAGTGGGTGTCAGTGTACCTACTGGCTTGGGGTAGAATCACTACCAGAGTGCTACCCTTCTTGGTCCCTTCCTGGAGATGGTACGGCCGGGGCGGGGAACCCGCCGTGGTGTCGACGGGAGGGGATAAAAAGGGGGAGACACCCTCGCCACGAGGTCTTCGGGGATCATCTCTTCACGCACCCAGGCACCTTCAGCCTGGGTGCGGGTGGTTCAAGGTTCCGGCCTAGGCGCCCTAGGCCTGGCCGGGATGAAGATGGAGTCCATCCCAGGCACCTTCAGCCTGGGATGAGGTACTATTGAGGAGGCCTGGGACCCGGTGGCTCCGACTGGGTCCCGCGAGGGTGAAGTTGCTCCAGGGCGCCCCTTGCGAGGGGACCCGCATCTGAGGTGAGGAGGCTGGGGAGGTCACTCGTTCGAAGACCCGGTGTAGTGTCAACCCGGTGACGGATGGGCCTTCAGTAACTCTCTTGGAGGACATCTTCCCCTGATAGAGGCCTGCAGCGCAACGGAGGTATTCATGTCGAGACCCCCTACAACCCTTGGTCATAGTATGGGGGGTGTAGGGACCCAGATCAGTATAGTGCCTCGACCTGCTCATTTCACCGTATCATGCCATCGCATTGCCTTGTAACTGAAGATACGAAATAAATCTAACCGTTGGATTGTGATCGGTGTATGGACTCTGTTAATGGGAGCAAAGGGAAGTTTCCTGCACGACAGACTCGGTACATGTTCAGGACACCGGCCCGAGGAAACATTAGGTATTGGCCTTCACCTCGCCTGCAAGTAGTGGGGAGGACATGGGCCGTAGCGCACCCTCACCCCTGTCGCGTGACGTACCCCTGAGCCAGGAGAAGAAGACGGGGTGTGGGGGGGTGGCCGCTACATATATATATATTATTATTATTCTAATAAAATGTGCTTGGGCGGAATTATCCTTTAATCATAAAGAGTGACAGAGTCACTGCATATTAGGAGATTTCCAGTCCTCCTTTTATGTGCAATGAGACCCAGGACAAACATTTTGTTCTTACAAATAAGAGTGTTGACATTTAGTTTCTCCGGCAGATAACGGCTGCCCTATAAGCACTATTCCCTCATCATGTGTTATTAAGAATTCGCAAGCTCCACTGACAGCAGCCGTGTGTATCAGCGGCCTGACAAAAATCTGCCTTATTATAAAGTCAGTCCATTAAATCGACTCCTTAATTTCTAAAAGAAAAATAATTTAATGACAAATTAAAATTTTTATTTTAGCAACGAGTCTTCAGGTACTTGAAAATTACAATTCATAATAAAACCTGAAAAATTATCTCAGTTATGATATTAAGTCTAAATGTTAATTTAAATGTGGGACGTGAATAAATTCTTGCTTGTCAGATTATTGAAGACTTTATGATCATGTACATTTACCGGCCGCTTTATTAGGGTACAGCTGTTCAATTGCTTAGTAACACAAATTGCTACTCACCCAATCACATGGCAGCAACTCAATGCATTTAGGCATCTAGACGTGGTAAAGATGACTTGCTGAAGTTCAAACTGAGCATTAGAGTGGGGAAGAAAGGGGATTTAAGTGACTTTGAATGTGGCATGGTTGTTGGTGCCAGACGGGCTGGTCTGAGTATTTCAAAAACTGCCAATCTACTGGGATTTTCACGTGCAACCATCTCTAGGGTTTACAGAGAATGGTCCGAAAAAGAGAAAATATCCAGTGAGCGGGAGTTGTGTGGATGAAAATGCCTTGTTGATGTCAGAGAAGAATGGGCAGACTGGTTCAAGATGATATAAATCAACAGTAACTCAAATAACCACTCGTTTTACAACCAAGGTATGCAAAATACCATCTCTAAACACACAACGGATCGAAACTTTAGGCTGGGTTCACACCATTGTGAATTGGATGCGGGATCCCCACATCCAATTTGCAATAGCAGGAGATTTTGAACAGCTCTCTATGGAGCCGTTCACATATCTCCGCAGCAGGTCCTGTGCGTCTTTTGGTCCGTTTCAGGTCTAAATTCAGTCCAAAATTCGGGCTAGAATAGTACCTGAAACAGTGAACCAGGATGCACAGAACACCTGTTGTGACACGGATGCATTGATGGTGTGAACCCAACCTGAAAGAGATGGGCTACAGCAGAAGAAGACCACACCGGGTGCCACTCCTGTCAGCTAAGAACAGGAAACTGAGGCTATAATTTGCACAGGTTCACCAAAATTGGACAATAAAAGATTGGAAAAACGTTGCCTGGTCTGATGAGTCTCGATTTCAGCTGCAACATTCAGAGGGTAGGGTCAGAATTTGGTGTAAAGCATGGATCCATCCTGCCTGGTATCAATGGTTCAGGCTGGTGGTGGTGGTGTAATGATGTGGGGGATATTCTCTTGGCAAACTTTGGGCTCATTAGTAGCAATTGAGCATTGTTTGAACGGCATGGCCTACCTGAGTATTGATGCTGATCATGTCCATCCCTTTATGACTACAGTGTACCCATCTTCTGATGGCTACTTCTAGCAGGATAATGCACCATGTCACAAAGCTCAAATCATCTCACCACTGGTTTCTTGAACATGACAATGAGGTCACTGTACTCCAATGGCCTCCACATTCACCAGATCTCAATCCAAATCTGGAGCAACTGCATTATGTTATCATGTCAATATGGACCAAAATCTCTGAGGAATGTTTCCAACACCTTGTTGAATCTATTCCACAAAGAATTAAGGCAGTTCTGAAGGCAAAAAAGGACCCAACCCAGTACTAGCAAGGTGTACCTAATAAAGTGTCCGGTGAGTGTATATCAGAGTGTTGGAGCTGTAGTGTGCATATTCAAAGTGTTATGTGTTGACAGCACATGGATTCAACTCTGCCGTGGGAAATAAAAGCTAAAACATTCAAGTTTGAACATGAATGGTGGCTGTAGGCCAATACAGACAGCTCTTTTTTACTTGCAGCCAGGACTGCCATTTGATATCACTGAGCCCGGTACAGCCTACCTTCCCCATCATTAGGAACACAAAGGTACTACATGCATGCAAACCACTGCATTCCAATGCTGCTGAACAGAAATGAATGAAACGTCACTTGATGTCACGTGATATTTCAATAAAGTTCTTACATAAAAAAAAAAGAACAGTTTGATGCACTGGAATCGGCACGGTGTACTCCCAGTACACACCAGTGTCTGTGCATTCAGCACCGCTCACTAGTGTGAACAAGCCCTAACACACAAAACAGAGTTCTCCCATTCAGGACATTTCCACCACAACCCTCCTCCTGTGTCTCCCCTTGGCTGTGTCATATGATATGTTAGAGCTGAGAAGTCTCAAGTCCCCTTGGCTCTACACTGCCTATTGCTGCTGTATATGGGGTCTGTGTGCAGAGGCAGGGCAGTCGCAGTGTTGGGGCCAGGAACAGCCCCCAGAAGATGCTGGGCGGGTGCCTGGTACTAGCGTTCCTCATGGACCCTGGGTGCCCCTGCTGCACTGATGGGGCCTGGTGCAGGGGGGGCTGGCTGTACCCCATTGGTGGCCCTGCTTGAAGCTTAACTCCAGCCAAATCTATTTTTCAGTTTTTGATACACGTGGTAAATCGGAATTTCTATCAAGTTACTATTGCTAAAATCAGAATTCTTGTGTAAGGCACTAGATCTCCAGTTTTTAATATCCAATTACGTGAGTGACTCATTCAGTCAGTTAAGCTGACTAGGGTCAGAGACTGCTCTCATGTATAACACCGCCCACCCCCCTCCCAATTGGGGGTCGTAAAAAAATCCAAAGGTTTGACAAAAGCAGTGAAAGCACCACACAGATCTAGAAAGGATTTTCATGTATTTTTATTAGAATATAATCCAACATCCAACACATTTCAGGGGTGTAGACCCCCCTCTCCCTCCTGTAATCTGCAGCTATTGCTTCTGACAGTAAAATATGGGTACTATAAATACCCTATTGAGTGTGGAGGTCCTTGAAATGCCTCCGTTTTATTTTTTTCCAAATCCAAATTTTTCCAAATCTCACGTTTTATGCTGTCACTCTGGCCTACCAAACCGGACCAAGATCAGGTCTCCTCATACCAAACATGGTGAATGGAAGATGCAGATTAGCGCGGGGGTATTTTCCTCAATTATAGGCTACTATAGACTTGGGAATCAAAAGAGATTTGGACTTATGGGACAAGTTTCCTGAGGTCTTATACTAGTATCTTAAATGTTGCTTTGACAGAGGCAAAATTGAAGGTGCTCACCTGTTACCTGTTCCCGACAAGTCTGGCCAAAATGTACCCCTCTGTTTCACCCTTGTGTTTCCGAGGCTGTAATATGCGGGGGATAATAAGCCATATTTGGTAGGAATGCCCACGGATTTGATGCTCCTGGAATAGCATTTTTGTCCTGATCTGCAGAGTTATGGGACATTTGGTTCCCCAGACCCCTTCCATAGTTCTTCTTAACACTCCGGTGACTGGTAAACCTAACTGCTTACAACATCTGATATTTTTTAATATCCTGGGGGCTAAAAAAGAATTCTTGCCAGATCTTGGAAGCCTCCTACTGTGTCCTTGGCACAGGCTAAGAGAAAAGTCACGTGGATTATGTTACACAAAACATTGTTAGCATCTTAAATGACACAGTTAAAAAATCTGAACAGACCTGGGAACCTTGGGCTAGTTATGTGGATGTGACTTTAGCACATTATTATTTAATTACTTTTTGCATATTTACTATTTTTTTTTGTGGCTCTGATGAGTGCTTCCGCTGTTCTCAGTCCGGACTTGTTCTTTCTCCCTTTCACCGTCTTTCTTCTTCTTCCTCTTCCTCTTCCTTTGACTGCCCTAGCTCATGGTGTTTGTAAATGTTGCTTAATATGTATAGATACAGAAGGGTGGTCTCCTATATGTATGCATTTATCCCAACAGTCCATCGGGAGGAGGGTTATCTTTCCCTGATCAAACGGTTGCTGAATTCACTGTTCAGGGCCATATCCCTTGGGAATTGCTTTTCCCTTCATCCCATTTGTTGTGCTTATTTGTTCCTGATGATTATTGTACTTTTGTACTATTGGTGCGTCTTTTATTTGTAAAGCAACCAATAAACATTTTGAAAGAAAATACCCTACTGAGCTCAGTCTCATTGATATTATACAGTTTGTGTCCTGATGAAGGTCTAAACCACCGAAACATGTTAGATGTTTCATTCTATTCTAACAAAAATAATTAAAATCCTTTCTGGACCCTATAACCATTGGTGTGGTGCTTTCATCTTACGTTTCTGTTGCTGTCTGTGTCCCCACTGGGGAGAATTCCCCTTGCTGCCTGACTTGGTGACATTGGGGCAAGAATTAAGAGGGGGGATGGACCAGTACTAGAAGGCACAGAGAGCAGTAAAAATCTCTAAATTATTTTTTCTTGCTTTACCGTTCTGATAGACTTCCTATCACTTCCTGTCTGTGTAATACCCTGTCACTGGGGCAGGATGGGGGGAGTAAACCCTGACAATCTATAAGAAAAAACTAAATTTGGATGGAGTTTCGCTTTAAAGAGCATTATGGCGCATGCACAGATGTACTGCAAGGCTCAGTTGGGCCCTGATTCCTGCAGCACATATGCACATGCTCATAATCTGGAAATGGGGGCAGGGGGATACAAACATCATTCTCGCCTAGGTAAGAAAAAGGAAAGTTCTGAATCTTTTGGATTAAAAAAGTTATTGCAAGAGGGGGAGGGGGTAGTAGACAGAGCAACATGAGCCTTAGTTTAGGGTTAAGGTCCACTCCAAGGCCTGCATAGACATTAGAGAACAGTAAGTCTGCACATCCTGGGGCCGGTTTCTCTCATTAAACCATTTTTGACCACTATCTCTTCTTAAGCTCAAGTTCAGCAATCAACTACCCATGCCATGAGAATGCACACTCCTAGTTCTCAGACTGATGCCAAATTGACATATTAGTCATAGATTTATAGTCACGTTACCAGACGCTGCCAACTAAAAAGCTTGACAATCTAGTCTTCCATTTTAAGTCCTATGTTCTCCTATGTTTTCTGTTCTATTACATGTCTGCAACTTTATATCCTCCAGTAAATACACTCCTAATATATAGGATCATAGGACAGGGCCCGTACAAACATGAAACACAGTGCCATCAGCTGCATAATTATGGAATAGCAGGGATTGCAGATGCGGTGAGCTTCACTTGCAAGAATTTTCCACCATTTTTAGTTATACCATGCTTTCCGGTTTTAACATATTTGTAAATATGGTACTATTTCAAGAAAAAGCCATCATGGTTTAAACCAGTGATCTCCAAAATGCGTCCCTTTGCGTGCTTTTAGCAGGCCCTTGGGGCACTATTCCTTCCACTGATATGAAGTCTTATTCCTCCTACTGATACCAACGTTGGGGCACTATTCCTTCAACTGACACCAATGAAGGATCACTACCCCTTCCATTGACACCAACAGTGAGGTATAATTCCTCCACTGATTATGAGGGACTATTCATCCCACTAACACCAGCGATGGGGCAATATTCCTTCTGCTGACACCAATAATGGGGCAATATTCCTCCCGTTGACACCAATGATGAAGCACTATTCCTTCCACTGTACCAACAATAGAGCACTATTACTCTCACTGGCAACAATGATGGGGCACTATTTCTTCCACTGACACCAACAATAGGGTACTATACCTTCCAATGACACCTGTGATGGGGCACTATTCCTCCCACTGACACCAACAATGAGGCACTATTCCTTACACCTACACCAATGATAATGATGGGGGAATTTTCTTTCCACTGACACCAATAATAAGGCACTATTCCTTCCACTTACACCAATGATGGGGCACTGTTCTTCCCACTGATGCCAACGATGAGGCATTATTCCTTTCACTGACACCAATAGGGCACTGTTCCTCCCACTGGAACCAATGATGGGGCATCATTACTCTTACTGACACAAACCATTGGGCATTATTCCTTCCACTGGCACAAACGATGGAGTAAAATTCCTCCTACCAATGATGGGGCACTATTCCTCCTATTGCCACTGACTACCAAGCCTGGGGCATCGATTACCTCCCACTGGCCACAGTATGGCCCCCCTGAAGTCTGAAGGACAGTAAACGGACCCTTTGTTTAGAAAGTTTGGAGACCCCTAATTAAAGCTGGCCATGGATGGGTTGAAATGCAGCTGGTTCAGCAGGGACTGGCTGAATTTAAGTCCATCTATGGCCGTTCCCACTGGACAGAAGTCCATCTAGCAATTGACTTTTAATTAAGGGGATGTTGGAAAAATTTTATATGGTCAGCAGCTGCAGCGCTCATCAGTGTATTCTGACAGCAGAGGAATCCCAGCTGTCAGAATACAATAACACAGCAGGGAGGATTCCTCCATCCAGCTAACTTCTGTGGATGGAGTAATTTGTTTTTTTCAATCAGCGTAGTGACTGATGGAAAAAAAATATTGATCTATGGAGTTCCTAACATTTTCTTATTAATACCACATATTTAAAAAAGTGAAATGGTAGTATCTACTCTGCTTACTAGAAGCTCTGCTTAATAGAGGAGAAGCTGCTAAATTGCCTGAAGATCACGTACCTTGATCTCTGCTTTACCGGAGTCTTGTGCCAGCTTAATTCACTGTTTTTTACGGCCTCCATTAATAGAGAGCCTTGTACAGAAACAGCTTGTGGAGGGAGATGTAAAACGGCCCATCATAAAAATCTGTGTCTCAGTCATGCTACTTTGCACATAAACAGCTGTGACTGGGGACAGGAGAGAGTTTAGGCTGAGATAAATCAGCAATGGGAGAGAAAATAGAAGTCAGACTTAAGCCTCGTGCACACGGCCGAGAATCTCGTCGTAAAAAAGCCCATCTTTTTTCTAGACGGGATTCTTGTCAAGCTTTCCTTGCATACACACTGTCAATTCCAAATCTCGTCGTTGTAAAGCGCGGTCACGTACAACACGTACGACGGCAGTATAAAGGGGAAGTTCGATTCCAATAGCGCCACCCCGTGTTAGAAAAAGTTTGGGGAGAGACAATTTGCGTTTTTCAGTCTTCGTGCTTTCAGTTCGTTACAGCGTGACGAATGTGCTATCTCCATTAGGAACGTTAGTTTTACCAGAAGGAGCGCTCCCGTCTCATACTTGATTCTGAGCATGCGCGTTTTTTTTTAAGACTCGGAAAAGCATACACAAGACCGGTTTTCTCGTCGGGAAACAGGCCGGCGAGAAAAACGAGAATCCTGACGAGAAAATAGAGAGCAGGTTTTCTATTTTTCACGTAGAGAAACCATACAGACAAACGGTTGTGTGTACGAGGCTTAATACAGAGAGAATGCTGGGTCAGTGATGGCTGCTGGTAGGAGTAAGCACCCTACAAATGGCCATCAAGAGGGTCTACCTCGAGTCCCTCAAGCCTGCCAACAGCTCACTATTTACTGGGCTAGAAGAGTATACTGAGCCGAATAGCTCAATACAAATAAGCGGTAAGCATAGTTGGTCATAGCAAAACAAGTATAAGATGACGGATTCTGTGGCATTACATGTTTACTATGTGTGTAGAATGTATATAGCTGTAGTTTACTAGGGTGGGGGAAACGGGAAGGCCTTCTCTATTGAAAACTACACCACATAGTTACATAATTGGTGAGGTTGACAACGTTGTCACAAATGTTTTTTATCCTGGTGTGGTGAAGGCTTGAATCTTTTTGATACTTTTGTAACAGGAGTATAAATAAAATAAAAAATTGATACTTATACTGCGGTGAATTTTCTTTTTGGAGCCATCTTTCCCTAACTCTGGTCCTCATAGGACCTTAGTTACAATTTGCACCCTGGCTCTGGGAACCCCACCCTTTCTTTGGGGTGAGTCAGTAATGAATCAATTTTCTTACATTTGTTAAGTGATGTTTATTTCCCCTTTTTATACTTTTCTTTAATCATTTTGTCCAACCCTATATATATATATTTATATTAGTCCAGGATTGCTGCACTTAAAATTTATTTAGAAAATATTACAAACACAAACCCCCCAAAAATTATAAAAGAACAATTTCCATTACTGCTACATTTTCGGCTAAAAATATTCTTCAGGCTGGAACATTTTCATGGACTATCTTTTCTATATATGGCTGTGGGAAAGCCTGACTGCATTGCACTAGAACACACGTATCAAACACGTGGCCCCCCCAAGCCATTTCAAGTGGCCCTCGCACATCCCCTGCAGCTGCGGCACTCTCCTCGTCTCCCCCCCCCCCCACCATGTCTCAGCATTCAGCAGCAGAGTGGAGGACAGAACTCCCCTTCCAGATCCTGCACTTTTCCATGCAACCAAGGTGAGGCTTGCCTCTGCCCCGTCCCGGCAGTTAGCAGCAGAGAGGAAAGAACTCCTCCTACAGATCCTGTGCCTCTCTGTGCAGTCGCAGCACCCTCCCCCCAGTCTGAGTATTCAGCAGCTGACTCCAGCCTTCCCCTGGTCCTCCTCCAAACCCGGCATTTTTGCTTCCCAGCTCCGCCCCCAGCTTCTTCCTGGCAGAAGCACAGGGTAGGGGAGGATGGGAGATTCTTGACAGCTGATGTAAGGGGGGGTGGGGTGCTCTGGACATCTAGTCTTACAGATACAACCGGTCCTTTGAGGGCAACCATCATTTTGTTGTGGAGTTTGACACCCCTGCACTAGAAGAATCACAGAAGCTATTCACTGCACCTGTTCTTTTTATATATATATATATATATATATATATATATATATATATATGTAGCACACACCACCCCCTTTCCTTCCCTGTGGCTCACCTGTAGGAAAAGGGGCACACCATGCCACATGCCCGTACCCTCCTGTGTGAAGAGGTTGAGCAGTGTAATGTACCTGGGTCTCTATGGTCAGGTTCCCCAGATAATGGCTCCCGTCTTCACTGCAATAAAGACAAGTCTCTATTCCCCAATAACTTCAAGGTCCACACCAATTGCAACTCCAACGTAGAGTTTATTTCTCTCTTATGCATAGTCATTGAACAGGATAGGTTGGAGGAAGATCAGGACAGCAAGAGGTGTTGGAGTAGGTCCAGGCACAAACGAATACTTATTCACTACCCATATCTTCGGGTAGTCTCAGCTCATCTGGATAGTCTCCCATTAGAGTGGATCTTAGCAGCCGGAATGATGCTCGAATCAGATTACACACACAGTCTCTGCCACAGACCTGGTGAATGCTGGTTCTGGTTTTAGGCCTCTAACGGGACGATGACATCCCTCCAGAGAGTTACCGGGCCCCTTCCTTCACTGTGATCTCTCACCAGTCCCTCGGAATGGTCCTCCCCCGGCTTCCTCATCTAGATACGGGTCTCCTCGCAAGGCAGCACTGTGGGATTCCTTCTCCCTCCGTGGGTTCCAGCCGAAGGTGCTGGACCCAAGGCCTTCAGTTGCAGCCCCAGGGCTAAAGGTGCCAGTGTACCGGGCCAGGAACTCCACCCCAGGGCTAAAGGTGCCTGGGGTGGCCACAAACAAAATCACACGCTCCCGGGGTTGGACCCCTGGGAACTCACCCCTGACAGACAGGGTCTGCCCCTTTTATACCCCCTCTCGGGATGCACAGCAGGCCGACACGCCCACCATACCACAGCCGAGAGGGGACATCCAAGGCACAGCACTGTACCAGTGGTTCAACCCTGGCCTCCAATGGCAGCGCCACCAACAGGCCACGGGGAACTATACACCAGCATCCCACCTGTAGCACAAAATGGGTTTTACAGAACCCTATCAAATAGTGTGTTTGAGTACAACTACCACTCAAACATTCCCTTAGATTTTAAAGCCCCGCTACACACACACATATATATATATATATATATATATATATATATATATATATATATATATATATATATATAACTCATTATCACAACTTTTCATTCATACTGGTTCCTTAACAAAGGCAATAATTTGGAGGTTATATAAGAGGCTTAGTGAAGTAGAACACCATTCATATCTAAATAGCACATTTTTATAGCGGTCGTCCATACAACAAAAAAGGGATAATTGAGGGGTATGTCGGGACAGAGGAATTTAGTTCCAAAAATGAGACCGTTGGGAGCCATACTACTGCTTTATATTTACAAGCCTTCGCCTCGTTTTTTTCGTCCAAAACAATTACATTGGATAATTATTTTGAAATGCAGTCCAAATGCAATTTGAGCCTCACAATAAAACTCATGCAGTGCATTATCACAGTGCTAACCAGAAAATAAATATAATGGGGCGTGCAATGCATTTAATGTACAAAAGAACATAAGCCAATTAATTCATAACAGAAATGGGACAAAATGAGACGCGCTGTAACACCCGCCATGCAGTGAAGCCACGGCGGCCGCATACAGCCATGTGAATGAAAGTCGCTGCCGAGTGCATCAAGGTAGATCATTATAGGAAGCGGAATATTTCATTAAATACAGCAGCTTGAGATTTCTTCAAGCTGTGGTGAATGAAGCGATTGGCTGATGGGTCAGCATTTAATTGTACTGGGGAATTACACTGCATGTTCTGTACCTGAAAGCACACCACTAATTTAACATTAGGTATATAGTGCTGCTAAAGTGAACCTGTCATGAGAGATCTACTGGAGCCTGCCATGCTAACTCTCTGGGATGTATTACTTTGACCCTGAAGGTTTAAATATTAAAGGAGACTATACTTAGAAGTGGACCTTCACTCATAAATATGACTCTCTCCTGTCCCCCCCCCCCCCTCTTACATTATTGGGGATTTTTTTTTTTTAAACCAATAATTTTTTATTCATTCATGCTTACCTTCCTGCAACCTCACCTAGGCAAGGATGATGTATGCAATGTGATCTTCTGTATGTACAGGTGTGCTGCAGAATTTAAAGGCCTCAGTTATTTCAAAATCACTGACCCAGAACAATATGTAGATTAGGAGTTCAAGCAAGGGAGCACAGCAGGAATCCAACATACCCCATGGTAGGGTTCAGAATTATTTTGGAGATTGCAAAGGTTAATAAATGTTTGGACCTATATACAGTATATATAGATATATCCATCTATATCTATCTATAGATATCGATCTATGTAGATATATCTGTAGTGACCTCACCCCTCTCACCCCTTCTCATTCTCGGCTTGTCTGTCTTTGTCTAGGGGTGTTAGTACCGGGGGGAGGGATGAGATACACCACGGCCCATGTCCTCCATAGTGAAAAGATGAAGGCCAGAAAGATCGGGCTTTGTGTATGTGTCCTAGGGTCAAGTCCTTCGTCCCTGACTCCTTTGCTCCTAGTAACCAGTGCTCCACACAGTGAATAGGTCCAACTCCGTTTTATTCTTCTCAGTGAATAAACACACAGCACGGTTAAGTTGGATTCTTTTGCAACAACTTAGTCTTAATGGGAATAGGTCGAGGCACAATCCTTTCCCTTCTCTTGCCAACCACTGTGGTATCACCAGTGGCGAATAGTCACTGCCACTGACTATGTGAAATAGAACATGAATTACCTTCGCTAGCACGGCCCCTGTCAGGGGAAGGATATCCGTCCAAGGGAGAAACCGGTGGCCTCTCTGTCACCAGCGATGCTGCGCCGGACTCTCCAGAGAAGTTCCGCACACCAGATCTCACGAACTCAGACACGGGCACCCAAGGAGTTAGGGCCCCCTCGGATTCCTCCACCCTCGCGGAACACAGTCGAAGGTACTGAGCCCCAGGCATCCGCCATAGTACCTCACCCCAGGCTAAAGGTGCCTGAGATGGACTCCATCTCCGCTCCGGCCAGGTCAAGGGCACCTGGGCCCGGAGCACCGGAACACCAGCACCCAAGCTGAAGGTGCCTGGGTGCGGCCACTTCCTCCGACTGTGCACTCTGAACCCCGTGGTCAGGGCGTCCGCCCCTTTTATCTCCTCTCCCTTCGCGCCACAGCGGGTTCCCCGCCCGCTGTACCAGCTCCAGGGGAGGACAAAAAGGCACAGTCTTGCGGTGTGAGTTCACCTCTGGCCCCCGGCAACAACGCCACCTATAGGCCCAGGGAACCTCACACCACCAGAGTCCTCCAAGAACCATAAAAGGGCCTCAGATCCCCTAGCAATCAGTGCATCTGGGTTACACTACCACCCAGATGCTTCCCCTAAATTCAAATACCCGCTACATATCTATACATACACACACTACATTGTCAAAAGTATTGGGACACCTTTACACGCACATGAACTTTAATGGCATCCCAGTCTTAGTCCGTAGGGTTCAATATGGAGTTGGTCCACCCTCTGCAGCTATAACAGCTTCAACTCTTCTGGGAAGGCTGTCCACAAGGTTTAGGAGTGTGTCTACGGGAATGTTTGACCATTCTTCCAGAAGCACATTTGTGAAGTCAGGTACTGAGGTGGACAAGAAGACCTGCCTCACAGTTTCCTCTCTAACTCAACCCAAAGGTGTTCTATCGGGTTGAGATCAGGACTCTGTGCAGGCCAGTGAAGTTCTTCCACCCCAAACTCGCTCATCAATGTCTTTATGGACCTTGCTTTGTGCACTGGTGGGCAGTCCTGTTGGATCAGGAAGGGGCCATCCCCACACTGTTCCTACAAAGTTGGGAGCATGAAATTGTCCAAAATGTCTTGGTTATGCTGACGCCTTAAGATATCCCTTTACTGGAACTAAGGGGCCAAGTCCAACCCCTGAAAAACAACCTCACACCATAATCCCCCCTCCACCAAATGATTTGGACCAGTGCACAAAGCAAGGTCCATAAAGACATTTATGAGTGAGTTTGGGGTGGAGGAACTTGACTGGCCTGCACAGAGTCCTGACCTCAACCCGACAGAACACCTTTGATATTAGAGTGGAGAGAAAAAATTTCCATCAGCCCAGGGTCACACTGGGCTGCGGGAATGAAGCTGTGCGAGTTCAGCTGAACTCACACGATTTCACTCCCGCTTGTCAGTCCCGATTTCAGCCGCGATTACAGAGACATCTGTGAAGTTTCTGCACAAATGTCAATGTAAATCGCAGGCCGAAATCGCAAAAGTAGTACAGAAACTACTTTTTGAAATCGGTGCAGCGCTGCAGATGCGGCGCAGCACCGATTAGGATGGTGCCATTGCTGGCAATTGCCACCAATTTGACATGTCAAATCGCATGTCAAAACGCACCAGTGTGAACCAGGGCTTAAAGGCTAAAAGAAATCCAGCTTTTGCTGCAATTTTCACCCTCAGTCTGGAACTGTCCCGCTAGTCAATCTTCCAGGCTAATGGCCAGCATTATTCAACTCACTTCCTCTGAGCCCATACTGTCAATAACCTCGCTGCCCCCCCAGGTGGTGTCATCATGCAGTCTGGGCTCAGACTATTACTGCATGATGTTCTATGAGAACTGTTCAGTAAGGACCACCTTTCATTTCCACAGGAGAAAGGTGTTTTGACATTATTGAACTGGCCTGAAGACTTTTGGGGGCAAAAATTTACATATGTACATTGTTTTGTGTGCAAGTGGTAGGGGGTTAAAAATACTATACACCTGCTTTACGTATGGCCTTGGCTTTCAATACATTATTAATCAGATTTAATACACCTAAAAATATATATATTTTTTGTCTCTTTTTAAAAATCATTGTTATGAAATAAAAACGCAACGCTCATTACATCCGATTTTTTTTTAAATTTATTTATGTAACACAGTGTAGAAAGCTATTAGTTTCATAAGCAATGATTCTGTACAATCATCCAGCAGAAAGTTGTCATTTTGTAAGGAATCTCTGCTAATTTTGTTTTTTTTCCAGCAGGGCACTTTTTTTATTTCTCCTTTAAAAAAGTGCTTAGAATTATCAGAGACACAACAAACAACCCCGTAAAAGCCAGGCGATCTCGAAACACATTGTGTCCCCGGGACCATCCAGCACTGATGGGGTTAAAGCTCCAAAGGTACATGGAAAAGAAAAAAATATTTATATATATACTTTTTTTTTGTTCAATTTTTTTTTTAAACTCTGTTTTTGCAACTCCTAAAGTGTGCACATAAAACAGGCACAAAAAAACAAATGTGTAATCTTCATGATTTTCTACACCACTAAACACAGCAGTACAATCTGTACAATAACACAGTAGAGGAAAAAAAATAATTGAGCATGGAATTAAAAAAATAATAATAATAAAAAAAAAATTTAGATTTACTTTTGAAAATGCATAGCGGAGGTGAAAAAACTGATTAGGCAATAATAATAATAATAAAAAAAAGAAATGGAAAAAAAAAAAAGCAGCAAAAACCTCACGTACACAGAAGAATGCATCCCCAATCGTTTGTAAAGCAATTTTTAACCAGGACTGATTTTTTTTTTGTCACAATTCACAAGAATAATATACAACCGGTTTTTAGGATCTACATGATAAATAATCAGGAGAGGCAGCTACTCATGCACTAGATTAAAGACAGCTATTCTCTTTACAGTACACAAAAACATTCATCGAATTATGTTATGTAAAGACAGAGAGATGTTAAGAGAATACATTACAGATTTTAGTTTATTAGTTCAAGCATCTACTTTTGTTACAGCACAGCTGTCAAAAGGCGGAAATGAGTAAATAATAAAACGGTGTTTTTTTTTTCCCTTTTTTTTGTATTATTCTCTCAACATGACCTTTTTTTTTTTAATTTTCTGTTTCTATATTTATATATGTATAGAGCGGAACACCGATGGGCAGTGAAGCAATCAATCTGCTGTCCGAGACCAGAGGCTGCTGTGGTGTTCTCAGTTCTGCATCTGTTCAAAGAACTTGTAGGTTGGGTTTTCATAGCCGTTTTGCTGCATTTTGGTCAGGTGGCGCTCCTCGGGGGTCACGGCAGCATCAACCTGTTAAAAGAACAGAGCAGAAGGGTAACTTCATTTTGTGGAGGTGCTGGAGAAAAACTTTATAAATAAAAACTTAAAAGAGATGTAGGTTTTTTTTTTCTAAATCATACTTACGCAGGTGGATGCAGCATCGGAGCAATGCTGCATCTTTCCCCTGCCAGCTCTGTTGTAAGAACTGAGAGATCAAACACTGCTGATCACTCAGTTCTCAGTGCTCTGTGAGCTGGTGACTGTTAGTCACCGGCTCTCTGCTCTGCCCTCCACACACTCACTGGAGTGCTGGGCTGTGGAGGGGGCAGGAGCGGCTGGCTCAGGCTCTTAGTGGCTCACTGAGAGCCTGAGCCAGGTGATGATCCAGGCTCCTGGGTGGATGCCAACCATACGGTCCAGATCTTTCCCCAGCCTGGAACGGCTCCCTGACGGCTTCACCCCACTGTCGGCTTACAACTGGTTACAGGAGTGCTGAACAAACTGCACTCTCGTGATCCACAGGAGAAGTACTGCCAAACAAGCTTTCATCTGTACTTCTCATTTAACCACTTAAGGACCACCCCATGTACTGTGGCAGGGTGGCTCTTAAGCGCAAAATCACGTACCTGTATGTAGCGGCCTCACCCCCTTCACATGTTTCTCGGTTGTCCGAAAGCTCTTGTCTAGGGGTACCTGGTTTTCGAGAGTGAGGTGCGCTACGGCCCATGTCCTCCCCATGACTGTGGGTGAGGTGAAGGCCAGTATCAATATCTTCCTCGGGCCAAATGTGCATTGGGTTGCGGAACTTAGCCCTGCTATGCTGGAATCTCCCTTTGCTCCCATCAACAGAGTCCATACACCGATCACAGTCCAACTGTTAGTTTTATTCCGTAGCTCCACAACAAACAATATATGGCAGGATACAGTGGGATGAGCAGGCCGAGGCACTATCCGGATTGTAGTCCCTACACCCCCTGTGCTATGACCAGGGGTTGCAGGAGTCTTGATTAGAACAACTTCGCTGCGCTGTGGCCCCTATCAGGGGAAGATAACCCTCCAAAGGAGTTACCGGAGGCCCGTCCGTCACCGGGTTGACGCTGCTCCGGAGTCTTCAGACGGGTGACCCCCCTCAGCCTCCTCACCTCAGATGCGGGTCCCCTCGCAAGGGGCACCCTGGAATCACTTCACCCTCGCGGGACCCGGTCAAAGTCACCCGGTCCCAGGCCTTTTACAAAGTACCTCACCCCAGGCTGAAGGTGCCTGGGATGGACTCCAACTCCAGCTTCATTCCGGCCAGGCCTAGGGTGCCCAGGCCGGAACCTTGAACCGCCCGCACCCAGGCCGAGGGCGCCTGGGTACGTGAAGAGATGATCTCCCCCACAGACAGACCTCGTGGCGAGGGCGTCTCCCCCTTTTATCTCCTCCCATCGACACCACGGCGGGTTCCCCGCCCCAGCCGTACCATCTCCAGGAAGGGACAAAAAGGGTAGCACTGTGGTAGTGATTCTACCTCGAGCCTGTAGGTACGTCGCCACCCACAGGCCAAGGAGAATATTGCACCACCCAATCCTCCACGAATAACAAAAAGGGGTATAATCCCTGACATAATTACACACCTGGGTCTCTCTACCCCCAGGTGTATCCCACTAACTTTGAAGACCCCGCTACATGTACATGAATTCTGTTGTCGACTCTGGGGCATGCGCCGACAGAGAGGCGCTCTTGCTGTGACGCCCAAAGGGACCCACTGACTGTTCGCTGGAGAGGCAGAACTAACTGCGTTCTCCCTATGTAAACAAGGCAGACTGCCGTTCTGTCAGAGAAGAAGAGAGAGATCTTGTGTTCCTGCTAATCAGGAGCACAGATCTCTCTCTTTCTCCAGTTAAGACACTCCCCACACAGTTAGAAACCACTCCCTAGGAGCACACTTAACCCTTTGATTGCCCCTGATGTTAACCCCTTCCCAGCCAGTCTCATTTATACAGTGACAGTGCATTTTTTTTAGCACTGATCACTGTATTCGTGTCAGTTTTGTCTGCCGCAATGTCGCAGTCCCGCTAAAAATTGCTGATTGCCGCCATTACTAGTAAAAAAAATATATAAAAAATAAAAAGTCCCTAAAACTATCCCATAGTTGTAGACACTATAACTTTTGCGCAAACCAATCAATATACGCTTATTAGGATTTTTTTTACCAAAAATATGTAGCAAAATACATATTGCCCTAAACTGATGAAGAAATTCAATATAAAAATAAATAAATATTGGATGTGTTTTATAGCAGAAAGCAAAAAAATGTTTTGTTTTTTTTAATTGTCGCTTTTTTTTTTGTTTATAGTGCAAAAAATAAAAACTGCAGAGGTGATTAAATACCACCAAAAGAAAGCGCTATTTGTGAGAAAAAAAGAACATCAATTTTATTTGGGAACAGTGTTGTACGACCGCGCAATTGTCAGTTAAAGTAACGCAGTGCTGTATCGCAAAAAATCGCCTGGTCGTTAAGGGGGTAAAACCTTCTGGGGCTAAATTGGTTAAAAACGAGTTTTAGTCAGTTCTGCAAAAATACAAAGGTCAGCAATAACTTGTAGCTGTTGACTTTAATAAAAAGACACTCACCTGTCCGGGGATCCAGCGCTGTCCTCACCAGAGTCGGTTCATCTCCGCTCTATAGTCCGGAATATGAGCTATAGCAGTCGAGAGTTTGTTCTACTAGCTACTGCTGGCTATACAGTAGGATCACTACTACATGCTTGAAAACATGACACCCCTCAATGTGTCTCAGTCTTACCTGTCCCCTTCTGGGGGCCAAGGACCATCATGATGGGTGTAATAAGAAAAGCGTCAGGAGATCAGCAAACATCTGTTCATTGCTCTCTTCCAGTTAGCACGAACCTACAGGCACTCAGCTCTGAGCACTTCACAGTTCAGAGCTTTCAAACCCAGGCCACTCTGGCCAGGGAAGAAGCTGTTTGAACACAATCTGTGAAGCTTTTTATTTGCATTTTCAATTAAAGGAACATTTTTATTTTATGGGTCCTTAAAAGCAAACAAAATCACTGTCATTATCTCCTGTACAGTTGAGGAAATGTGGTGTGTCTCATCTACAAGGAGTAAATACCTACTAATGGGATCACTAAAAGAAATTCTAGTGGAATAATAATTGTGGCAAAAATTTTTTAGACTATTTTAAACATGTCTTAGGCCCCTTTCACACGGACGGATAGAATGGTGCTTTTAGCTGCGGATTTTCTAGTTTTCTACCGCAGCTAAAAGCACACAATGCTTTCCTATGGCCCCATTCACACACAGCGTTCAGCTGCGATTTAGTTACATGCGGTTCGGTGCGAATAGAAAAAATAGAATTGAATGCGTCCAGGTGCGATGTAGCGCAGCTATCTGCACATAACTGCAGGTAATCGCAGTGCACTGTGTCAGCTGCGGATAGCAGCGTGAACAAAAGAAAAAACAACAGGAAGCACATCAAAATAAAAATGGTTGCTATGGGGATGACAATAATGTCCAACCGCAGCTAAACGCAGCCGCATGTAAACGCACGTAAACGCAGCTAAAAGCAGTGTACAAATGCAGCTGATCGCTGTGCCTGGGGTCTTGAATTTCAAAAGAAAGAAACATGCTTTTAACTGCGGCAGAACAGCCGCCCGTGTGAAAGGGGCCTTATTCTGAATAAGCAAAAAAAGAGAAAGGTTGGAACTTTAACCACTTCCATACTGGGCACTTATACACCTTCCTGCCCAGACCAATTTTCAGCTTTCTGCGCTGTTGCACTTTGAATGACAATTGCGCGGTCATGCTGCACTGTACCCAAACTAAATTTTTATCATTTTGTTCCCACAAATAGAGCTTTCTTTTGGTGGTATTTGATCACCTCTGCGATTTTTATTTTCTGCAAATAAAAAAAAAAAAAAAGACCGAAAAAAAAAAAAAAAAAAAAAGTTTTTTTGTTTCAGTTACAAAACTTTGTAAATAATTACGTTTTCTCCTTCACTGATGGGCACTGATGGGGCTGCACTGATGGGCACTGATGATGGGCACCTATGGGGCGGCACCGATGGGCACCTATGAGGCGGCATCGATGGGCACCTATGGGGCGGCACCGATGGGCACCTATGAGGCGGCATCGATGGGCACCTATGAGGCGGCATCGATGGGCACCGATAGGCGGCACAGATGGGCACCGATAGGCGGCACGGATGGGCACCGATTGGCGGCACGGATGGGCACCGATAGGCGGCACGGATGGGCACCGATAGGCGGCACTGTACTGTATTGTACTAATGGATGCCAATCAGTGCCAAACAATTCCTGCCAATCAGTGGTGCCCATTGTGGGCACTGATTGGCATCCATTGTGGGCACTGATTGGCATCCATTAGCCATTTCTAATTTGCATCCCTGGTGGTCTAGGGTGGCATACCTTTAAGCTGGGCATCCCTGATGGTCTGGTGGCATCCCTGGTGGTCCAGTGTGGGCATCCTCAGGGGGCTGCGCTGATAATGGATCAGCACAAACCCCCCCCTGTCAGAGGAGCAGCCGATCGGCTCTCCTCTACTTGCGTCTGACAGACGCGAGTGAGGAAAAGCCGATGACCGGCTTTTCCTGTTTACATCGTGATCAGCCGTGATTGGACACGGCTGATCACGTGGTAAAGAGTCTCCGTCGGAGACTCTTTACCTAGATCGGTGTTGCGGGGTGTCAGACTGACATCCCGCAACAACGATCGCCGCGATGTGCGCCCCCGGGGGTGCGCAGCGGCTCAATATCCTGCTGGACGTCATATGACGTCCAGTCAGGATATTGAAACCACTTTGCCGCCGTCAATCTGCTATAGGGCGGGCGGCAAGTGGTTAAATGAAGCATGCAGCAGGAAAGCAACAAGGACACTATGTACTGATAACAATATATTTATTCCATGTAACAATGCACATACTCATGGCACACATGACAAGTATAACATGAATAACAACAAATAAGTTCCTATATTTACAAGTGAACAAACATGGTAATGGTACAGGGCTTGCAATGTGCAAAATTCATCAATCCATATTCTTATATAAAAAAGAACCCAACATGATTAATGTAGACAGAAACCATCCAAAATTGGTAAGAATAGATTAAGTAAGAATCCATGTTCTACACATCTGAAAGCTCATTGTAAACATCTGAATGTAGCATCTAAAATCTCGACGCGTTTCATGGAATGATATCCATTCATCAGGAGCAGATGCAAGGAAAATATACAATGACCAAGGTCGTGAGCACCGAAGATAAACTGTGGACAGCGTCTCTCCCGGGAGCTGAGGTGTTCAGCTCTTGGCATCATGCTTGATGCTGCAACACAAGATGCCCCTACTTATGTACAACAAACCATCTGCTGTTCCATGGAGATTTCATTCCCGGGTACATATGTTCTGTATATCTTTGCGGTTTATACCACCTCAGCTCCCGGGAGAGATGCCGTCTGCAGTTTATCTTCAGTGCTCACGACTGTGTGTCACATCCATGGTCATTGTACATTCTCCTGGCATCTGCTCCTAATGAATGGATATAATTCCATGAAACGAGTTGAGCTTTCAGATGCTACATTCAGATGTGTAGAACATGGATTCTTTATCTATTCTTACCAATGTTTGGACGGCTTCGGCCTACATTAATCATGTTGGGTTCTATTTTATATGAGAATATGGATTGATGAATTTTGCATATTGCAAGCCCTGTACCATTACCATGTTTATTCACTTGTAAATATAGGAACTTATTTGTTATTATTCATTTTATACTTGTCATGTGTGCCATGAGTAGGGATGAGCTTCGTGTTCGAGTCGAACATACGTTCGACTCGAACATCGGCTGTTCGATCGTTCGACGAAGATCGAACGATTTGGGCCGTTCGCGCCAAATTCGAGTGACGCGAACGGCCCACAATGCACTACGCCATCGCAGTGTCATCCAGGCGCTGTGATTGGCCAAGCATGCACTGTGACCCCGCATGCTTGGCCAATCACAGCGCCGGCAGCGAGGAGAGCAATGATTGGCCACAGGCAGGATGCCTGTTGCCAATTATTGCTGAGGGGGTTTAGTACACGCCCCACACTATAAAAGCCCGCCAGCACGGCGGCCTAGTGTAGTGTGTTCCGGAGCAGGGATAGAGCAGCATAGGCAGGGACAGTGACTTTTATTTCTTTCTTGCTTAACCTGGATTCCTTTAGTTTAGGGAAAGAGAAGGATAGGTAGGGAGAGTGTCAGTGTGTTTTGTGCTTGTGCTATATTGTGCTTAAAAAAAACATTTTTTCTAGGGACAGAAAACTGTAGGTAGGGAGAGTGTGTCAGTTTCTTTCACTGTCAAAGTCCTTGTTTCCAGGGACCTGGAAGGACAGTGAGGTAATTCTCCTTGTGCTAAATTGTGCTTAAAAAAAACATTTTTTCTAGGGACAGAAAACTGTAGGTAGGGAGAGTGTGTCAGTTTCTTTCACTGTCAAAGTCCTTGTTTCCAGGGACCTGGAAGGACAGTGAGGTAATTCTCCTTGTGCTAAATTGTGCTTAAAAAAAACATTTTTTCTAGGGACAGAAAACTGTAGGTAGGGAGAGTGTGTCAGTTTCTTTCACTGTCAAAGTCCTTGTTTCCAGGGACCTGGAAGGACAGTGAGGTAATTCTCCTTGTGCTAAATTGTGCTTAAAAAAAACATTTTTTCTAGGGACAGAAAACTGTAGGTAGGGAGAGTGTGTCAGTTTCTTTCACTGTCAAAGTCCTTGTTTCCAGGGACCTGGAAGGACAGTGAGGTAATTCTCCTTGTGCTAAATTGTGCTTAAAAAAAACATTTTTTCTAGGGACAGAAAACTGTAGGTAGGGAGAGTGTGTCAGTTTCTTTCACTGTCAAAGTCCTTGTTTCCAGGGACCTGGAAGGACAGTGAGGTAATTCTCCTTGTGCTAAATTGTGCTTAAAAAAAACATTTTTTCTAGGGACAGAAAACTGTAGGTAGGGAGAGTGTGTCAGTTTCTTTCACTGTCAAAGTCCTTGTTTCCAGGGACCTGGAAGGACAGTGAGGTAATTCTCCTTGTGCTAAATTGTGCTTAAAAAAAACATTTTTTCTAGGGACAGAAAACTGTAGGTAGGGAGAGTGTGTCAGTTTCTTTCACTGTCAAAGTCCTTGTTTCCAGGGACCTGGAAGGACAGTGAGGTAATTCTCCTTGTGCTAAATTGTGCTTAAAAAAAACATTTTTTCTAGGGACAGAAAACTGTAGGTAGGGAGAGTGTGTCAGTTTCTTTCACTGTCAAAGTCCTTGTTTCCAGGGACCTGGAAGGACAGTGAGGTAATTCTCCTTGTGCTAAATTGTGCTTAAAAAAAACATTTTTTCTAGGGACAGAAAACTGTAGGTAGGGAGAGTGTGTCAGTTTCTTTCACTGTCAAAGTCCTTGTTTCCAGGGACCTGGAAGGACAGTGAGGTAATTCTCCTTGTGCTAAATTGTGCTTAAAAAAAACATTTTTTCTAGGGACAGAAAACTGTAGGTAGGGAGAGTGTGTCAGTTTCTTTCACTGTCAAAGTCCTTGTTTCCAGGGACCTGGAAGGACAGTGAGGTAATTCTCCTTGTGCTAAATTGTGCTTAAAAAAAACATTTTTTCTAGGGACAGAAAACTGTAGGTAGGGAGAGTGTGTCAGTTTCTTTCACTGTCAAAGTCCTTGTTTCCAGGGACCTGGAAGGACAGTGAGGTAATTCTCCTTGTGCTAAATTGTGCTTAAAAAAAACATTTTTTCTAGGGACAGAAAACTGTAGGTAGGGAGAGTGTGTCAGTTTCTTTCACTGTCAAAGTCCTTGTTTCCAGGGACCTGGAAGGACAGTGAGTGAATTCTCCTTGTGCTATATTGTGCTTAAAAAAAACATTTTTTCTAGGGACAGAAAACTGTAGGTAGGGAGAGTGTGTCAGTTTCTTTCACTGTCAAAGTCCTTGTTTCCAGGGACCTGGAAGGACAGTGAGGTAATTCTCCTTGTGCTAAATTGTGCTTAAAAAAAACATTTTTTCTAGGGACAGAAAACTGTAGGTAGGGAGAGTGTGTCAGTTTCTTTCACTGTCAAAGTCCTTGTTTCAAGGGACAGAGAAGGACACCTGAAGGTAGCCCTTATTGCTTTTTTCCCATCTCCCTGCAGGCCATCTATTAGAATGTCTGGAAGGCAAACAAGGAGAGGCAGACAGTCAGGAGGCAATAAAAGAGGGCAAGCAGGCTCTGTGTCTGGGGGCAACAGTGCTGGTCGTGGACGCGGTGCATTGTCATCAGCACATGGCCATGGGACACGCTTGTCCTTCTTTTCGGCAGCTGGACATGTTGAGCCACATCATGCCGAAGACTTGGTAGAGTGGATGACCAAGCCCTCCTCCTCCTCCTCATCCTCTCTCACCCAGGCTCAGGGTACTGGAAAAGCAGCTGCCAAAGCGTCCTCTTCCCTGGTATCAATGTCAGACTCATCATCAGTCACTCCTTCCCTAGACCCACCATGTCCTCCTCCTGAGGAGTCCCCCGAACTGTTTCAGCACAGTGTTGGGTACATGCTCCAGGAGGATGCCCAGCGTTTCGAAGGGTCTGATGATGAAACCCAGCTAGAGGAAGGCAGTAGCGTGAGAGCAGACAGAGGGGATGCTCAAGAAGGACACCAATCTGGCAGTCATGTTCCAGCAGCTGCAGCATACTGCCAGATTGCCTCCAGTGATGAGGAGGGAGGTGATGATGAGGTCACTGACTCCACGTGGGTGCCTAATAGGAGAGAGGAGGATGAGGAGGAGGCACATCTCCAACGAGGCAGGATGCCCTTTGGTGGCCAGCGTAAGGGCAGTACACCGACGGAATCACACCGCAGAGCTCCGCCTGTGCAGGGCGCTGCCTCTGCCCGTCATTCAAAAAGTTCTTTGGTGTGGGCCTTTTTTGAGGCTAGTGCATCAGATCGCACAGCTGCTGTTTGCAACATATGTCTCAAGCGTATATCGCGTGGCCAAAACATCAGCCGCTTGGGTACCACATGCCTGACCAGACATATGTTGACCTGCCATGCAGCTCGTTGGCAAGCCTACCTCAAAGACCCACACCAAAGAACAAAGCGGACCTCTCCTTGCACCGCATCAGCTGGGATCTCCAACCCCACTATAACTTCAGTCCTCTCTGAAACATGCACTGAGAGGAATGAAGGTGTAGAATTAGGTGTGTCACAGCCAAGTACTTGCGGCCACTCTGCTAGCAGTACACCGACGTCCGATTCTAGCAGGCAAATTTCCCTGCCCCAGCTGCTGGACCGTCGAAAGAAGTTCACTCCCAGCCATCCACATGCCCAGCGGTTGAATGCTAGCTTGGCTAAATTGCTAGCGCTTCAACTGCTGCCTTTTCAGTTGGTAGACTCGGCCCCCTTCCGTGAGTTTGTGCAATGTGCGGTTCCTCAGTGGCAGGTTCCCAAACGCCACTTTTTCTCACGGAAGGCTATTCCGGCTCTCTACCGGCATGTGGAAGGCAATGTCTTGGCCTCGCTGGACAGGGCGGTCAGCGGTAAGGTGCATATTACCGCTGACTCATGGTCCAGCAGGCATGGACAGGGACGTTACCTTTCTTTCACGGCCCATTGGGTCACTCTTTTGGCAGCTGGGAAGGATGCAGGACAAGGTGCAGTAGTGTTGGAGGTTGTCCCACCGCCACGCCTCCAAAATGCTACTACTGGTTGTGACACACCTCTCTCCTCCACCCCCTCCTCTTCTTCTTCCTCCATGGCCTCTTCCTGTGGTTTGTCCTATGAACCAGCGGTGCTCCGTAGCCGTTCACGGGGCTACGCAAGTACGCAGGCAAAAAGATGCCATGCCGTGCTTGCGCTGGTGTGTTTGGGGGACAGAAGCCACACTGGGGCAGAGGTCCTGTCTGCTCTGCAGGGCCAGGCCGAGAGGTGGTTGACGCCACGCCAGCTTAAGCCAGGAATGGTGGTTTGCGACAATGGCACCAACCTCCTCTCCGCCCTCCGACAGGGACAACTGACCCATGTGCCCTGTGTGGCTCACGTCCTTAACCTGGTGGTGCAGCGGTTCTTGGGCAGGTACCCGGGCTTACAGGATGTCCTGAGGCAGGCCAGGAAAGTCTGTGTGCATTTCCGCAGATCTTATAATGCCAGTGCTCGCCTGGCTGAGCTGCAAAAGGAGTTGAACCTGCCCAAGAACCGCCTTATATGTGACATGCCCACCAGGTGGAACTCAACGTTGGCCATGCTGCAGCGGCTGCACACGCAGCAGAGGGCCATCAATGAGTACCTGTGCGACTACGGCACCAGGACAGGGTCAGGGGAGCTTGGTTTTTTTTCTCCACGCCAGTGGGGCATGATCAGGGATGCATGCACTGTCCTGGCACCATTTGAGGAGGCCACGAGGATGGTGAGCAGTGACAGTGCATGCATCAGTGACACTGTACCTCTTGTCCACCTGTTGGAGCACACGCTGCATGGAATAATGGACAGGGCACTTGAGGCAGAACAGAGGCAGGAAGAGGAGGACTTCCTTGCCTCTCAAGGCCCCCTTTACCCAGACAGTGTTCCTTCTGTCCCACCCATCGCACAGGAAGAGGAGGAGGAGGAGGAGGAGGAGGAGGAGGAGGAGGATTGTGTCAGCATGGAGGTGGAGGCTGGCACTCAGCATCATCAGCAGCAGTCTTTTAGGGATGATTTACAGTCCCAAGAAACCAGTGGACTTGTACGTGGCTGGGAGGAGGTGGCTGCGGATCATGTCGTCCTTAGTGACCCAGAGGACTCCGGAGCGAATGCCTCAGCAAACCTACGCTGCATGGCCTCCCTGATCCTGCAAAGTCTGCGGAAGGATCCTCGTATTCTTCGGATCAAGGAGAGGGACCATTACTGGCTGGCCACTCTCCTTGATCCACGGTACAAGGGTAAGGTTGCGGACCTTATGTTACCGTCGCAGAGGGAGCAGAGGATGAGACAACTCCGGGAGGCCTTGCAGAAAGGTCTGTGCAACGCGTTCCCAGAGACTGGGAGGTTACAAACTCCTGGTCCTGGACAACGAGTTGCTGAGGCTTCGGCCAGTCAAAGAAGGAGCGGTGGGGAAGGTGGCCGTCTGACCGATGCGTTCAGACAATTCTTTAGTCCGCAGCCCCAAAGTATGATCGGTTCCAGCAACCATCGCCAGCGTCTGATAAACATGGTGCAGGAATATCTAGGGGCAAGGTCAGACTTGGACACCTTCCCCACCGAAAATCCTCTGGCTTACTGGGTCTTGAGGATGGATCACTGGCCAGAGCTTGCACAGTATGCAATTGAGCTACTGGCCTGTCCTGCATCCAGCGTTCTTTCGGAACGCACATTCAGTGCTGCTGGAGGATTTGTCACGGATCACAGGGTGCGCCTGTCCACCGACTCGGTTGATCGACTGACTTTCATCAAGATGAACCAGTCTTGGATCACCACCAGCTACCACACACCTGATGCTGATATAACAGACTAATTGATTTTAACATGTCACATCCCTTCAAGACTGATGCTGATGCTGAGTGCCTGTGCTGTTATGTTGACTGGCTATCCTCCTCCTCCGAGTCCTCAATGATACGATTGATGATGATAGCTTGGAAGATCATTTTTGTTTATGGGTGCCGCCACCAGTGGCTAAGGCCCAATTTTTCAGCCCCTGTTTTACAGGGGCGTGTAATTACAATTTTTTTAGCAATAATTTGCCATAGGGCTCATTGCTGTGCTCCAAGTACAGTATCTGTGAGGGGTTGGAGTGTTGTGGCACCAGTGCCTAAGGCCCAATTTTTCAGCCCCTGTTTAACAGGGGCGTGTCATTACAATTTTTGAAGCAATACTTTGCAACAGGGCTCATTGCTGTGCTCCAAGTACAGTATCTGTGAGGGGTTGTAGTGTTGTGCCACCAGTGCCTAAGGCCCAATTTTTCAGCCCCTGTTCAACAGGGGCATGCAATTACAATTCTTGATCTAATAATTCACAGCAGGGTCCATTGCTGCACCCACCAAGAGTAACTCTGAGGGCTTACAGTCTTGTGGCAACGCCACCACCACCACCACCACGAAAGGCCCAATTTTTCAGCCCCTGTTCAAAAGGGGCATGTAATTACAATTCTTGATCTAATAATTCACAGCAGGGCCCATTGCTGCACCCACCAAGAGTAACTGTCAGGGCTTACAGTGTTGTGGCACCAGCACCACCATCAAAGCCCCAATTTTTACTACCACTGTTCAACAATTATATGTAATTAAAATTCCTGATATAATAGTTGACAGCAGGGCGTTCCAGCACCAACCAAGAGTAACTGAGTGCTTACAGTGTTGTGCCAACACCAACAACTAAGGGGCCTATTTCTGCAGAGTATATACGGCAGGTCCCTACTTTCAAACATCCAACTTACAAACGACTCCTACTTGCAAACGAAAGAAGACAACAGGAAGTGAGAGGAAATCTACCCCTAGAAAGGAAAATTCTCTCCTGTAAGAATAAATATGGGAGAAAGGGGTCTCATCTGTACTGATGCTTTATCAGCAATCCTTGTTTCAAGAAAAACACCACATTTCAAAAACAGTTGTCATTGGGACGGAAAGTGAGGTGAAATGTTCTGAACAGGGGCACAGACAGCAAAACAAATGTTACAGGGGTGATAACCCTTACCTATGTTTCCCAAAAAGTTTAAAAATAGATTTTTGGGCTGGAGCTACACTTCAACAATGTACCTGTTCAAAATTACAAACAGATTCTACATAAGAACAAACCTACAGTCCCTGTCTTGTATGCACCGCCTGTATACGGCTGTTCAGAGTATATAGGGCCTTTTTTATTTTATGTGCGGGGTTCCCCTTAATATCCATACAAGACCCAAAGGGGCTGGTAATGGGCTGGAGTAGGGGGGGGGTCATGGGGTAGCTATGCCATTTTTCTTAAAGAATTTCATCCATATTACCGGGACCAGACATTACATTAAAGCCGCAAGCAGTTTTAAATGGCTTTTTTTTCCTTTAGAAGTGTCATTTTCTGCAGGGACAGTTCTAAACACGGGAAACACGTGGCACTTCACAGGCATACTTTAGACACCCCCCAGGTACGATATTTAAAGGAATATTTGACTTTTTTTTTTTCACTTTATGCATCATTAAAATGACTGCTCCCGAAAAACGACCGTTTTTAAAACTTCTTTTTGCATTGATACATGTCCCCTGGTGCACAACCCGGGTTCCCAAACCCTATTTATGACAATAACATGCATAATAGTTGTTATAATTAGCACTTTAGAATTCGAACGTTCGCATCCATTGTATTTAATAGGGTTCTAATGTTCGTTCGAACTTTCGGTCCGTTCGCGGGTTCTGGTGCGAACCGAACCCGGGGGTGTTCGGCTCATCACTAGCCATGAGTAAGTGCATTGTTACATGGAATAAATACATTGTTATCAGTACATAGTGTCCTTGTTGCTTTCCTGCTGCATGCTTCATTTAAAGTCCCAACCTTTCTCTTTTTGTTATATTAATAGGGATGGAGACGATCGTCTATACTGGTCTTATGCCTCATTTAAAGTCCCAAAACTTTTTTTCTTTCTCCATTTTGAAAAAGGGCAGAAATGGGTAGCTAAAAAGGATAATAATGGCTCTTGTTTTTTTTAAGCTGGTCTGTGAGTAAAGCACACATTATACCTGATGCACCCAATGGCCAAAGAGGAGGGGCAGGACCCTGGAGGAAGATAGCAGAAGGCAGAGTGAATGAGGGGCAGCTCCGGCTTATCAGTGCTTAGGGAGGGCTAAGAGCGAGGTAAGAAGCAGACCTACATTTCCACTTAAAGGATGCCATTGCAACAAGATTCTCCAGCTTTTTGTCAATGAATGTGACATTAAATGCTACAGACAGAAGCAAGCAATAAAAAAAAATACTGTTTTTCAGGGTCACTGGTTAGAATGGTTACTTCATTCATTCAAGATTCTATATAAACAGCCCTTACCTCTACTACACCGTGATGGATGGAAGTGTACTGCCTCTTCTTTAGCATCACTAGTGTGATTACTATAACCGTTGCTATGACAACACCACCAACCATTAGGCCGATAATTGCTCCTTTGTTTGAGCCGACTTCCTCCGCAAAGAAGACCTAAAAATAGACATATATTATTCTAATAGCCACCACATCCTCAACCAAAATATAGCATAACATATAAGCAAGGTAAGAACATAAAAAATGAAATCTCTCCTAAATAGTGAGGCCAGAATCAGAAAGTCAGCCTTGAGTATATGACTGTGACAGCAGGCCCTATAGACACAGCAGGCCCTATAGACACAGCAGGCCCTATAGACACAGCAGGCCAGTAATACGGTCTCTAAAGTGACCTTGATGGGAGGCTTACCAGTTTCTGGTGATGCACTTCATATCCAGCATCCATTTTAACTTCTGAGATCTCTTCGGTTTTAATATTGGTAAGCCCCGATCCTAAAAAAAAATTAAAATTCACTATTACTACACCTTGCTGAAGTAGTTTTCTTTAACACCTTACAGACGCATAATTCATCATAGAGTTACATTGTTAATTAGGCAGAACACATATTTCCCATTGAGTTAAAAAACAAATACTAAACCTGTAGTGGATCCAGAGGAAGACAAAAAAAACCCCCATAATAATGCATGATCCAATGGGGGGTCCACAAAGGCAACTAGAGAACTCCCTGGACCAAGATTCTGATATATTCCTATTTCTTACAAATGTTAGTAGCAGCTAGAACCAAATACAGTAGTAGTTAAATCTCTTATTCTCCAGTCTCAGAGTGTCCTTACGTCATCTTTGGTGAAAGATTGTTACCAATTTTCTCCAGTTTACTGCATGGCCCATTTATACATTTGTACAAGATAGTCATGTATCATACCCCCATAAGGACTGCTGATGAACTGGATCCCCCACTACTGCACAGCGAGGCACACCAAAGTACCCAGAGTCAGAGAAAAGTCCGTAACTTTGTTTTTTGCTATTTATTTGAGGGCTAATAACTTGGATAAGAATAGGAGGTTTTGGGATGCCCACTTGATTTCAGAAAAACTTTGGCAACGTCAGGGACATCTTCCTATATACATTCTATATACAGTCTCCTCAGCTTTCTGCCTGCACACACTTGCTTGCTGGCTCCAGCTGAATCACTCTTAGTTGATCTGACAGACTCTCAGATTTAGCAATGGCCCTTTATAGGCAGGAACTCGGAGCCCCTTGTTGTGCAGCAAAATACAGTGATCAGCCTGCTCTCCTCCTCTCTGTGACTACCGATCCCAGCACCACCTCTTCAGGCACTTCCAACCTGTCTGGCTTCAGCTGCCCCTTTCACTAGCCCTCCAGGCTAACTCTCCAGACTGACTCTTTACCAGCCCACCCGGCTGACCCTTCAGAGGATGAAGACTTAAGCACACCGCTGTCTTCAGGGACAACTGGCTACATGTGGCAGTCTCCCCCCTTGTTATTCCGCAATAGTGCTGATCTACTCACGCAGTCCTCTATTGCTCCTAGGAAGGGCTTCCTCCCGTGTGTTATGGCAGGATCCTTCCAGCACCCAAGGCCCAACACCCCCCCCCCCAAAAACTAGGGGGCACCCCTGAGGGCCACAGACAGACTCCTCAGCACTGTATCTCCATCTTCTACCCGACTACCCCTGCTGGCATGGCCCATTCCTATTTATTAGATAAGCTCTGCCCCCTGCCAGCCCACTCCTGGGGATTGGCTGAGGTCTCAAAAATATTCCAGGCAGCTCCTCCTAACCTTCACCCACTAGCTCTAGAAGATTCTACAACCTTCTAGACCAGGAGAAGGCACCAGAGGAGATGTCAGGACGAGTCATCCAGCCCTAAGTCACTGAACTCTGACCCAGATTCCAAAGCTCAGGCTTAGCCCTGAGCTAAATAAAATTTACCTACCCTAACATAAGCTACACTACTTCTAGCACACACTAGAAGGTGCTACAGTCATATTCTCCTTAAACACTAGCCAACGCTGCTTATTGATGCATCCGATAAGAGAGGAATCACTGTTAAATAATGACCATTTTTCAGCATTGTAAAAGGGAATATGCAATGCTAAGCGTGAAACAGAGATTAGCCATCCAATGACTGGCTCTAATGGAGAGCACAAAAGACTGATATGGAAGTCATATTTACTTAAAGCCAAACACCACCTTTAAATTGCAGGAGAAGTTTAGGGTACATAAAAAACAAAAACCTTTATACTCACTTACTGCGAGCCAACCCTTCTCGTCCACATCAGTGCCTAACCTCACAAATGCGCTTCTGGAAGAACGGTCAAACATTCCCATAGACACTCCTAAACCTTGTGGGCAGCCTTCCCAGAGGAGTTGAAGCTGTTATAGATGCATAGGGTGGGCCAACTCAATATTGAACCCAATGGACTAAGACTGGGATGCCATTAAAGTTCATGTGCGTTTAAAGGCAGGCGTCCCAAATCTTTTGACAAAATAGTGTAAGTGCACTTCTATGACCCAAAAGAGAAGCTCAGCCAAAAAAGCTTTGGCCATACTTCTCTTTTAATGGTCCAGTAACTTAATATGTGTCAAATTAAATAAAAAAGCAGCTATGGCTGCAATACTCACCTCCTCTTCTGTGTTGTCCCCGCAGAGCCTGAGATCAAAAGCGTTTCCCCTTTCCAGGTGAATGACATCCAGCATCATCCAACCCACTTTCTGTGAGTCTAAGTGACCATGCACATGTTGGCCTGATGCAGTATTTCTGACAAAACAGCACTTGCACATCATTATGTGAGCACCACAATGTCCAGGAGTAGGGACCACACATCACTGTAGAAGAGGAAGGATCCATGATGACACTTGACCAGCCAAAAGACTCAGACCTCATTCGTACTTCAACTCCTGTATTTAGCTTTTCTAAACACAGGAAAAGCCACCTGGGAAGTATACATTTGTATGTTTCCCAGATCACCTTTTCCTGCATTCACAGCAATGCACTGCGCGTTCCAGTGCTTTTCAGTTCCAGAAAAAAAAGGACAACATGATGCTTTTTTCTTGCACAGAACTGTACTGGAACGTGGCGCAATGCATCAAAAATGAATCGGGCAAAAACAAAAAAAAATGAAGAAAAAATGCACCGGAACACATAAGGTAACAGATCGAAAATGCACCCGAACTTTGTGTGGGACAGTAAGGTGACCAGATTTTTAAAATGAAATCCGGGAACATAATTTTTTTTTTACTAGTAATGGTGTCAATCAGCGACCTATAGTGGGACTGTAATATTGTGGTGGACGAATCGGACGCCAAGTGACACTTTTGACACTTTGTGGGAACCAGTGACACTAATACAGTGATCAGTGCTAAA
This sequence comes from Rana muscosa, assembly GCA_029206835.1. Classification (NCBI taxonomy): domain Eukaryota; kingdom Metazoa; phylum Chordata; class Amphibia; order Anura; family Ranidae; genus Rana; species Rana muscosa. The sequence continues at coordinate 92,575,608 of CM055117.1, read as the reverse complement.
AAATATGCACTTAGTAAACAAGGCATATCTTAGGGGGGGAGAGATCAATCCTGTGTTCCTGCAAACCAGAGACTAGAATCGATATCTTCACTTAGTGACACAGTGTACACAAAAACATGGGTTAGGCACACAGTTAACCCTTTGATCGCCCTAGATCTTTAAAGCGGGATTCCACGCGCAATTTTATTTTTATTTTTTAAAGTCAGCAACTACAGTAGCTGCTGACTTTTAATAAGGACACTTACCTGTCCTAGGTGCCCGCCCCCCCAATGCTGATCCGGATCATTGCAGGTCCCGGCGCCACCATCCTCAGTAAGGGAAACAGGCAGTGAAGCTTGCGGCTCCACTGCCCGTTTCCTACTGCGCATGCGCGAGGCTCGCGCCACTTTGTGAATGGGCGGCTGCTCTCTGGGATACACACAGTTCCCAGAAGGCAGCGCGCCCCATTCACCAGAAGGAGGTTGCGGAAGACCAGCCGCGGACTAGGAAGAGGCAGATTAGGAACATCCGCATAGCAACAGGCATTTCGGGTGAGTAAATTTTTTTTTTTTTTTGCAGCATTTTCGTGTAATTTTTTTTTTTCCAGGGTGGAACTCCACTTTAACCTCTTGCCAGTCAGTGCCATTAGTACAGCATATTTTTAGCACTCATCACTGTATTAGCGTCACTGGTTCCCACAAAGTATCAAAAGTGCCAGCTAATAACAGACTGTCCGCCGCAATATCGCAGTCCCATTAGAAGTCCCTTAAAAAAAAATATTCCACAAATATATCCCACAGCTTGCAGACGCTATGAGGTTTGCGGAAACCAATCAATATACGCTTATTGGAGTTTTTCTTGCCAAAAACATGTAACATAATACATACTGGCTTAAATTTGTGTGTTTTATAGCAGAAAGTAAAAAATATTATTTTAATTTTTTTTTCATAAAATTGTGGGTTTTTGATTTATAGCAAAAAAAAACCTCAGTGGTGATCAAATACCGCCAAAAGAAAGCTTTATTTGTAGGAAAAAAAATCAAAATTTTTATTTGGTTACAGTGTACCGCGCAATTGTAACGCAGTGCCGTTTCGCAAAAAATGGCCTGGTCATGAAAGGGGGGCCAAGTGGTTAACAATATATATAGTTTTTGGGCTTGACCATAATAAAGAAAAAAACGTGCAGAATTCTACTATACATTCCCACAACACAAAAGGGGGGGGGGGGGGGGGGGGAGTTCAAAAAGCCAGAAAGAAATCCCATGATTACGTAAATCCAGGCATACACAATTCAGGGATGATCTGCATTGCACTGCTAAGCACATTGGGTTCAACAGAAAACAGCCATGCTGCAAATCTGATGTGTTTTCTTTCTGAGAGTCAGAACATTGGTTGTCAAAACAAGTCCGTTCTAGTGTGCCTCCATTGACCGGGAGAAATGAACCATGAACCTGGCAGGCCCTGCTATGCTAGTGTCCTCTGTACTGTCCTCTGTACTGCAATAGTGCCGTGTTTTTGTGTTGACTTGAATGGACAGCCTCACTAGCTCCTGTTCAGGCTGGAATTTGTCAAGAACCCAACAAAACCACTGTTAGTAGGAAATAAAATGGGTTTACTCTATATGCCACCTTTCTATTGGGAGAACTTCTGGTTGGGACCAGTAAGCCCTGTACACACGGGCAAAATGTCGGGAGACATTTGACGGTTGAAAAACAAAAAACGTCCGATATGCTGCCTGTGTGTATGTCGGTCTGTCTTCTGCTGGATGTGCATGCTAAAAAATCAGCAGCTGACTGACTCAGCCAATGGCAAAGAGCATTGATTAGAGTGTTCTGGTTGAGGGGGGTGCCGCCCGGGGGGAGATTGCTGGACTAATCTTGCATGGTTAGTACAGCGGCTCCGACAGCCGTTGCCGGGTTGCACAAAAAAAAAAAACTGTAGCGTGTACCCCGCTTTAGATACTAATAAACTATGACGGGAATTGCTACCTTGGACTTTCCAGAGACCAGGGGCTCTGACACTTCCCTGCCTCATAAAGGGTTGTAAAGGTTTGTGTTTTTTCACCTTAATGCATCCTATGCATTAAGGTGAAAAAACACCTGGCTGTCACGGGCCCCCCAGCCCCCCGTTTTACTTACCTGAGCCCGTTCACCTGCTGTGCGCGTCCACGCCGTCCTCTTCTCCACGGAGTCTCGGCATTGATTGGATAGATTGATAGCAGCGCAGCCATTGGCTCCCGCTGCTGTCAATCAAATCCAATGACGCGGCCGCCGGGGGGCGGGACCGAGTCATACACTCTGTGTCTATGGACGCAGAGTGTATGACAGGGAGCGCGCCCGCAAGGTAACTCCCTCGGGAGAGAGCTTTCTAGAGGCGGTTAGCTATTGCGGGGAAGAGCCGCGAGAGCCGCCGTGGGACCCCAGAACAGCTGGATCGGGGCCACTTTGTGAAAAACGAACAGCACGGTGGAGGTAAGTATGACATGCTTGTTATTTAAAAAAAAATAGAAAATGAACCTGTACAATCACTTTAACTCCTGTTCTATTTGCCTTTCCTTCTTGAAAACCGGTACACAATGTTTGGCCAATTTTTAGGCACCCCTGAAGAACCCAGAAGGCACCCTGGCTGAAAAAGACTATCCCCTACCTAAAGGATGTCTAGGACAGCCTTTGATTCCCAGAATGCCTTTTTGTATACACAAGGTGACCGACGGGAGTCAGACGTTTTTAGAACAGGTAGTAGACGGTAAGTAGTGATGTGAGAGGGATGGGCTAGGTGTCCCCCCCCCCCCCCCCGGAATGCCAAGTCAGTCACAATGAAGCAACATGGTTTGTTTGCTTACGACATATTTGTTTGTTCGAAGTGGTGAGTCTATATCAGTAATGCAGTGGCTGTTTCGTCGAGAATCCAATGTTCATCGACACGGGCCGTTCCCAGTTGCAACATGGTCCTCAGGTGGGTTGACCATTTCAGATTGATCAAAAATTTAAATTTCTATGGAATTCTAATTGAAATTGAATGAAAAAAGATGGATTGAAAGCTGCATTTAAGAGGATGGTCGTCATCTAAATTACATTTTTCATAACTGAATAAGCAACTGAAATGGCACGTCTCCTCTGTTTTTGTAAAAATCCATTTTGAGTTGAAAATCTGTACTGTTTTTTTCAAAACCGCCCTTCTCCCGCCAGTCACCCTGTATATTTACTAACAGCATGGTCTGGTTAATTAATGATACAAATTACGTATGAATCCTACTAATTCTGAGTAGAAAGTAAGGGCTCCAGGTAAATCTAATTTTCAATGAACCTGTATACTGTAGACATTCAGTAATGAACGGGACACACTTTTCCAATTCCAGGAAAAAGCTCTGACAATACTAAAATGGGTGTTCCAATAGGTCCTGCAGACACAATAGAAAAGTCCAAAGACAATGCAAATAGAGAGGGTAATCTTTGTAACGGGTACAGAAAGCAACAAATACATGAGATGGGTTCTAAAGCATCACACTCTACCAGCTGCTAAAAAAAAAACAATAAAACGTTTTGGTTTTAGATAGTTTAATTTTTGATGACAAATCAGATGCAGCCACTGTTCGAGTATTCTGACAGCTGCGGGTGCTGGCTGTCAGAATCAAATACTGTAGCTAGGAGGGAAACTTATCCATCCATGCTGTTCATCGTGGGTGAGGAAATCAATAGACTTCTCTTTTTTAGCCTGTAGGGCTAAACAGGGAAAACCTTACAGTGTATGGCAAGCTTTAACAATAAGTGCTCTCTCATATGGCAGATAAGTGCGGTCCTCCATGCTGAGCCACTGGCAGATGCTTAAATAAGGAAAAGACAGGCGCCTCTAAGTGGAGTATGCAAAATTTAATAAAGTGCACAAAGGGTTAAAAGCACTTACAAGATCGTCAAGTGTTAAAAGACATGATAAAATCAGGAGTCAGGGGTCTGACGAAGGAGCCGCACATACTCCAAAATGCATTACTGCCCTCTTCTCTCCACTGACACCATCAGCCCTGTGTGTCCCGCAGTGAATACAGGCTTCCCTGCTGCCTCCTCTCTCCAACACGTATGAGAACGCTTTACAGCTGCTGGACGGCTCTACACTGCTCTCTACCACCATGCCGAGGATGGACACATGCCACAGATGAGGACTCCTGATTTTATCATGTCTTTTAACATTCGACGATCTTGTAAGTGCTTTTAACCCTTTGTGCACTTTATAAAATTTTGCATACTGCACTTAGAGGCACCTTTCTATTCCTTTTTTTATATCTTCAGAGTTGCTTCCCCTCCAACCGAAGTGCTGCCGGAACCGCTCTGCGCTAATCACAGGCAGGGAGACATGTCCCGATCTCTGCAGCTGAGCATCGGGACAATGTCACCCTGCCTGTGATTAGCGCAGCGCGGTTCCTACGGTGCCGACTTCCTTGGCGGGCTCTGCATGTGTTCAATGCGAACACGCCAGAGCTCATCCCTACTCATCACTATCATCCCTCTGACCAGCTATCCACCTCCACCAGAGTGCCCTTATATCCTCACTGGCAGATACGTGCACATCCACTTTGGAACTGCATGCAGGCAACCCAAAGAAATGGATGCACACGCAGTGCCGAAAACTCCAACTCGCCAACATCTACAACAATGTCACTTCCGGTGACTCTCCATTATCAGTAATTGGATATTTGGACAAGTTGGTTGTTTTCACAGAACACCGGCAGCATATACACTACGATACACAATATAATGAGTGGACATTGTTAGTCCACCCGCTAGCAACCAACAACATGGTCGCCTCCATGGCGGCGACAACTTTTTTCCTCCTTACCCAGGGTTCTGTTCATTGTGTACCATAGTGTATACACTGCCGGTGTTCTGTGAAAACAGCCAACTTGTCGAAATTTCTCCTATTTTTGCTGCTGGAAAGTCACCGGAAAGAACGTGGTTTGTGCTTTTGGTGAGTTGGAGCTTTCGGCAGAACACCGGCACAGACACAATCACATATCAAAGTTTCACATGCGGACAGGAGTGGCTGCACAGAGGACAGCACTAATCTGCCATCAGAATGAGCCCTAAAAGTGTCAGGAAAACTGGATGGCCTGCAAGTCCAATCTCACATTTGCAAATGATTATTAAATCTCCGGCTGCTTGTTTTTTGTCTGTTACATCTCCTACTCCACACCCTGCTTGCCTGCCAGTCTGAACCATCGAAGAATGAAACATGGCACTGCTCCTTTAGATAAACGCACATAATAATTAAATGTGAACAAGGTCACTAAACAGAACACATTTTATACATTTTAATGAGGTGCAACAGAAAAGACGACACTACGGTAAACAATCTGCAATAAAGCTACAATAAAATGATTGAATTATTTTTTAAATGAGTCAGGCTGTCTAAAGATGACATTGGAGGCACATCACAAGCTTTCAATGCTGAATGAAAAGCACTAGATCACTGCATGTGGCCTTGGACAATGCTACTTTCACGTAAAAAAAAAAACAGTCAAAGAGGTTCCAAATTGCTTTTTGGGCAAACAGAAGAACATAAAAAGGGACTGTATGCATCTGTAGTCTTCACAGATGGATGGCAGACGACATCAGCAAAGCACAATTTTAACAAAACAATGGGCATATGCCATGTGATTTCTATTTTTTTTTTTCCACATTCAGATTGCTATAAAGGTTCTACAACAAAACACATTTTAGTGACTTGATTGGCATTTTATAAACACTTGGGCCAAGTGATGATAAAAGTGTAAAACCAAGTTCACATAAAATTCATCAGGGGTTTGGTGCCTCATCTAGATGAGGTAAATCTAATGGTGTTATGGTAGAAATCCAGCCCCACTTGTTTCTTTTCCATCTGCTCCTGCATTTGGTGCTAGGTGGGAAACTGAGCCGCTCTTTAAATTTTTCCCCTTCTCCATCTCAAAGTGTGCCCTGGAATTTCCAAAGAAGAGCACTCCTGCAGACACAATTTCTGTCTGCTAATGTTCAGTCTCCCATAAGACCCAATAACTATCTTAGATTGTGTTTGACAAGCCCCCTGGGCTTCAAGGGGTGTCAATCACTGCTGCTGTATCTTTTGTGGTGCACACAACCCACATAGAGCCAGCGTCAGCTGGATAATTAGGAGTTACTGCAGAGCCCATCCCCTGTGCACATTGAATCCTGGCACTCAGAAACTGCACTGTAGAAAGAGTCGGCTCTGTGGTAGATGGGATCTCCCTTCAAAACATATCAGCCACCTGGAAGGGTCCTCTGGAGTGCTGGACACGGTCTCGGTGACCTGGTCACTTTGTGTTCACTGTGGACATTGAAATGCTTTTGTGACAACTTGTTTGAGTATATTTATTTTAATTTGATACCACTAAACATCACTTGGGTAATGCGCAAGGTTGGTGCGCCATCTTTTAGTTTTTTCTACAGTGTCTCCATTGGGTGTCCCTTGACCCTTGGAGGGCAGCAAGGTCTGTGCATTTACCCGGAGCCATAGAGACAGGGTTGCCAACTTTCAGTAAATTTACAAACAGTTTGTAAAATCCATAATTGTTGCATCTGTCCATGAATGTCAGTTATGGACATGCAACCTACATGTCCGTAATGGACATTCAAGGACAGATGCAAAAAGTACAGATTTTACAAACTGTTCGTAAATTTACTGAAAGTTGGCAACCCTGCATAGAGATCATAGGCAACATCTACTGCAGCCACATCACTTTCGAGTGCAGGAGAATTTGTTTGCTTTTATATTTAGAAACTGCAGTTAACAGTGTTGAGTTGAACTTTATTCGTGAATGCCATGTTGCTTCTCAATGAGTAGAACTGGTGGGCTGATTGGGCAAAGACGCTGGATTGGGCTGGATGGGCACCCAATTGTATTAGGGGATAATGTGGCACACATTATCACCCTTTAAACAGAGGCAGTAAGGAATATGGAAGAAAAAGAAAAGAAGAGCAGCTCCATTCTAAGTGTAGAATTAAAGCATTATTTATTTGGAAACATCAAAATGGCAACTCACAATGTAATGGAGATAAAAGCACACATCTAGTCATGTAACACCACTGCAACAAGCCAGTCCAGTCCCACTGATCCTGCTGTGGTAGATACTGAAAGGAGCTCCTGTCAGTGCTGGTAGCTCCTAGCATTTCCTGGTAGGTCTGTGTCCCCTGGAGAGGCGGAAGTGATGTCAGAACAGGGAAAGGAAGCAGTGGGCATGGCATGCTTTCGGAGCATGGGGAGCATTTGATGGCTTGATGAAGGAGCATGCATGCTTCGAACATGTGCCATGCCCACCACTTCCTCTTCCTGTTCTGACATAATTTCCACCTCCCCAGGGCCCCGGACCTACCAGGATGTGCTGGGAGCCACCAGAACTGCCACTAGCTCCTTTCGGTATTCACCAGAGCAGGACTGGATCGGCTTGTTGCAGAGGTGTGACATGACTAGATGAGCACTTTTAGCTCCATGAGTTGGCATTTTGTTTCCAAATAAATAAAGCTTTGATGCTACACTTAGAATGGTGCTGCTCTTTTTTTCTGTTTATCCCAATGCAGATTCCCTTCTAGCTCTTCAGCAGCGACAGCCACTAAGTAAAGCATATCGACACCATTTGGACGCTTAAAGACTATTTCTTTATTGCCTTAAACCACTGAACCCACTTGTACTCAGTTTCTATCAGTACGCTCGACATCTCCTTTCCTTTAAAGGAAATATGGCAGTAGAGCTCAGACTAGTCTCATTTGCTGTGCAGTGTGATCTGGACTGCAAACTCAAAAAAACACTCAGCATCTGGTTTACAGTCTTCCACTGTTCACATTCAGGCAAAGCTGCGTGTATTAGTCAAGATAGGTATGATGTCTGCTAAATGTCAATCACTGTTGAGTTGGCACTACTACAGAGGTAGGCTGGGGGACATATACAAAACATAATTTGTGCAGACTTGGGTTCTATGTTCATGTTTTTCATACATACATTTGATGAAAACTTAATTAAATGCATCTTTAGAAAAACCATCAGGTGTGACGATACTACCCCCGTCTCAGTGGGAGAGAAAGATTTAGTTAGGTTGAGATGGTAAAAAAATTAATGACAAGAGGAGAAAGAGGACAAGTAGAAAAAAAATGGTGTATGCAGAGGATTAATGAGAATGGAAAAAGGGAGAGATGGAGGTGGAAGACAGGAATGACACCTGTTAGAAGGAGAAAGGTAAAGGAAAAAATGTGGAATAAAGTTTATACCCAAAACTTTTTTTTTAGCTTTTAATAGAGTGGAGAAGGATTAGAACCTCCATCAGGTTTTACTGCTATCCTCTTTCCTCTTACTAACTGTACTGGCAACAACCTTTTTCCCAGGCAGAAAGTGAAGGAAACTTTCCAACGGAAAATCAGAAAATGTTTTTTTTTTTTTTGTAGGCCAAGTAGGGGAATGCTAGAACCCCTGTCAGCTTATTATTGTTGTCCATTTACCTGTCGAAAGTGTTCTCCCCTGTCAAGTTAAAGGTTACCCACAGAATAAAAAGGTTGGGGAAACGCTCTCTAGAGCCCCGGATAGCAGTAAAAGCCTAACAGGCCTTTAGCCCTTCGTAGTCTCTACCCAGAGGCCTTACTACTCACAAGGGCTAACAGCCCTACGGTGTCACTTAAAGGGGCGCTGGTCAACTGCTATACAACAATTTTTTTGTAAATGTACAGGACCCCTGCCTTGTTCCCCCCTCCTTGTGATGATGTTGCTGTAGTCCCCTCCATTCCCTATGTCTTCTCTTTTTTTTTATTATTATTTCCTGAATGTCCCTATGTATATGTTTGTACCAATTTGTCTTAGCCCATGTTGGGTGTTAAAAAATTGGATTTGAAAAAAAAAAAAAAAAAACTCTGCTGTTTTGTAGTCTCCCCCAAGCCCCCTCCAAATGAAAAGAGAAGTATGGGGTTCTTAAAAAAAAATACTCACCTAGGTGGATGCAGCATCAGCCTGATGCTGCTTCTAAGACTGAGAACTGAGCGATCAAAGACCGCTGATCACTTCTCACTCTTCAATTTGCAGATTGCTGATGTGCCTCTTCAGTACTCACTGGAGTGCCGGGCTGTGAAGGGAGCAAAAAGCGGCTGGTTCAGTTTCCCAGCAGCTCGCTGAGAGGCTGAGCCAGCTACTGGTCCAGGCATCTGGGAAGTCAGGATCTTTCCAGAGCCTGAACCGTCTGAATGACGTCAGCTGGCAGTAGGCTTTAGCTCACTGTTGGCTGAAAACAGGTCAGAATGAACTGCACCTCCTGTGATCCATAGGAGAAGTAGGGCCAAAAAAGCTTTGGGCATACTCCTCCATTAAAAATTGCTGTGAAAGAAACACTGAAGTGTTAGAAGAAAAAGGTAGTCTTACACCCTGACTCCCCCCTGGTTCTTGCAGGAAAAGGGGACATCCCAGGGCTTTCTCTCCTGGGAATGTTGAAGAGTCAATCATGTGAGAAGTCATTCCTGCACTTTGCATGAGTGGCTTTTTCAACATATTTGGTCTCAAAGGCATCCCCAGGATTTGCAGGAGATGGCTCAGTTAGGTCACCATTGCCTAGTCATGTTTGCCAGAAGCTAGGGTGCAAGGTGATGAACTTTAGTTTTTTCACACATAAGAATGTAGTGGAGATGGCATAGCAATCCTAGGAGTTCAGTTGTTGGTGGATGGGAAGGAGAAACTCTCTGAAGGTGGGATGGAATAGCAGTATAACCTTGCAGAGGATGAATAGGAAGGTGAAAATCCCTGTAGAACTTTGGCTGGAAAAATAAGTTTGACTGAGCTGGACTAGCAAAAAACACCACAATGAGTGGAAATTATATGGATAAGAGGTCGACATAACATGGAAAGCTAAAACCTTCAGAAAAGACACAAGCATAACTTTGTGAGTGGTGTTGACAATAACTCTTGATATAAGATGTACAGAGATGGGAACAACTCACAATTTTATAGATGAAATCTTGAAAGAATGACATGTGATCTATATGAAAACCTAGCTGTGTACTATCAATACAATGCCATAAAACTTATATAAATAACAGAGATTAAGGCTCCTTGTACACAGAACGATCCAGGTGCAGCGCCAGTACCATTGCAGGCAGCCTGTAAAAGTTTATGGCAGGCTGCAGCTGATTGAGGCTGAACACTGAACAAAGTGGTACCCACATTTAGGGCCCTGTGCATTAAGGGATTAAGGTCCAGAATGGAGAAAATCTGTATTCTGGACCCTTGTCCCTAAACACACAAGGACCTAGACATTGGTACAGCATTCAGCCCCGGTCAGGCACAGCCTGCCATAGACATTGATACTGGACGCTGCACCTGTCCTTCCATGGCCTATGTGCAAAGGACAGAAGAATGCATTTACAGTCAAACGGATGATAATATGTTTTCCTCAGCATGTATGATGGTAAATAATTTTTTGACAAAATGCAACAAGTGAAAACAAAGGGTTTACTAAAACCTACGCACAAGAGGCCAAAAGGCACAAGAGGTCAGCACAAATTTGTCAAAATACTTCATGCAACTTTACATCATGCCAAGGAGTGACGGTGAAATGCAAAGCAAGTTATATACCTGGCCGTGTGGTGAGTCCTCTATCTGCAGCAGGGCGAGCATCAACTGGTTCAACTGGGCACGTGCAGCAAAACAATAAAAAATAAAACAAAAGAACAAGCAAATAAACAAAAATAGCAATACATTATTGGCTCAGAGGATCGGAGTGACAGACAAAAAAATAACAGGACAGAAGTTTACATGTCACTTGGGTTAATTTGCAAGACAGACAGGACAGAAGGAAGAGGTGCACAGGCTGGTACTGAGGCTTTGTACCTACAACAACATGGAATATGTGGATCAAGTGGAGATAAAAATTGATGACTATTCATATGTGCATCCATTAAATCTGGGCATAACAATTGGACAGTATTTGCACTGCCCAAGTGAAAGATCTTGCTTGGTAATCGTCTGACTTGGACATTATATCTATTGATCTCATCCAAGCTTTTGTTGAAAGGCACATGATAAAACATAAAAAATATGTTTACTGCACAGGGAAAAGGAGGGGGCTAAACTTTAAATTTGGTTAATCATCGTGGATAGTTGAACATATCGGTAGTCATCCTTATTCTCAGCACAGATTAAAAAAAATGCATTATTGTTACGACCACCTAAAGGGCGATCATCGCACTCTGTGTATGTGTACCTTTAAGGTAAGTGTACATGAGCATTTTTCTATCTTCTTCTATTGTATCTTCTAACAAAATGAACTTGTCAGGTTCTACAAAATGTGTAAACTAACCAAATATAAATATAGACCATTACCAAGGTATCTTCAATTCTCATGTACCTGAGGAGGACCTTGGGTCCCCATCTATGCCAGAACACAGGGCCTCAAATTTTGCCCATGTTGGTGCTAAGACCCCCCTGGTTCTAAGCCCTGCCTATAACTTTTAACAGTCCGATATGGAAAGCATGATGGCCAGGAAAGGCTCTAGCTTTGGATTGTTAAATAGTAGGGTGGGTGCTAGGCACCAGTTTTGATGGGTTGAACGCAAACGTGGACAATGGATGAGGTCCTGTATACTACACCAGCTTGGAATCGAAGCTCCACCCCAGAAACAAAGAAACTTTTTTAGATACTAGGTGCTTGACTGTACTTTACTTCTTAAAGGACCTATCAAGTTTAATTTACAGTCAACCTGTCAAGGAAAGAAAATGGGAACCAATTCCTGCATTGTTTTTAACCTGCAAGGCTGCCATCCTGATTTTGGCTTCACAACCTAGTGGATCACGGTCATGAAACAAAACCATAGACACTGAAATTAAACCACCCAACTGGCATGATTATTACAGGTGACAGATTTTCTATTTAGTGACAAAGCTAGAGTGACAGCTGTGGAATCTTAAGCTTTAAAAACTGGTCAGCAACAAAAGCTTTTTACCCTTACAGGCTCCCTTTAAGTCTGCAAGAGGTTAATTATGCAGAATTGTTATTCAATATTCGATGGTAAGAGAATACTCCTACAACTTTCGAAAGAGTTTAATGGGTTTCATGAAATTACAACTGAATTTAACTCAATAAAGTGTGGCACAAATGGACATGGATGCTCAGAGAGATCACCATAAACATTGTACAGGTACCTATGCTATATTATTTTTTTTACAATTTCTACATATTTTAACATATAACGTTTGGTCAAATTTGCCAGTAACATTTTTGTATGTCCATGTAATTGCTCAAAAAAAAATAAAAATATATATATATACTATTGTTTAAAGAGGTTATCAAAGAAAGTGCTACAAAGCTGTGTAAAGTCTGAGTCCTTATGAGAAATTATCCACACTGGGATGGAATGCCCATTAGTTGCCAACATAGATATTTAAAAAAATTAACTACTAAAAAAGTGTCTCCTTTATCAGCCAGCCTGCTTCGCAATGGTTGTTTTCAAATAAGGGCTCAGATTTTCCAGGGCCCTTGGTTATCCTTTTTTTCTGTTAAACCTCCTTGAAAAGAATCATGAACATGGTCTACACAATCGGTCTAAGGTAAGAAGGGGCACCTAAATGTAATTTTCAGTAGAAGGTTTCCATAGTTATAATCATGCAGGACATTTGCAGCATAACAATAGTAGGAATTTCATAACGTGCAGCGATCTCTGACAAACATGCACATCTACAACAAAAGCCTAAAACCCCTTGTAGCCATAGATTACCTTCATTCTCAGTATTTGCAGGCACAGAGTCTACACCAAACGGATGCCATGGCTGCAGATCATCAACATTGAACTCGCCATCCACTGGAAGAAGCTCTACTGTGGTCTTGGTCTCAGTGAGCGAGGGCATGAGGGCATCATTGCCATAGCTGATTCTGGGTTCACTGACCATGTTGGACAGCACATCATCTGAATAGTTCTGCTCCTTCTGGAATAATTCATCTGGAAGTTACAGGAGACATAACTTTTTTTTAGCACATTCTATAGTACCTATATATATTGTCATTGAGATTGGTCTTATACCAATTAGAACAGTATTACAATATAAAACACCCTAAGCAGATGTACAGCATAATCTACATTGCCAACCAATGCAAAGGAGGAGAAACATAGAAACCATAACTGTGTTAGGGTACGGTATGGGATAAAGAGCCTCTTCTTAACCTGTTGTTGCTGCAGCTTTGGGAAAGCTGAAGTGAAAAAACTTTCCAGAGCTGAGAGAGATATCCTGGTCAAGTGTCATATGATTCAATCCACATGCCTGTGTATCAGGCAGGAGAACAATAGGAACACTCCTATATAAAACACCAATTGATTCTCTGCGATGACTGTCATGACACGGGCCCTGAAAGAACGGCACCAGCGGGCCGTTTCTTCAGTGCACATGCACCGATGACATCAGCAGCAGCATATATAGAGAATATCTCCTAAACTGTGCAAGTTTAGGAGATATTTACAGTACCTACAGGTAAGTCTTATTACAGTCTTACCTGTAGGTACAAGTGGTGTAACAGAGTTTACAACCACTTTAAAGCGGTGGTAAAGTCTCATTGACAATATAAAATAATGGGCCCCCTGCAGGTTTAAGCCAAAATTTCCTACAAATGGAGCCCTCCAGCAATGCACTGTTAGGGCTCTCCGCGATGCTAGCATCTTTACCCGGTCTTTGTCCCACGTTTTGGTTCTCCGGCGTTAGATTGGCTTGACCATTGTGATGGCACGCAGAGTGGGCCGTAAATGTGGTCTGAGCTGCGCATTTCACAATATCTGCTGAAAGGCAGGGAGGATATGTATGACAGAAGAGACCTCTAGGGTCTCTTTTGTTATTAAACGCCTGCCTGTCAGTGGATTTGAACAAATCTGAGTTTACTACCACTTTAAAGTGGTTCTAAAGCATTCTATGCATTAAAGTAAAAAACCTTCTGAGCTGCAGTACCCCCCCCCCCCCCCTTATACTTACCCTAAGCCTGATCCCAAATAAGGCAGAAGAGTATAAAAGCAAGGGTTTGTATTGCCACCAGGATTCACCCAGGCATGTGGTCGAGACACCCGGCCACTGGGGGCAACAGAGCAGGGCCAAACCAGCCACCTATGGACCTTAATGGAGGTTAAATGTAAGATATGCTTAAGTAGAGCGCCATGGTGCTTTGCGTCACTCCCTAAAGAAGTGATTAGGAATCCTGTTGTGGGCAACACGGCCAGGCTTTGCTCGGTCCTGCTTCCCACGATAGGTATTATACCCACGACCTCTCCTCTGTACCCGATAAATAGGTAACCCCCTTTTTTTACCAGGATATGAAGATAGGGCCTTTCGGCACTTAAGGAGTATAGACTGTACCCAGGCGGCTAGCTATATCCATAAAGGAACATGGGTGACAATCCCGGAGCTGATTGAACAAAGGAATATATTTTGATTAAAATTCTGGAATGCCCTACAGATCAGCCATTTTCTCAGTACTCTCCCGAACCCAGGATGCTTTAACAGACCCCTCACTTTGTTTGAGAAATTTTGCTCTGAAAAAGGAGTAATATCGCATACATTGTCAGCAAGCTATGAACTATTAAATATACAGTCGGAAATTTATCCCCTAAAATGTATTCAGGAATGAGAACAGGAATTGGGGAGGACCTTTAGCTTGGGACAGCGAAAATGTATGTATAGGCTTACGCATGAAACATCAATATGTGCGAAAACACAAGAAACAAATTTTACCAGGTGGTATAGAACACCAGAAAGACTGAATAAATTTTTTCCTGATACCTCAGACCGGTGATGGAGATGTCAGGAAAATACAGGCACCATGTTACATATTTTTTGGGACTGTCCCAAGCGAAGGAGTTTCTGGTCGGAGATCAAATGAATCCTCCAAATTTGTACAGATCAAGCGATACCGGAGGACCCAGAGTTTTTCCTCCTGCATGTAAATCAAATGCCAGAGAAAGTATATAAAGAATCTAGTACCTGTCATCTCTTAGATGCTGCAAAGGCATGCATTCCCCGGAAATGGAAATCACCATCTCCACCAACAATAGAGATGTGGATTCGTAAGGTGAGGGAGATCAGTAGACTAGAAGACCTAGTCCTTACAGCACGTCATCAATAGGAAAGATACTCCAGGACTTGGTCCTCCTGGAGGGCTTTCCTGGCTTCTGAAGAGGGGAAGGCCCTTCTTGAAAATGAAAGGAACCGGTGAGAGAGTCAATTAGACCAATGAGATTAATATTACTTTCAGTTGTGAATTAGGACACACAGGGAAGCTCTATTTCTCCTCGACAGCCATAGATCTTTGTATTTCTTTATCTAGTTTTTTTTCTTTTTTGTTTGTTTTTTGTGTTGTGTGTATGCTTTGTCTTATTGTTGGTATGTTATTGGAATAGTGGCAGGAAATGAGTAGGATAAGTTTGACACTGCAGTGGAAATAAGCATAAGGAATTGGATGTTGATTTGGGAAATAAGGTATTAGGATATATAAGCAAATTATTATTTTTGTGTAAATAGGGGGAATTGAGATATTACAACAATCGACCTGATAAGTTGATGAATAGATAAATAGGTCTCGACTTAAAGATCTATAAAGCCAAGAGGGGGAGTTATCTCTCCCTAGTTTTCTCTTTTTGCTTATTTAATTTTTATTTATTTTTTTCTCTTAAGATGTTATGTTTTAGATGTCCTTTATTGCTCGATCTGTTAATTATTTAATTTGGAACTTATAGCGAGCGATATGTATGTCTCTTCTCTATATTTCCTTGTATTAAATGAATAAAAATGATTGATTTAAAAAAAAAAAAAAAAAAGTAAGATATGTTCAAGAAGGATAAGGAACATTATGTTATGACATCAGCCATTTGATGGTTTGACAGTTTGTTTGATGACACAAGCAAATGTGACAGTTAGCCAACCCAGCATTCCAAAAATTTAACTGTTTTTTTAAACCATTAAATCGATGGGTTTTGTTCCACTTAACGAGTTACTGCTGTTCAGGGATCTGGGCTTCAGCAAAATGGCAGCTTCCAGCAAGAAGAAAAGGGAACAATGCTGAAGGCAATTTACAGCACACACTCATTTTGGTAGCATAATTATTAATGTGGAATGTATGTTCCTTGCTAAGGAACAATATTTTTTTATCAAGTTAAGGGGAAAGTTAAAATTTAACTTATTGGTCAGTCCAGAGTTCCTCTCATTGTTATTTTGTACATTGCTAAAATATCGACTGCCTACCGACAGGTGATAAATAGCGAATGTGTGTGTTCTTTAGTGAACTGACTTTAATGATTTTTTCCCCCCTGTATTTACCTTACATTCAATATTTTACTTTGATGAATTGACTCATCTCATGCAATTTTTTTCAGAAAATGGGTCATGTGACCTTCATATCGCATGTGGAATCTTTTCGTGAATAGACCCCAATGACTCAATATTATAGTTCGGAATTAGCATTTTGTACAAGGGGATCCACAACGGCGCCTTCTGCATTTCAGTCGTGTGCACGGCCTCCTTGGACAGACTCCAATCACTTGGAATACATTTTTTGTTCCTCTACCTCAGTAGAACTGTTTGAGGTAGGGAGCCACATTTTGGAACTGTTGCCAGTTTGATAGGTGCATTCTTGCTTCTCCTTGTGTATGTAAACTTATGAGTTAATACAGACCTAAAATGTCCCGTTTGATTTGTGTGTTTTCTCTGTTTAGTAGTAACTTTACCACGCTACTTCCCGAAGAAGCCGGAACGGTGAAACATGTTGAAATAGAAACGTGGCTAAAGTGAAAAATGTTCCCATATTAAATGGATGACAATACATGGTTGTACAAATGCTTTTAATCTATTTTTTGTGATTAAATGAATATTGTTGCTTTTAAGAATGCTTGTTGTATTACCTATTTACGCATCCAAAAAGTCCAGCATCTCCTATCCTCGTTCTAGTTTTCAATATTATGAGACGTTGGTGCTACAAACTTTAATAACTCTGGGATTATCCACATAACCTACCAGATAAATAACGAATGTGTGTGCTCTTTAGTGAACAGACTAATGATTTATTTATTTATTTATTTTTGGCGGTATTTACCTCACATTTTTAACAAATGTGCAGTATTTACCTCACATTTTTAACAAATGTGCAGTATTTACCTCATATTTTACTTTGATGAATTGACTCTCATTATCACAATTTTTTTTTTTTTTTTAAATGGGTCATGTAACCTTCTTTACTCATGCGGAATCCTTTCCTGAATAGACCGTAATGACCAAAATATTAGCCAGAGGGTCGGTGATACAGTTAGAGCTGGTTTACACTTGCTTCAAAACAAGGCTTTGGACAGGCTTTGTTAAAGCTCTCTGAACGCCAGTCAAAGCTCCTGTCACTAAATAAAATGGTTAGCTTACAGTCCTGTTTACACCTGCTTTTGCTTGGTGCTTTGATGAGGCTTTGGTGGAGTTTCAATGAGGCTTTGGTGGAGTTTCAATGTGGCTTTGGTGGAGTTTCAATGTGGCTTTGGTGGAGTTTCAATGTGGCTTTGGTGGAGTTTCAATGTGGCTTTGGTGGAGTTTCAATGTGGCTTTGGTGAGGCTTCAGTGGGGCTTCAGGCAAGCTTTGTCATAGACTTCTATGGAGGCTTTGAAGACGCTTTGAAGCACCACTGAAGCTACATGGGGTATCATTTTTGAAGTGAAGCCAAAGCAAAGCAAAAGCAAGGTATAAAAAGGGCTGTAAGCTAACCATTCTATTTAGTGACAGGAGCTTTGACTGGTGTTCAGAGAGCTTTAACAAAGCCTGTCCAAAGCCTTGCTGAAGCCAAAGCAAGTGTAAATGAGCCCTTAGGAATTAACATTTTGTACAAGGGTAACCACAATGGCGCCTTCTGCATTTCTCATATGACAGGTTTAATCTTAAAACACATCTCTGAAAAGGGTAAGCCTTGTGAAAGAGCTTTTTTTTATCCCGTCTACACAAGAACTTAATTTCTGAATTTGCATTTAATGATAAACCAAGTACTGTACCAATACCTAAGATTAAGGAATGATCTTCCAGGAACTGTGAAAGTGAACGTACACAACAAGCTGCGGTTCTTGCTCTGATTCGCAGTGGCAGCCCCCCTTTCATCCAATATTCGACTTTAGCTGAAGAAATGAATTCCTTAAAACAACTTGACATTATCTGGGGTACGACTATAAAAATAAAATGGCTAATTTCACAGAACTGCTGTACGTTAATGACTAACCCAAGGATGCAGCAAGTGCAGATTTGCTCTGCTAAGTAAATTTTCTATCAGCGGGATCCCACAGAGAAGGAGCAGAGAGAGAGCTCCTAATGAGCCAAGAACCTCTGGAATGAAGGAAGATGAGACAGCAGACAGCAAAAGCCATAATCACATCTGAATGTACACAAATAAATGACACGGGAAGTGTAAGGAGGGCACTACAGCCACAAAACAGCTCTGACATTCTGCTTACTTCTAGAATAATATCGGATTTGTGTGTGGAAGCTGAAAGGAAAAAAATGAGCTGGTGATTGAACGAGGGACAGTTAATGTGGAACTTTGCTCTGGGCGCTGGCATGATATAGTGTGAGATACAAAAAGCAATAAATACAATGATCACACCATATGAGCACAATATGATGGGGGGAAGCCAGTCTCTAAATAAAACATGTCAAGGTGTATTATGATGAATTTATTTAAAGACATGCTTTAGGGGTCTGCCAGTTGAAATCAAAAAGTAAGTATTGCTTGTGGCCATTCTGTGATATAGTAGGGATCGGCACCCTATAAGAAACAATACAAGAGTCTGAATGCTGTTTACATGACAGAGGAACAAAAGATGTGTCTGGGGAAAGAGAGCTGGCATTTTTGAAGAGGCAGTGGGTGCCTTTTTACAGCGTTCGTCACTTAGTACTGGTTCCCACCAGCGCACTCTGAGATCGCATGTGATTCGCACCACACTGCAGTGCAAATCACATGCGATGTCCGTGCAATGCGATTTCAACCATACAGATAGTATGGCCGATATCGCATCGCATTCGGCCCAAACTCGCACAGGACCTTTTTTTTGGTCCGCACCAGAATCGGATCACATGGGTGTTCACACCCATGCGATCCGATTCATGCCCTAACTGTCAGTTCGCAATGCGATATGCGAGCTGAAATGGGGGTGTCATTAACAAGGTATTGACACTCCCGGCAGTTTGCACATGGCAGTGTGAACTGCTGAGCAAGTTGGGTGTGATGCCAAGACCCTGCAGTGGATTCGAAGGGTTCCGGCATCGTACAAGTGTGAACCGAGCCTTAAAGGGGATGTAATGTCAGGAAACGGTAAAGATTCAACATTACCAGGAAGTGTCAGAACATTGATGGATAAAAACATTTAGGCAATTCTGTTTTGAAACCTCTGTACTATTGCAGTTTGATCGTCTTGTACCTCTTTTTCCTTTTATGTGCTAAAAAAGAAATAAAGCGACTTTGAACGTGGCATGGTTGTTGGTGCCAGACGGGCTGGTCTGAGTATTTTAAAAAAAACTGCTGATCTACTGGGATTTTCACACACAGCCATCTCTAGGGTTTACAGAGAATGGCCTGAAAAAGAGAAAATATCCAGTGAGTGGCAGTTGTGTGGAGAAAATGCCTTGTGGATGTCAGATGAGAATGGGCAGACAGTAACTCAAAAAGGCACTCGTTACAACCAAGGTAGGCAGAATACCATCTCTGAAGGCACAACACATCGAACCTTGAAGCAGATACAGCAGCAGAAGGCCACACCGGGTGCTACTCCTGTCAGTTAAGAACAGGAAGCTGAGGCTACAATTCACACAGGCTCACCAAAATTGGACAATAGAAGATTGGAAAAACATTGCCTGGTCTGATGAGTCTCGATTTCAGCTGCGACATTCAGATGGTAGGGTCAGTATTTGGTATAAACAACATAAAAGCATGGACCCATCCTGCCTTGTATCAACGGTTCTGGCTGGTGGTGGTGTAATGGTGTGGGGGATATTTTCTTGGCACACTTTGGGCCCTTTAGTACCAATTGAGCATTGTTTAAATACCACGGTCTACCTGAGTATTGATGCTGACCATGTCCATTCCTCCTACAGTGTACCCATCTTCTGATGGCTCCTTCCAACAGGATAATGCACCATGTCACAAAGCTCAAATCATCTCACCACTGGTTTCTTGAACATGACAATGAGATCACTGTACTCCAATGGTCTCCACAGTCACTAGATCTCAATCCAATAGAGCACCTTTTGGATGTGGAGGAGATTCGCATCATGGATGTGCAACCGGCAAATCTGCAGCAACTGCGTGATGCTATCATGTCAATATGGACCAAAATCTCTGAGGAATGTTTCCAACACCTTGTTGAATTTATGCCATGAAGAATGAAGGCAAAAGAGGGTCCAACCCAGTACTAGTAAGGTGAACCTAATAAAGTGGCCGGTGAGTGTATATTTATCTAGAATAATAAATATATTGTAGCGGCCTCCACCCTGTCCTCTCTACTCTTCTTGCTCTGGCGCTCGTCTAGGGGTACTCTGAAGGAGAGAGTGTGGGGTCACCACGCCAAGTCCCCCTGCAGAGTATGTGCAGTGAGAGACAATCCTCTTTTACCTTCGGGTCGGTGTTCTGCATCCGGAGACCTCCTCCTGGTGATTTCTCTAACAGTGTCTGCCAGTAAATGAGCCCCACACCACTAAAGTCCAACACTCCTTTATTCTTCCAATAACAGAGTAATGCACAGACAGTTGGACTCCCTCAACCACAGAACAGACAAGGGGGGTGTGGATGCGAGTAGGCCCAGGCACAATGAACTCTCCACTTTCCTTCCTGAAAGTGGGTTGCGGTCTCCGAGCGAAGAGGGATTTCCTTCCAGGAGGTCTCTGATGGAAGGCTCACCTGTCACCGGCAATATGCTGCACCAGGTCTTCAAGCAAGTATCTCCCACCGGTCCAATTACGCCCTCCGGATTTGGGTACCCACTCCCAGGGTCCCCTAGGATCTCCTTCCCTCGTGGAACTCAGTGTTGGGCACTGAGCTCCAGACCTCCATCCGAGTACCTCACCCCAGGCTAAAGGTGCCTGGGATGGAACACGACCTCCGAACGTCCTCTAGGCCTAGGCCGCCTAGAGGACCGACACGAACCACCGCCCACAGGCTGAAGGTGCCCGGGACTCGACCCCCGTGACAAAGATGGCCGGCCCCTTTATACCCTCTTCCAGCAAGCACGGCGGGTTCCCCGCCCCACCATACTGCTGCCGAGGGAGGACAAAAAGGGAGCCCGGCACACAGCAATGGTTCAACCCCAGCCCAAGGCGACAGCGCCACCCGCTGGGCCGCAGGGAACTGCACATCACTGGTGTCTCTGCCAGTTTTAAATACACAGAAAAGTGTATACCCGCTACACTATAGTTATCTAAATGTGTCTTTAAAAAAGGTCAACCCTTGTTCAGAACATTGACTGATAACTCGTCTCCAAGAAAATGTAGAAAATAGTGCTGTACCTAGCAGTTTTCTGGACAATGGCGATGATCAGAAGCAGGTCTCTCCACTGCTGTGCCGTCTGACACTGTGTGCTCCAGGTACCAGCAATACAAACATTATTGAATTTCTAAATCCCATGGCAGTGTCCTATATTTGTTGGGAGCGAGAGTTCTCAGTAGTAAAGTGTGTTGTCTTCAATGGGCCATAATACAGGCATCACATCTCATCTCATCGGGGAACTCCCCAGTTATTTGCTTTATGTTATAGAGAATGATGTAAAGGCTACAGCCATATCCATATAATTATATGGGACAGGCCAAATACATTCTGCTACAAGTTGGCAAGCTCAGTCATCTCTTGAATGTTGGCACGCAGAGCCTATTAGCCATCAATTACTTAATCTCGCTGTCCTTGTCTGATTTATAGGTTATATGTAAATGGAAGAAGAGGCCGGAAGCTGCAAGGTTGTCTCATTCTATCCCATACAGAAAAAAGTTTTTGAAACCCGCAGAGTTTTATGTGACCGAGAAAATGAAGAATTTTTGCATCAATTACTAATTCCAGTGTAGGAGCAATCTTGTGGATATTTTTTAACTTGCTCTCTAAAGACGAAGCATTTTGTTTTGGTGCCGATAGTCTGACATTGGGAGGATTTGGCACAGGCAATGTGGGGATTGGGCAAAGTTAAAGGATTGATAAAGTATTTGTCACCCTAAAGTGGTTCTAAAGGCTCAAGGTTTTTTACCTTCATGCATTCTATGCATGAAGGTAAAAAAAACCTTCTCTGTGTAGCTTCCCCACCCATCCCCCTAATACTTGCCTGAGCCCCATCTCAATCCAGCAATGTTAATGAGAACCTCGGCTCTCCGGGAACTCCCTCCTCCCTGTCAATTCCAGGCAATGAGAAGAGAGAGGGGGTGGGGCCAAGACACGGCTCTGTTTATGAATAGACATGCAGAGCAGCGACTCAGGAGCAAGCCTGCTTGGGTTTCCCCATACCAAGTGGTTTGCTGTTAAGGCACTTGGCAGGAGGGAGGGGCCAGGAGCGCCAGCAGGGGACCAAAGCAGAGGAGGATCGGGGCTGTTTTGTGTAAATCCACTGCACAGAGAAGGCAAGTATAACAGGTTTATTTATTTTATTTAAAAAAAATAAAAAATCTTGCCCTTAATATTGCTTCAAGTGACAATTAAATTAACAGTTTAGGGGTGACTGCTGGGGTAGAGGAGTTAAAGCGGAACTAAGCTCTCTTATCGATTTCAGCCAAGGAAGCTGCCATCTTGGCCTCTGTTTGATCTTTAACTGCCATGATGCTGCACATGTGATCAGTTATGACTCCAGCCATTTGATGGTTTGACAGTTTGGTTGAGAGCACAACCAATGTGACAGTTACACTTTCGGCATGTGCCGGGAATGCAATTGCTTTTTGAAACTGTTAAATCAATGGGTTTAGCTCCGCTTTAAAGGTGGGAGTTGTGAAATAGTGTGTTAGGAGAAGGAAATGATTAAGAGTGTTAGCGACAGTTTGAGTAAGTTGCGAGGAATGAAAATAATTAGTTAAGGCAAAAAAAAAAAAGACCTCACCTTCTTGAGCCTGGTTGCCCTCTCCAGTCTCACAAATATTCCTCTAAGCCAATTAGGCAGATCAACACAATGAAAGGTCACTGGGAACATGTGGGGAGGTGGGAGGGAATGGGCAAACTTTAAATCTACCCAGAAATGACAGTTTGGCATGGTTGACATTTGGTCCTAGCAGAGGGATATGACAGCTGCTGCAGGTATGTGTACACCTAGGTATCTTTTCTTTTTGTAATTAAGGTCCACCATGCCTCCATTCCTGTCTAGATAAGAAGGATGTCAGCTTGTTCCTGCAGCCTCCTGGGATATATTACGCCAGAAATCCCAGGTGGCATTAGCTGAAACATACAGAGCTGGAGGAGGAAGGACCTGGCGGCACATCATCAGCGAGGGGACTGCTGGCTGCAAGGACCCAGAAGAGACAGCTGGCTTGATGATGATGATGGCGGCGCAGAACTTGATGTGCAACATAGTGCAGTGGATCACAACAGATCAACAATGGATTCACCGAGCGGGTGAGAATTTTTCATGGACAACCCAGTACCAAAAGGTAAGATGGAATGGAAAAGAAAAATTCAAACAGGGAGGTGAAGTTCCTCTTTAAGGTCATAGTTGGCAGTTAAGTGTTAAGTATTTGGCTGGGGAGAAAAATGGTTACGTTTAAGAAGGGTGCTTTAATGTAGGCACAATTTTGGCTTACTGAAACAAACATGTCATTATTGTCACCTTACCCATACAAGGCAAAGTGGAAGTGCCCTTAAAAAAGATCACCCTGATCCCTTTATACACTTCTTACCAGCACCCCCTTCCCCTCCTCCACCACAGTATCCTCTATAATATCAAAATATCGAGAATTCTGGGTATGGAGGGACCATCTAACCCAGGCATGTCCAAAGTCCGGCCCGCGGGCCAATCGCAGCCCGTGTTCCGGTTTCAGACGGCCCGCCTAGTAATTTCGACATGTACAGGTATATCTTTTGTGGCCCCTAACGAATCCCCGAGCGTCAGGGCCCACAAAAGATATACATGCTAGCTGCCTTGGAGGGGACAGGGAGGAGGCGGGACGAGTGCCATACATACAGGTGAGTTTCCTGTTTACACTATGGCCTCTGTAACAGGAAGTCCCATCTCCTGCGCTGCCATTGGACGACTGTTCTGTCCATCATAGGAGGCGTGACTTTGTATTAAAGAGGCCACCGAGAAAACAGGATTCTGCTGTATGTAATCTGTTGGCGCTCGTCCCGCCCCCCTCCCTGTCCCATCCGAGGTTGCAGATGGGCATCAATCAGGCTGCATTCATGGCAACGGTGGGGCTGCATTCATGGCAACGGTGGGGCTGCATTCATGGCAACGGTGGGGCTGCAGATGGGCGCTGACCCTTATTTTGCTTCACAGTTCTTTATTTAAAATTCGTTTTTTTTTCCTGAAACTTCCCTCTTAAAGTGAAGGTGCGTGTTATACGCTGATAAATACGGTATGTCCAAATAACATGCCCAAGCTCATCTCTTCACCACACACAGTCACAAAGGTAGGAGGAATTCTTGTTGGGCAGTGTATTAGTGCTCAGACAAACATACTTAGACCGAATTTTAATGGTTCAAAGAATGTCAGGCAAAATGGTCGGCCCTTACGCATGTTCACTTCATCAAATCTGGCCCTCTTTCAAAAAAGTTTGGACACCCCTGATCTAACCTCTTCCCTGGTGAGAACACTCAGATCCTGTACCCAAATGCTTGGCCTGAGCACTGCCACATGACCAGGAAAGTGATATCGTTGCTTCCCTGGGTCACGGATACAGCTGACTTTAATACTGGCAGTGGAGCGGGAATAAGAGGTGGAGGACCGCTAGTAAGGAAAGTATAAGAAGTTGGGGGAGAACTTTTCTAGAGACTCTGTCACTTTGCCACGCATGGGAAACAGTGTCTCGTTCAAGCAGTCTAATTTGCATGGTTCAAACAGTGTATGGTGCTGGCACTTTTTATTTTTTTAATAACAGGTTTACTTTATAGGGTATCTGTCCTCCAAGTTAAATTTTTGATTCTCAGACTGCAGTGCTGCAATAGCAAATAGCATGCAACCCCAAAAGTCAGAACAGCAGCTTACATATGAGGGTTCTCGCAGTATTTTAACCGATCACCTTGAAGCAGAGACAGATTAAGACAGACTGGGGTTCTAGGCAATGTAGGCAGCTTTGGACCCCCCCCATACTTTCAACTGACATTGATAAGAAATTAAACAGACAGAGAAGATAAACCCTTCTGCATATTATACGAACACAGCTCTATCAGTCATGAAATGAATTCGTACATGGGCTCCCTGCACATCCACATGGGCTCCCTGCACATCCACTGGCCTCCTGCCTAGGCTGCCTTGTGGGTGAGCTGGCTCTGCTTTAAAGCATATAGAATGAGGTTTCGATATCGCACAAGGAAGTATCTAAAAAGGAAAAAAAACTATTTTTTCTTTTTACTCCTGGAAATTATCCAGTTTATTTTTTCTTTCCTTTATTTAACCTTCCTCGCAAACAGAAAAGGGAAATTCTAATTGATTACCATGGGTAACAAAGACACATTCTTTTGGGTACTTTAATACCCACCAAGCAGCTCACTTACCAACTTCATCTTGGATCTCCTCAGCCACAGCAGGGACTTTGTATAGGAGAGAGAAGCTCTGATTCATCCGCTCATTAATCACACGGAGATGTGTCATCACCTACAAGAAATATGACATGTTTAATACTCACTGAAAACAAAGGCAGCTTCCTACGAGTATTGTAAATAGTAAAACTCAGCTGACAGCTCTCCTAAATTTCAGAGATGGCATTGCTTCTCTCTGAACCATTATTATGCTGATACTGCACAACACAGGCCATCAATAAAGAAAATCCTTGGAAGATAGACTTCATCCGGCAGTAAGCTACAATTATTAACACTAACACAATCTACACAGAGCTAGACAGATTTATGTACAAAATAGTACACAGACACAAAGACTTAAGAAGTTCACTGCCCAAGACTATTTCATTTTGGGTGGACAGAACGTCGAGTAGTCTTCAACTTTGTTACTTCTGTTGCCCTTATGGTATCTGTAGAATGAGCAGACTTGGTGAAACCCTTGCAGTGTGTGTGGAAGGAGCAAACTTGGAAGATCTCTTAAGCCAGGAATACATGCATTGCAATTTAGCCGGTTCAACAAAAAAGGTCAGAATTTCGATCCATGCAAGGGCAGGGTGGTTGTACAAAAGTCCATCTTACCAATCGATTTCCATACAACCACACTGTTGGATTTTTTCAGCTTGATCTGCACCAGCACTGATCAGTGAATTTGGACAGCGGGGAAGTCTCCTTGCTGTCAGAAAACAGAAGGACGATCCCCCCTCGGCCTCGAATGTGTGGATGGAGGAATCTAGTAATTTTGTTTTGTTCACCCCGCTGGTTAAATGAAAAAAAAAATATTAGTCTATGGGCTGCCTTACAGTTTCAGGAAAGGGCAGGCTTGGTGGATCTCCTACAGTGTCTGTGGAAAGCGTAGACATGGGAGATCCCTTACCGTATCTGTGTAAGGGGCAAATTGACAGGATCCTTTACAGTGTCTGTAGAGGGAGCAGACTTAGGAGATCTCCTACAGTGCAAGTTAAAGGTGCAGATTTGGGAGATCCCTTACAATGTCTGTGGAAGGGACATATTTTGGAAATCCCTTACAGCATATGTGAAAGGGGCAGACCTTGTGGATCCATTACAGTTTCTGTGGAACAAGCAGTTCCTTACAGTGCCTGTAAAATGGTCAGGACAGGCGGTTCCTTTATTTTGTAGAGCGGGCAAATTTGGGAGATTCCATACAGTGCCTGTGGAAGGGGCAGATCTGGTGAATGTATTACAATATTGGTGAAAGGGGCTGGCTTGGTGGATCCCCCACACAGTGTCTATGGAAGGGACAGGCTTCATGGATCTCTTACAGTGTCTGTAGAAGGAACATATTCTGGAGATCAGTTGCAGCATCTGTAAACGAGGCAGACCTTGTGGTTTCCTTACAATATCAGTGGAAGGGGCAAACTTTGGAGATCCAAAAGGACTTAAAACATTGTTCTGCAACTCTATGGAAGCCATGTTAAGTCTGGTCACACAGTTTTTTTTTTCAGCCTTTAGGCTGAACACAAAAAGAAATCTAACAGATTCCTCCATCCATGCTGCACAGATAAAAGCATTTTCTGCTGTGGCTATTGTACTCTGACAGCCGGCAGCTGCCAAAATCCCAAAACAGCGGCTGATTCAAAGCAGCTGCTGTTAGGCCAACAATTTTTTGTCTGGCTCTTTCGATGTTTTAGCCGAATAATATCAGGTAGAAAGAGGCTGACAGGGCCACCCACTAAGCAATTTTCAACCGGTTCAACTGGAATTGGTTGAAATTTGAACAGTGTATGGCCAGTGTATCTAAATCCATATTCTTTTGGTTTTGGGCACAGTGTGCAAGTGTTAGAACCTCCGTCATGTTTTATTGCTGTGTCCCCACTGGGCAGATTTATCCTCTCTTTCTGTATTGACTACCATTGTCACTGGGACTAAAAGTGTAGAGGAAAATCTAATAGTCTGAGTTGTCAGTAGCAAAGAAATAGAAGGGAATACTTCAAAAGGGGATACTCGGTGCAGCGACACCCAACAGTCACTTACTTTGGCGTAACTGTCTGTTACTTGCCGTTTTCTCTCGAGACAAAAAGTTTTGGAAATTCTCCCCAATGGGACACAGACAAAATTTTTTTTCCCAACAGACAGGAGTTTTACCTTTCCCTACTCTATTCAAAACTAAATCATGTTTCGTTTTAGATATATTTTAACCCCTATTAGTAGGCTATGTGGCTGTCTTCCAAATTGGGAAGGGTGCGCTAGGAGATTGCAGGTGTCTTCTGGGGTAGAGGACTGATGTGAATGGTCTCAATGTTCTTAGTAAATTTCTGCAGAAAAATGTAAATGAGTAAAGTAAACTGAAATAAGACACTCGTAATGTTCATAAAACACTCCCTGCTGCAGGAGTCCGGAAGCCATTACAGTAAGTGTATACACCTAGCAGGGGTCTATTCCTCGGCAATGGGCATCTAGCTTCAGAAATGACTATTCCTGCAACATTAGGTACCGTATTATCATCTTGGCCAGAAAATCCAGCAGCACAGCTGGCCAACAGATCCAAATGACACGAAAACGCCCACCGCTGCAATTTTACAGCAGCGCTTTTGCTGTACAATTATCCTGGAGAACAGTCTCTTTGGAAAATTCCTCATCTGCTATTACACTTAATGAATTAACAGAAACTGGTCTGCAGCAGAGTCTGAATACTAATAGACCACAAGATGCTCAGATTAACAGCAAGAACTGGATCAGCAGTCATGCAGCACTTGTATTAAATCTACAAATTGACTCTGGACCAAAATATACAAGCATAAGCCATTTTTTTCAGTCATGCCAGAGGTAGTCATCCGTTTCCCCAATGCATAAATCTGTCAGCTATAGATCAATAGCACATTAGAGGCTCAATGATCTACTATGTGCAGCTCCTGTATTAACTCTTCTTGTGACCAGACAGGGATGAATGTAATCCCACGATTCATCTTCCACACCAGCACCTATTCCTGCACTGCGGACATTGTGGAGGCACAAGAGTGCAGGGTTTTCCTTAAAACATAATTTGTCTTTCCCTCAGAGATGGAGAGTAATTCTACGCAAGCTGAAAAGAAAAAAATGATTTTGAGAGTTAAATAAAATAGTAATAATATACCTGGGATCGGATCTGAGCAGCTTTCTTGGGATCCACCATGCGGACGTGCTCAAAGTGTTTCAAGGTGTGTTGTCTGTCTTTCTGCTCAGCACGGACATATTTCTTCAACATGTTGAACACATGGCGAGGCTGCAAAGTGAACAAAATGGGAATCAAAATAGTGCCTGACAATTAAACTGGATGGCAAACCATCCATGGTAGTATCCTTAAAGAAGATCTGGGGACACTTATCTCTTAAAGCAGCTCTAACCAAGGAACAGGCACCTCCAAGGTGACTGGTCGCACCCTTAGACCATCATCTTTATGAGCTCTTCTCTAGATCCCCAAGATCCACTGAGTAAACAATAATTGCAGAGTCCTGGTTGTACCATAACCTTTGTCCTCCCTACATTTGAGTCTTCGTATTGACCAGTGAGGTAGGTAGGAAACATTGCACAACCTTACACAACCGTGTCATTGGAGCTGGTTTCCAAAAGTAATGTTCTGCAGCTAACCATGTCGTTTTATCTGTGCAGATGAGCAAGAAACCCAATCTAAATGGTTGGTTTTGGCAACAACACTGTGCTGCAGCTTTCATCAACATCAGCGAATATAAGGGTGCATTTTAGAACTAGTGGGTGGCTGATCACAGTGTCCCCTAATCAGGGGCAGAACGTCCATTGTGGGCACACAGGTGCCCCCCCCCCCATCCATGCGCCCAGCCTCTTTCCTCTTTCAGGACGCCAGGCACATGGATTCCTATGGCCTGATTAGCACTGATTGGAGCCATAGGCTTCAAAATAGGGTGGGCTTGGGACGCAGAGCATTTGGTCTGGAGCCCAGCCAGGTGTGTTGCAACAGCGAATTAATATTCGCTGTTGCACAACTGATCCTTCTCCCGGCCAATCGGGAAGCAGGTCTGATACCCATTACCCGATTGGCTGAAAGGACAGGCGACCCTATTGGATGCCTAGGAGGAGACGCACAGCTGAAGTGATGAGGAGGAAGGAGGAGAAGACACAGGAGCCACTACCCCCGATGCCCGCTGCAGCCTGATTTCAGCAGATGCCTCGATCCCTGCCGCAGTCTTATGTCAGCTGATGCCTCGATCCCCACCGCAGTCTGATGTCCAATGATGCCTCAAACCCCTGCTGCACCTTGATGTCCGCTGATGCCCAGATGGGGCAAGTGGACTGACCAGCAGATGGGAGAGGCCTTAAGGTGCCGCGGGGGGTTGTTTGCCGCCCCCCCAAACAGAAAAACCATGAGCCGCCACTGCCTCTAATCATTAATTCTAGGTTAGTTAACCCAACCTAAATAAAAAAAATCCTCCTATTTTCCAGCAATATACAGCCGCTAAAATGATTTTAGTGATGAACAGAAGTAGTCTGCTAGATCCCTTGCTTCCTTATCTGCAAATGTCCAAGGTACATTGTGTAGCATCAACCTAACATCAGTAAAATGTTTTATATATATGCTAATCTCTGACCCAGTTTAACTGACTTTTCTTCTTTAATAAATTGATTAACTTTATAGAGTTTACCGACTGCTTATAAATTCTACGGAATTTTATCAGTGATAGATGAGCCAAACTGATGTTCAGCTGACACAGCCAGGTGTGAAAAAGTAATGTATTCATTGGTGTACACGACTAGAGGACAAATTCAATTTTTTGGCTAGGTTCACATTGCCTTTAGCAGTCCCTATCTTTAAAGCTCAACTCTGAGCACAAGAAAAAAAAAAACCTCTATTGCAAGACCTCCTCACTGCAAGGGTTAAATGCCCATTTTTACATAGGGGTAGAGCAATTGGGTGTAATAGTTACCTTATTCCTCTCTCCAGTAGAGTCCCTCCAGGTATGCAACCTGTCCCACGAAGCCTCCTCCCAGCCGTGGTCACACTTCCTTCTCCTTCAAGTACAATGCTGGCTTAATAGCCCTACATTGTATGCAATGATACCAGGTAAAGGAGCTCTGCTATTGTAGGGGCTGCTGTACCAAAAGATAACCGTTGGGACTGTTATGAATGAAGTGACATGAATTAAGACAAATCGAATAAAAAGATATATAATACTGGCCCTACCAAACAGCAAAGACTATAAGATATAGACCTTGTCTCCTGTATCCCAAAATGCACTGGGCAGTGCCTGGGAGACATATTTAAAAGCTGAAGCATTGCTACTTGTGTATCTGTGTACAGATTCTCTGGAGTGTGTCTGGCATTGTGTGTCTGACTACAATCTGTCTTGTCTATGGAGAACGTTAAGCTGAATCATATCTAACGATCAGCTATACCTTTATGACCATTAACAGGTAAAGTAAACATCTTTGATTTTCTCTTTACACTGGCATCTGAAATTCAGTGGGTAAATTTGTCTGCAAGTAAACTTGTTACCCCTGAAAGCAAAAAAATGGACATCGCAGTTTGTTGCGTATGAGGCTGCAGATTGGTCAAGGTGCATGCCGGCTGACCTGCCTACAGCCAAAAGCACCTATATTGGACACTTGAGCATCAGAAATGGACCATGGAGCAATGGAAGAAGGTGGCCTGGTCACATTTTCTTTTGCATAATGTGGATGGCGGGTATGTGTGTGTCACTGACCTGGGGAAGTATTGGCACCATGATGCACTAATGGAAGATGGCAAGCCGGTGGAGGCAGTATGATGCTTTGGCCAATGTTCTGCTGGGAATCCTTGTGTCCTGCTGTTCATGTGGATGTTAGTTGACACATACCACCTACCTAAATATTGTTGCTGACCAAGTAAACCCCTTCATGGATATGGTATTTCCTAATGGCAGTGGCCTCTTTCAGCAGGATAATGTGCCCTGCCAGACTTCAAAAATGGTTTGAGGCACACAAAAATTCCAAGGTGGTGACTTGGCCTCCAGACTCTCCAGATCTGAATCCACTCAAGCATTAGTTGGATGTGTTGGAAAAACAAATCTAAATCCAAGACAACTTAGAGGATTTAAAGGATCTGCTACTGACTGCTTGGTGCCAGATACCACAGCGTACCTTTAGAGATCTAATGGTGTCCATGCCTTGACAAGTCAGGGCCATTTTGGCAGAAAAAGGGGGACCTACACAATATTATGTGGGTGGTCAAAAAGTTATGGCTGATTGGTGTAAGTATATCAGGAATGACACATACCCTTGGTGGATCAGCTTGCAGTGCAGTGATGTAATTCTCCAAAGCGATTCTTCGGCGATCATTTAGTATGGCCTCCACACGAACCATGTGTGTCTCAACCAGCTTCTGTCTTTCATTTGCTGCCTCCTGTTCCAGGGATTCCACCTTTTCTTGGAAGCGCTACAATACAAAAAAAAAAAAAAAAAAAAGACATTTAAAAGAGCAATACACCAAAAGGCTCTTAAAGCATAGCCTACAAATATTCATCAATTGTCAGATCATTATATTACTGTAAGTATATTTACAGCACATGTACATTTATGAAACATATGTACTTACTTTATGTGCTAGCAGCCTATAAATTAACAGCAAAAGCCTTTTGCCAAGTGAATACAATCATGTGTAATAGAAAGTGCACTATAGGTAAGAGGACGGCAAGGAAAGTCCTCTTTTTCTCATTGTTATATGAATAAAAAGCACCCTGGCACTCCTTGAGATGAGCATGCGCCCTGCAAGTCAATAGTTATGTGGTCAATTGAGGGAAGAGTTTCTATGTCTGTTGAGTGATATCACCAAAAGAAATTTCATTTGACTGAACCCTTGATGATCCTAGTATAGTCCCCCCCCCCCCCCCCCCAAAAAAGGGACATGAGGTAAAAGGTTCCAAGATTGTTTGATTTGCCTGGAAAGGAAGAAAAAGTAGAGAATATGTGCGCTTCTAAAACAACTTTCTTTTGAGCAGAATTACAAATTCATCTATAGCCAGGGCTGTTTTATCTTTCTAAAGCAGAAAAAAAAAAGTCTTCCCAGTTGCTTTGAACTGCTCTACTCGCGCTTTAATATTCCTTGCAAATCAGCCCCATAATATTCATTTTCTGATTTTGTTCTGCTTTCAGCTCCTTTTTCATTTTCTCTTTAGCTCCTCCTATTATTTATAATATTAAAAACATTTATTTCTATGCTCAGTTATTCCATTTTGCATGAACTCGCATTGGAGGCAGATGAGCTTATAATACTTGACCTGACCCTACCACGAGGGCTTCAGCCATGTGCTAGCTGGTACCACTTCCCTGGAGATCCTATCAGTTACTCCCTCCCCTTTTTCTAGGAACGTAGCTCCAGATATACTAATCTCATGCAGCTGATCCACCATTGGGTTCTGTCATTACCAGTTATCATTCGTCTCCCTACGACTGGTAGGGATCGTTCTCTACCTTGTGACTCTTTTTGTCTACATAAAGATTTTGGTAGACCTTATGGTTTATTGCCTTTCTGCACGTATTGTATACTGAAAAATGTTCTTGTTCTTTAATAAAATACATTTTGGAAGAAAGAAAAAAAAATAAAACATTATACCAATTAAAGCTGAACTCCAGGAGTTAGCCAAAATCTACCTTTGCTCTGCCCCCCCCTTTTGCACTGTAAAGGTTAAATGTTATTTAGTTTAGGGGTGCAGGGATAAGGTGTTCTACCTATTCCTGGCTCTGGCAGGCTTCCTCCATCCATGTGACTGGTCCCACACTGAATCCTCTTTATTACACTTTACCAAGCTTGCCTCTATACAAACAATGCAGGGTTTATAGCCCTGCATTGTATGCAATGACCCAGAGGGACTGGTCACAGCCCAGGAGGTTTGAATAGATGAGAACACCACTGGAGCCTGCTAGGTAGAGAGAAATGCACCTCACTCCTGCATCTCCAGACTTAACAATTACCTCTTGCAGTGAGGGGGGAGGCCCCAAGTTTTTACCCAATTCCTGGCGTTCAGCTTTAAGCAGACACAAATGCTTCTAGATTTCCTTTAACAGTGGATGATAAAAAATAACAGATGCATCTAAAACGTACCTCTAGAATGCATTACTCCTATCCACTCTAATGCCGTGTACACACGATCGATTTTCTCGACGGTGAAAACACCGCCGAGAAAATCGACATGAAAAACGAGGACCGGCTTGGTCCCCTATACACGGCCGGTGTTTATGACATTTTTTCTTTTGGTCGAGAAAAACGACCGTGTGTAGGCTCCCTGGCAGTGTTTCCCTATGGGAAAACTGCAGTGGAAAAAAATGCTGTGAATCACGACGAGAAAAATGAGATTCTTGCAGTTTTTCTCATTGGGAAAAATGCTGGAAAGCCCACACACGGTCGTTTTTCTCGTCAATGAGAAAAAATAAAATTTTTCCAGACGAGAAAAATGGTTGTGTGTATTAGGCCTGATTTACACTTATGCAAGTTGCAGTTTGCATATTCCAGGTGCATTTTTCAATACACATTTTTGATCCATTGAAGTCTATGGAACCAAAAAAAGTCCCTGGCCCTTTCCATAAAATGCACAGATGTGAACTACATCCATAGGAAACCATGTTAAATGGACTGTAGTGTGTTTCTGCAAAACTGAAAATGCACTAAAAAATGCATGGGTGTGAACCAGGCCTTAATTGGGACATTCTCTAATAATTGTACATGCTACGTTATCATTATATGACCATTTAATAATCTACATTACCCTCCTTTCTGTCTTAAACAAATGCCTATACAAACATTGTACATCCCTGCAAAATGGAGATGGATGTTGAACTCCAAGTTTTGGTTAAAGCAGGGGCTATTTAGTCGCAGGCCAAAATGAACTATAAGATTTTGGTGCCCCCCAAACGGCAAATGTATATGAGCACTCATTATCCTGAGCTCCCTTATAAGGCTGCATTTACACTGATGCACTGTGGTTTACCCGCACTGCGGGTGCAGCACAATGCACCTGTAACTTTCCTGCATGCTAGCTGCACTTTGCCAAAGACTTCTGTTATATCTTGCGGGTGTGGTTCACTTTCTGAAAGCGCACCTAAACTCCTGCATTCAAGAGTTTTGGTGCACTTTCTGAATGCGCACCAAACCTGCAGGATGTAAGAGAAGCCTATGGCTCAGTGCAGCTAACCTGTAGGAAAGCCGCAGGTGCATTGTGCTGCACCTGCGGATCAGTGTAAAAGCAACCTAATAACCCTTATTTTTTTATAAGTGCTATTATACCCATTGTAAAAGTGCAGTGTATGGATGTTTAATACACTGACCTTTTCCTCTTCCAGCTTCTGCTGGCATCGCTCTCCGGGCAGCTAGAAAGGTTCCAGGCGGAGTGCACTTGGCATCACTCCACCTGGGACAGGAGCCGGCGCTACAGCGGAATCATCAACGTATGCATCTCCTGCTCCCTCCATGGCCTCCTGCTTCCCTCCACTGCCAGCACCAGCTCCGTGCACTCCCATGCTCTGGCATGGCGAGTTGGCAAGCCATGGATCATAATCTGGGCTTGCCAACCCGCTATCCCAGAGCATGAGCATGCACTTCCCTGGTTTGAGGTCGTGGGGCACATCAGAGGGCTCCGTGGGGCACATCAGAGGGCTCCGCGGGCTACAAGGCCTGCAGGCCATGGGTTAAGCACCCCTGAGTTAGAGTCAACTTGATTGAACACAGAACAACCCATAAAGACATGTAAAAGTCTGTGTTCAATAACGTTGAATGTAACTGGAACTCGGAATGCGGCATCCATCTTTTGAATTACATTCCTTCCCTGTTGTGTCTTTTATTAGGAACAATACCATAGATTACTGGTCTGGGTATAAAATGCAAAAGCAAAGAACTATAAAAAAAAAACTACAAATCTGATAACTTTGTTGGCTTGTCTTGTATATTTATACTGCATTTATGTGCTTCCATAATGTCCCACTAACTTGCTATCTGCCGCCTGTATGTGTTATTCCTCTACTGCAGATTTAATCAATAAAGATAAAACATTTAAGATTTTCTTTAGAACATATTGCGGATATGCAATTTTTTTTTTTTTTTTTTTTTAAACTTGACATTTTTTAGAATTTTCGATAGTACAGAGTACAAGGCGATACAGTGGCTTGTCAAAAATGTATTCCATATGCAAAACATCTAAATACAGAAGGTAGATATTTCATTTCGGTACAATATACCAAGGATATGTTTGAACTGTATGATAAAGATTTCCACAAGTGGTAAAATGCAACAATAACATGGAAGTAGATGATAGAGGAGGTGTTAATTGTAAAAGTAAAGAGAAATGCTACTCATGAGCTGATATGCTAATCTTTTATCTCATTATAACAAGCTGGAAAGTTTATTTAAAAAAAAAAAAAAAAAAACTGCTTACGTTTTTTAAACTTATCAATTATTAGAGAAACCCAAGAGGACAATCACTATTGCACTCTTGGGTTGCACTAATAATTGGGAAATTAAAATACCTTCAGCAGACATTTGTGTGCCATTTATCATTACTTTCTTCTATAAATGACTGCTGCCCATTAAAACAGATGAAGCTAAGCAGAAGAGTACACCTGCTTATTAACCCTGCATGGACACCTTGTCAGTAACTATGGAAACAGGGCTACTATTAACTCATCAGAAGGGTGGCCCATTTACGGCTTTAATGAAGATGGTTTTTAAGTGATCCAAAAAACTGCAATCAATCAGCCTAATATATATCTGTCCTATTTAGCAGCCGGGGGTGCTGGCTGACACTGTAGAGAGTCTGATGTCTCTGTGCGTCATTAAAGAGGTTGATGGGAGCAGCTTCGCTAAGTGAGACCTTGTCACCATTAAATAAAATCCTGTCTCTGCGCACTCCTGTGTCATATTTAGCTGTTCACCTTATTTTACCCCCAGGTGTTGCTAATCTTAATTCCTTGTGTATCCACAGTTTTCTCTGTTCCCGGGGTGCTTTATATGTCATTTTTATTAAAAGAAAAACATTGTCCCTCATCCCTATTAGAGCTACACTGTGCATGGCTGGCAGGCAGGATCTGGTTAGGGGGTTACCCCAGGAAGCATTTCTGCATTACCAAGATTCTAGACTTAAAGTGGTTCTGAAGTCAGAAGGTTTTCTAAATCTAAATGCAATCTATGCATTAAGATAAAAACCCTTCTGTGTGCAGCAGCCCCTCTCACCCACCCTAATACTTACCTGAGCCCCATCTCGATCCAGCAATGTTGTTGTTATTTTTAAATTTAAAAAAAACGACAAGCAGGTAGGCTCTTTAGACACAAGAGACCTGCAATAAAAGAAACCTACCTGCCTTCTCGCAGTCTGCTTTAGAATGTGCACTGACCTGCGGAAGTGCAGCTTAGTTTACATTCCGGAACAGTGCCTTTGTGATGGGTAACTGCACTCCTGCGCATATTCAGGAGTGACATTATCAAGTGCTGACCAACGAAGATGACTGGAGCCTAGCATCTAGAAAAAGTCGGGTTAGAAGATGCCGGCAATGACATGGGACATTAGACCATTGAAGGAGAGGTCATTTTAGTTCTGCTTTAGATTGGAACTAAACCCATAAATTTAAAGGTTTCCCAAACAGTTACATTCAAGGCATGCCATGAATGAGAACTGTCACTGCAGTTTACGCTCTCAACTAAACTGTCAGGCCATCAAATGGTTAGTGTCATAACTGATCACATGCCGTACACCATGTTAACCACTTAACGACCGCCCACCGCCGATTTACGTCGGCAGAATGGCACGGACAGGCAGAATCACGTAGATCTACGTGATCGCCTTTGTGCAGTTGGGGGGTCCATCCGGACCCCCCTTCACTGCAGTGAGCGGCCGTTAAGTGTTCGGGAGCGATCAGGCATGAGGGGGGGGGCGCTCGATTCCGCCCCCCCCCTCGCGATCGATGTCATCTCCCTCGCCGCGGTCTTTCCGTTCCCGGCGCCGAGCAGAGAAGAAGCAGGTTAGTGCACCAACAGTCCACTGACACGTAGATACACATAGGCACACAAATCACCCCCCAGTCACCCCCAGATCACCCCCCAGGTCACCCCAAAGCCCCCAATCACAGTGTCACTGATTGCAGTGATCATTTATTTTACTGATCACTGCATTTAGTGTCATCTGTGATTGTAAAAAGTTGCAGGGCAGTTAGGATTAGGCCCCTTTAGGTCCAGGGTAGCCCCCTAACCCCCCCTAATAAAGGTTTAACCCCTTGATCACCCCCCAGGTAACCCTTTCACCCCCTAACTTCAGCGTCACTAAGCGATTGTTTTTCCGATCGCTGTATTCGTGTCGCTGGTGTTTTAGATAGGCAGTTATTTTTTTTTAGGTTCGCCGCAGGTTTTTATTAGTGTCAGGTACCCCCATATATTATTTTAACCCCCTGATTACCCCTAGAGTTAACCCTTTCACCAGTGATCGCCGTATAAGCGTCACTGGTGTCACTGGTTAGCCAGTAAGTTATTTAGTTATTTAGGTTACCCGTCAGGTTTTTATATAGTGTCAGGTACCCCCATATTTAACCTAATAAAGGTTTTAACCCCCTGATTGCCCCTAGTTAACCCTTTCACCAGTGATCACCATATAAAGGTTACGGGTGACGCTGGTTGATTAGTTTGCTTTTTATAGCATCAGGGCACCCGCCGTATATAACCCAATAAAGGTTTAACCCCCCTGATCGCCCGGTGGGTGAGATCAATTAGGTTTTAGCGCCAGAGAGGGTCTGCGTCGCCCCAGGCAGTGTTAGGTTAGTGACAGTAACGCTAACACCCACGCGCAAAGCATACACCCCCCTTAGTGGTATAGTATCTGATCAGATCTGATCAGATCTATACTAGCATCCCCAGCGGTTTAGGGTTCCCAAAAACGCAGTGTTAGCGGGATCAGCCCAGATACCTGCTAGCGCCTGCGTTTAGCCCCTCCGCCCAGCCCAGCCCAGCCCACCCAAGTGCAGTATCGATCGATCACTGTCACTTACCAAACACAACACACATAACTGCAGCGTTCGCAGTGCTTGGTTTTTGGGGCCCTGTACGCGGCTAGGCTCCCAAAAAGTCCCACACATGTGGTATCCCCATACTCAGGAAAAGCAGCAGAATGTATTTTGGGGTGCAATTCCACATATAACCATGGCATGTGTGAGCAATATATCATTTAGTGACAACTTTTTGTACATTTTTTCTTTTCTTTTTGTCATTATTCAATCATTTGGGACAAAAAAAAAAAATATTCAATGGGGTCAACATGCCTCTCAGCAAATAGCTTGGGGTGTCTACTTTCCAAAATGGGGTCATTTGGGGGGGTTTTGTGCCATCTTGGCATTTTATGGCCTTCAAAACTGTGATAGGTAGTGAGGAGTGAAATCAAAAATGTATGCCCTTAGAAACCTTGAAGGCGGTGCTTGGTTTTTGGGGTCCCGTACGCGGCTAGGCTCCCAAAAAGTCCCACACATGTGGTATCCCCGTACTCAGGAGAAGCAGCAGAATGTATTTTGGGGTGTAAATTCACATATGCCCATGGCATGTGTGAGCAATATATCATTTAGTGACAACTTTGTGCAAAAAAAAAAAAGTTTGTCATATTCCCGCAACTTGTGGCAAAATATAAAATATTCCATGGACTGAACATGCCTCTCAGTAAATAGCTTGGGGTGTCTACTTTCCAAAATGGGGTCATTTGGGGGGGTTTTGTGCTATTTTGGCATTTTATGGCCTTCGAAACTGTGATAGGTAGTGAGGAGTGAAATCAAAAATTTGCGCCCTTAGAAATCCTGAAGGCGGTGCTTGGTTTCCGGGGTCCCGTACGTGGCTAGGCTCCTAAAAAGTCCCACACATGTGGTATCCCCGTACTCAGGAGAAGCAGCAGAATGTATTTTGGGGTGCAATTCCACATATAACCATGGCATGTGTGAGCAATATATCATTTAGTGACAACTTTTTGTAATTTTTTTTTTTTTTGTCATTATTCAATCACTTGGGACAAAAAAAAAAAATATTCAATGGGCTCAACATGCCTCTCAGCAATTTCCTTGGGGTGTCTACTTTCCAAAATGGGGTCATTTGGGGGGGGTTTGTACTGCCCTGCCATTTTAGCACCTCAAGAAATGAGATAGGCAGTCATAAATTTAAAGCTGTGTAAATTTCAGAAAATGTACCCTAGTTTGTAAACGCTATAACTTTTGCGCAAACCAATAAATATACGCTTATTGACATTTTTTTTACTAAAGACATGTGGCTGAATACATTTTGGCCTAAATGTATGACTAAAATTGAGTTTATTCGATTTTTCTTATAACAAAAAAAGTAGAAAATATCTTTTTTTTTCAAAATTTTCGTTCTTTTTCCATTTATATCGCAAAAAATAAAAATCGCAGAGGCAATCAAATACCATTAAAAGAAAGCTCTATTTGTGGGAAGAAAAGGACGCAAATTTCATTTGGGTACAACATTGCATGTCCGCACAATTTACAGTTAAAGCAGCGCAGTGCCGAATCCCAAAAACAGGCTTGGTCCTAATGGCCCGAAATGGTCCGGGGCTTAAGTGGTTAAAGGGGTTGTAAAGGTATTTTTTTTTTTTTTAAACCAACATATCATACCTCCACTGTGCAGTTCGTTTTGCACACAGTGGCCCTGATCCTGGTCTTCTGGGGTCCCTCGGCGGCTCTCTCGGCTCCTCCCCGCAACAGCTAACCCCCGTTCTGGGAAGCGCTCTTCCAAGGGGGTTAAGCTTGCGGCTGCGCTCCCGTGATACAGTCAGCAGCCATAGCCGCCGACTGCATCACTCGGCCCCACCCCCGGCGTGCCGCGTGATTGCTTTGATTGACAGCAGCAGGAGCCAATGGCTGCGCTGCTTTCAATCTCCAATGAAGAGCTGCCTCAAGCTGGGGAAAAAACCATTGTGGGATCGCTCCCATGGAGTTTCGTGGCTCAGGTAAGTAAAACCGGGGGCTGGGGGGGCCCCGAGAGCGCAAGGAGTTTTTTCACCTTAATGCATAGGATGCATTAAGGTGAAAAAACACAAAGCTTTATAACCCCTTTAACTGCAGACCAGAGACATAAATGGCAGCTTCCTAGTCTGTAAAGGATAGAAGGGTTTAGTTCACTATCCTAAAACATACATACACAGTCCTTGAAAAGTATATAATTTACAAATACACTGCTGGAAAACAAACATTTGTTTTTTCTCTTTTTGATTCTAGGGAAGTGATCACTACAGCACATCATGTCATGGAGCAGCTGGTGGAGGTAACTACCTATGACTGATGCAGATGTAATGACTCGGATATGGTGCAGTTTGCCAGTAAGGCTGGGGCTTGAAACCACTGTCAATCAAGAGAGGAGGGATGGATAAGTGGGTGCGTGGGTGGCTGCAAGCACACTATGGATGGTACAGGAACCCTATGTGCCTATACCTCCGAACAGGAGTAAAAGGCACGCAAACAGACCACGCTAGCACAGATCCTCTTCCATGCTTAAATGTGGTCAGTTTTCAACTTAGAAAGAAGAGGTACTGGCAGGATCAACCAATTTGCTGAAATTCACCAAAACGTTACATTTTTATATGAAAATATATAGTTTTAACATTTACAGAGACACATTATTACGTTTTAATTTTGAAAATAGCAAACACTTTACAGAAATAAAAACCACACGGAGATTCTTTCCTTTCTAAACTTTTGCCGACTCTCCAATTAGATAGTTTTCCTTTGAACAGGTTTCCATATTGGAAAATTTCCCCTTACCCTTTGTTTTGGTAAAAAAAAAAAAAAAAAGGTATGCTATTGCACACGTAGGTCACGCCCACATATGTAAATGATGTTTGCATCACACATGTGACGTATTGCCACAAACGTTATAGCCAGAGCAATAATTCTAACATTGGACCTTCTCTGTAAGACCCCTTTCACACTGAGGCGCTTTGCAGGCGCTATAACGCAAAAAAAAATACTAAAAATATCGCATGCAAAGCGCCCTGAAAGAGCGGCGCCATTCACTCGCTTGACGGTAAAAAAGTCCTGCTAGCAGCATCTTTGAGGCGCTGTAGGAGCAGTGAATACACCGCTCCTAAAGCAGCCCTGCCCATTGAAATCAATGGGCAGCGCTGCAGAACCGCTGCTGCAGCGGCGCTTTGTGGGCGGTTTTAACCCTTTCTCGGCCACTAGCGGGGGTTAAAAGTGCCCCGCTAGCGGCCCAATAGCGCAGCGAAAACGTTGGTAAAGCGCCACTAAAAATAGCGGCAATTTACCGCCGACGCACCCACCGCCACAGTGTGAAAGGTAAAAATGCTTAAAGCGTCGCCTACGGAGATTTTTAAGTACCATAGTTTGGCGCCATTCCACAAGTGTGTGCAATTTTAAAGCATGACATGATGGGTATCTATTTACTCAGCATAACATCATCTTTCATATAAAAAAACAAAAACAAATGGGTTATATATATTGGGTTTTGATTTTTTCTTTATTCCTTTAAATTCAAAGTGCATTTTAAGAAACAAAATGCACTTAAAAAAATCACTGCACGAGACTGAAATTAAAAATTGCAACAACTGACATTTTATTCTCTAGGGCCTCTGCTAAAATATATATATATATATATATATATATATATATATATATATATATATATATATATAGCGGCCTCACCCCCCGTCCCCTTGTAAATAAAAAGGCTGGCTTGTCTAGAGGTATGCGGGAGGAGGATGAGGTTCACTACGGCCTATGTCCTCTAATGTGTAGAGTTGAAAGCCAACACTTTTTACCTTCGGGCCTGTGTTCTGGATGGAGCCTCTGCTTCTCCTGTGGAAGTTTAACAGTCAGTAATAGAGCCCCACACCATAAAAAGTCCAACACTTCTTTATTCCTCTCGACAAGTGCACAGCATCAGTTGAACTTTTAAATGAACAGACAGGGGTGTGGATACGAGTAGGTCCAGGCACAGTGAACTCTCCTATTCCTTTCGTTGCAAATAGGCTTGACGCACAGTCTCTGCCACCGACCGTGAGATTGGTTGCTGCCACCGACCGGGTGAACTGTTGAGGCCCCTGCCATAAGCCTAATAGCAGGTCTCTGCCACCGACCTGAGTTGACTAGATGAACCGCTGCCACCGGTCATAGAACATGAATCACCTTCCCTGATGAATTGGCCCTTGTTCGGGAAAGATATCCATCCGGACGGTCTCCAGAGGTTCACCCGGCACTGGCAATATGCTGCACCAGATCTTCGGTTGAATCCCTCCTCTGGTCCCTTGCGCCCCTGGATTCAGGTGCCCAACACCCGGGGCACCTTAGGACAATCCCTCCCTCGCGGGACCCAGTGGAAGGTACTGGGCCCCAGGCCTCCGGCTGAGTACCTCACCCCAGACTGAAGGTGTCTGGGATGGAACACTAACTTCACGTGTACAGGCCAAGGGCGCCTGGACACCGATTACGGACAGCAGCCCTCAGGCTAAAGGTGCCTGGGACTCCGACCTCTTGGTGAAGATGTCCGCCCCCTTTATACCCTCTCCCAGCAAGCACAGTGGGGTTCCCCGCCCCGCAGTACAGCTGCTGCGAGAGGTCACAAAGGGTACGGCACTGCAGTAGTGGTTCAACCCCAGCTCAAAGTGACAGCGCCACCTACTGAGCTGCAGGGAACTTAACACCACTGATGTCCTCACACGAATAGAACATAGCCCTGTTCTACCAATAGTGCATCTGGGTCATGCTACCACCCAGTTGCTGCCCCTAAATAGTACATACCCGCTACATAATATATATACATATATATATATATATATATATATATATATATATATATATATATTAGGGCTGTTACTGATTAAAATTTTCGTGTTCGATTAATCGATTTTTTTTATATCGATTAATCGACGAATTTTGATTAATTATAATGCACATACAGATCCAACTACTTTTAGCTGATCTCCTTGCAGGCCGATTCCCAGTGCGCTACCAACCACTGGAAAAATGGATAGCAGGATACAAAAAACACACAAAGGCAGCGCTCGATGGGAATAGCATTAAAACTTTTATAGTCTTCAAGTAGGTAACAAAATAAATATTGCACGGGAGATAAAATCGATGTAGCTACATAAACTGTAAAAATGGTGCAAGTAATATCAAACGGTAGCAAAAGCAGTCATAAAAAAAATGTAGCTAAGTAGGATACTGGTATAAAAATGTGTACAACGATACCACTGTTGAATCCAGATGGGGAGGGGTTAACATCAGTCCGTCGGCATGTAGATGTCCTGTGAAGGGAACT
Source organism: Rana muscosa (assembly GCA_029206835.1). Lineage (NCBI taxonomy): Eukaryota > Metazoa > Chordata > Amphibia > Anura > Ranidae > Rana > Rana muscosa. Next base: position 92,531,653 of record CM055117.1, on the reverse strand, counting down.
ATCACAACTCCCAGTGGATGGCTGTAGAATCCCAGGTTGATAGAGGGAATTGATAGAGGGAAGTGTAACAGCCCTTTGCTTGTGGCAGATAGTAAGGTCCCGCCGGCATGCAGATATGAAGGCACAGCAAAGGAGCCCTTAAGATGGACACGGCAAGCCCCGGCGGTGTCCGTGACATCACCAAATCTCCGACGGAACTCCGACGACCCGGAAGCCGGCAGAGAGGTGAGTACCGATCAAAATAATTTTGATCGATCAAAAACATTAATCGATTAATCGAGGAATTAATAGTTAGTTTCCACAGCCCTAATATATATATATATATATATATATATATATATATATAAATAAAATGTTTGGGGGTTTGCAGTCATTTTGTAGCAAAAAAAAAAAAACACAGATTTTTACATATATGAGAGAAATGTCAGAATTGGCCTGGTAGGCAAGTGGTTATACCAGAAAGTAGAAAAATGTATTTTTTTGTTTCTTTATTCAAAACATTATTTTTTAATTTATTTAATAAAAAATAAACAGTGGTGTTGACATACCACCAAAAGAAAGCTCTATTTGTGTGAAAAAAATTATATAAATGTAATTTGGGTACAGTGTTGCATGACCACATAATTGCCAGTTAAAGCAGCACATTGCTGAATTGCAAAAAATGCCCTGGTCATGAAGGGGGTAAAACCTTCCAGAGGTCAAGTGGTTAAAAAATCAATAACCAAGATGGTAATCAGCGGGATGCCTCTGGAAACTCTCTCCTTAGGGCTAAGCGCACATAGAAAGGCGGTTGGGTTGTGGCTAAATGCCCCAACCACCTTATTTAGTATCTATGGACAGCTTAACCCAGCACAATGTTGAGGCATCTGGTAGTTTAAAAGAGAAGTCAAAATGAACACATTTAAAAGCAGCAATGACACCGAATGAATTCACTCTGCCATTCCTATTCATTTTTCATTTCTACATTGCCACGTCTTTTCACAGAACCATTGTAACTCCATATACGACCTATGAGTGATTATAGTTAAAATATTCTGCTAGCCTTTAATCTCTGTCCTTTCATGTTTCGTGAGTCTAGTCATTTCATGTAAACCACTTCATTACCTCGATCACGGCCTTCTTGTCAGCCTTTGGAAGGTTCTTTGCTTGACGTTCAGCCTCCTCCCATTCCTTCATCACCTGCAGAAACAAAATGATGTTCAGAAGAAGATATATCACAAAGCCATGATAAAAATAACGGCTGATTGGCTGTTAAGGGTCTTGCATAGGATTCTACCTTCTGAATGAAAACCACCGATCAAAGTCTCTGAAACAAGAACGGTCCATGCATTGCCCTAGCAATCAACAAGCTTTAAAACTGCACAGAAAAATCACAGATATGCAATAAAGGGACATTCTCATTGGCTGCTGTGAGGCAAAACAGAATTTTTTTTTCTAAATGTTTTTTTTTTCCCCATCAATGCATTTTAGATGGATGTATAAATTATGTGTTCATTGTTCACTTTTCATTTAAAATATTTATATTACAAATAAAAATGCCATGCAGGGTGCACTCACGAAACTGGTGTTACATAGGATTAAAATGTTTGTAAAACGCTAAAAGGAAAAAAGAGAAAAGGCACCAGATTTTGCCATAATGTGCAAATATGCACAACATATTTACACAATATGGCACACTTGCCTGGCAAAGTGGAACCCTTCATCACCAAGATGCCCACATTGCCCTCCATTGAAAGTGCGTCCACCTGCCCTTTTGGGTTCAGAATCCTCAGCCATCTTGATCTTGGCTGTGCCGGGAAGATTTAATACCTGAGACTGTACACTGAGCTGCACATGCATGCCGAAAGAAAAACTGCTCACAGGCGGAGAGAAGCATTTCTGACAGAAGAGACTGACAGGTACGCTTTTTGACAGTACATCCTCTGTATGTGTTTTTTCAAAAAAGGACTTAACCTCCGCTTTAAAGGTTTTCTAAAGAGAGAGCATAGCAAAAGCGGTTTGCCTTCAGACTATATCCCTTTGATTGAAACATCACACTGTCCTGTATGAATAGAGCAGTCGGGAAGAGAGGGCGAGTTCACTCCTCTTCTAGATCATTCAGCTGTGGGTGTAAAATTTAGCTCGAGCTATTGAGCTTTGTAAACAGGACTGTTTTGTTATGGTTGTAATTTATTTATTATAGGTACTTATATAGAAATATACACAGTGCTTTACATATATACATTTATATATATTATTGTACATTCACATCAGTCCCTGCCCTCAATGAGCTTACAATCTAAGACCCCAAACTCACATTCATACATATACTAGGGCCTCTTTAGACCGGAGTCAATTAATTATTCTCCTTTCTGGACTTATAAATACTGTAAAAAAAAAAGTTAAAGTGATAAAAAAGTATTTTTTTGGTAAAAAATAACAAACACATTCGGGAAATATTCTGGGTTCGTGTCAACTGGGACAAGTCAGTCCTTTTCTCCCTCCACCACTCGGGCTCCAGGGCGGTCACCGACACGCCACTCCAGTGGGTGGACGAATTTAAATACTCTGGGGTAATTGTCCGGGGGTCCCCTCAGGTATACATAGACGACAACCTTTCTCCCCTGCTGACCCAGTTCGGCAGGAAATGTAAACTTTTGAAAACACTACCCCTATCCCCGGTGGGCAGGGTGAACTTGCTAAAAATTGTATATCTTCCCAAATTTGTATATTTTTTTTTAGGAATACTCCGTGCCCGCTCCCTAAATCCTTTTTTTTTTTAAATGGACTCCATTATCTCTACCTTTGTCTGGGCTGGGAAAATCCTGAGACTGGCAAAGTGGACACTCCAGCTCCCCCTGTCACAGGGGGGACTGGCACTGTCTCACTTCCAGCTCTACTACTGGTCGCCGGTCCTGGTGACGGTCCGGTGGTGGTTTGACCAGCCCAGGCAGAATCCGGCGGTGACCCTCGAGGCGGTCATCCTGGGGTCCTATGCGGCATTAACTAATCTACCCTATAGAGGGCCTAGGGCCCATCCCCAGATCACGACTCTGATGTGCACGACCATTCTGGTGTGGCAGAGGGCTAGATCTATTTACAGATCAGACTCGGTCATCTCACCCCATACGCCCTTATGGGGCAACCCAATGTTGCCACACATCTATGGGCTCCCGGATCCACAGTTGTGGGCGGCAAGAGGGATAGTCACCATTAAAATTATCTATACCGATGGGTCCTTTTCCTCCTTTGAGACACTAAAAGCCAAGTATCACATCCCCGCTTCTATGAAGTTCAGATATTATCAGCTCAGGCATGCAACACAGGCCCAGTTCCCTGACCCTCTGACCTTCCAGACTGATGCTGTTGAACGACTGCTCATTGCAAAAATCATGGATAAGCCTCTGTCCTCCCTCTATTTTTACCTCTCCATTGCGCATATGACATCCCTGACAAACGTTTAAAATAAGTGGAGGGTGGACATCCCAGATCTGCAGATCTGACTGACGAGACCTGGGGGGACGTGTTGTCTATGTTACTAAAATGATCTCAGCAAAAGACCGCTTCATCCAACTAAAGTTCTTGCACAGGGCATACTACACCCCCATGCGACTAGCCAGCATATACCCCAGAAAGAGTGCTCAATGCCCTAGATGCGGTTCGTCTTTAGGCACATTCCTTCATATGGTGTGGTCGTGCCCTGTGCTGCCTCCATACTGGGAGGGGGTAATGGGTGTCCTGGGAACGTTTGGGGACTGGTCCCTCACCTTGGACCCAGCCCTGGCATTGCTTGGGGTTATGGAAAGTATTGAAGTGTCAAGGCATGAAAAACTGTTTTTTTTCTATGCCTTATACTATGCCAGACGAGAGATTCTCCTTAAGTGGAAGCAGCCCGGCCCTCCCACGCTCCAAGCGTGGACGGCCACGATAAACACTGTCCTACCTTTGTACAAGCTAACATATGAGAGTAGAAATTGCCCCAAATTTTTTTACAAGGTCTGGTCCCAATGGATTGATGCACATGAATAGGAGCCCTAGAGTTCATGGGTAACTCCTAATGGATACTGCTGTCTCCTATATTTTCTCCAGGTTGTGGCTAGGAATGTTGTTCTATCATGTGTTTTATATACCCCCTCCCCTCCCTCCCCCTCCCCTTTATTTTCTCTCTCCCCTCCCCAATGGATTTGCACAGAGCAGCTCTAATCCTCCTCTTCTCGGGTCCCTTGCTGGCGCCCCTTGCCCCTCCCTCTTGCAGAGTACCCCCACAGCAAGCAGCTTAGATGGGGGCACCCGAGCTGAGCCTTTGCTGCGTGTGTTCATTCGGACACTGAGCCATGGCTCTGCCACTCCCCCCTCTATCTCTCCTCATTGGCTCACTGACTTCTACTGATAGCAGAGGGAGCCAATGGTGCCCGCTGCTATGTCTCAGCCATACCGGAGGGAGAGTCCAGCACAGACGAATCTCTTGGGCAACATCACTGGATCGAGACAAGGCTCTGGTAAGTATTGGGGGGCTGAGGGGGGGGGGCAGCTGCAGACAGTTGTTTTTACCTTAATACATAGAATGCATTAAGATAAAAAAAAAATTCTGCCTTTAGAACCACTTTAAGTGATGATTGCTAAAGCAGCCGTTCAGCTTCCAGCTTTAATTTTCTAGGGCAGATTTGAGAATAAAAACCACCGAATGGCTGCACAAATTATGTCTATTTTATTTCTTTTAGTTTTTGTTTATAAGGTTCATGGTCATGGAGTAATCAATGTTTTTTCTACTGCCTCTGTATTATTACATGGAAACAATAACCTGCAGTGTTCTAGCTTAGTCATTCATCTTTTACTACATTCCCAGGTACAAAAGTCTCATTTTCCATTACACAGCATAAGCAGGCTTTGTAGCAATAAGCCAAAAGCAAAAAAAATCCTCCCCCTCTACTGATCATGGGCAAGGAAGATTGCTGTGACAGCTCTTTTCTGAGTCTATTTGTCCTCGTACAGTAATCAGAATTCATCAGAGGTCACAACAAACAAGCATAATAAAAAGGGCTGGGGAAGCCTTTAAATTATAAGACAGTGTAAGGTCTGCGGTCCCTGCTCTCCAGAGGACGCACTGCAGATACAGAAAGCGGTGATAAATTCCTGTACATTCTACAGCTTCCTTTTCACTGCAACACTTTTATTAATGTAGAAGGATGTTGCTGCCTTCTTGTCACACCGGCGTTATTTACCCCGAAGCAGAGACGGACTAAGAAAAAGAAACAGAAGTGTATATTACAAAGTGCCTTCCTGCTGCAAGAGTTACAAAGAGGGGTGGACCAGCTGGGACTACTGGCCCATGCCTAGCCTTAAAGTGGCGTTCCTGCTGGATTTTTTAATTCTTTTTTTTTTTTTTAAACGCCCCGTGATGTTTGTATCTAATTTAATACCAAACTGTATGGATAGTTAATGTTGGTTTTCTAAGTTTTTTTTTTTTTTTTTAAACTAACCTTGCTTTCCCCTTCCTTGGGCGCTTCCATCTTCAGTGTGGACATGTGAAGCCCACTGGTATCCTCTTCTCGGATACAGCGTAGCTGGCATTCACCTCTCGATCTCGTACTTGCGCAACTACAAAGCACGGCACACTCATTATTGCCTTGCATCGTGTAATTTCTTGTATGGAAATAAGGCAATGCCACCAGCAGAGGATGCCCATCGACTCCTGGGATTGATGAAACTCAAACCTCAGGAGCCAATGCGGTGGCCGGAAATGACATACCTCGCCACGGCGAGGGACACCAGAAGAATTACCCTTTATAAACAAGGTAATTAGACTACAAAAAAAGTCCAATGCGGTATTACAAAGCAATAACCAGCAGGCAGGTGCAAATTTCATAATGGGGTGGAACTCCGCTTTAAAGAACACGCTTCAATTTTTTTTATCACGTTAGGTCCTCCAGGGGGACTGTGGTGGTCCTACTATGTGGCTAGCAAGGAAATGGCGGCCTGATAACTAGGGCCTGTCTTGGCTTCAAGCACTGAGTCAAGTGACATCAAGAGGAATGCAGAGGAATGGGAGGCTGACAAGCCCCACTCACTAGGAATTCCGCTTGCTGCCGCTGGTCTCGGGAAAATGCTGGGAGCAGAGACAAGAACTGGTTATTAGGTAGCCATCTCTTTGCTAGCTACATTGTCTGGCAGCTGCGGAGGTACAATGTCTGTCCAACCTGTAGCTATGCCTAAATAACACAGAGGAGTAAGGTAATGCACCTTGGCAGTATATCAGCATATCTAGAGTGGGAAGCTCACTCTAGTAAAACTAAGCAGAAGAGAAGGCACTTCTAAGTGCAGTATAAAAAACTTTCAATGACAATGGGTGGTTAAAAACACTTACAAGATATATGTGGTATGAAAGCTCATCATTGGTCTGTGGCATCCAGCGGGATGCCTCTTGGGGATAGTGACAGCTGCAGATGGAGGGCCAGCCGACCAGCGGTAGAGAGCAGTGTAATCCTAATTCAGGAAGCAGAGCTGCACTGCTATTGAGTCGTCTATGGTCATGAAGAAGGAGCACTGCGCATGCTCCGAAATGTTTCACCGCCCCCTCTGACGTCACTTCCGGTGTACCTGTGTTCCACGCTGGCTCAGACAATGCAGCTCTGATTTCTGGAATTAGAATATGCTGCTCTCCACCGCTGGATGGCTGGCCCTCCATCTGCAGCAGTCACTATCCCCAGGAGGCATCCCGCTGGATGCTACAGACTAATGATTAGCGTTCATACCACATATATCTTGTAAGTGTTTTTACGGTCTATACATTTTTTTTGTATATAAAGATTACAGAGACCTATTGATGCTATCATGTCATTTGCAAAAAACAAAGAAAGAAAAGTACCAATAAAAGAGAGACAAAAGTTCTAAAGATACTTTAGAGAATCTGGCGTGTTCAGAGGATACTGTATATAAAAAAAAAAAAGAATGTGGTACCTACTAGCACATTATAGATCTAGCTTGCAGGGGACTATTCAACCTTTTTTTTTTGTAATGCCCTGTACACACGGTCGGTTCTTTCATCGGAAAAAACGATCGTGTGTGGGCCCCATCTGACTTTTTTCCATCGGTGTTAAAAAATAGAACATGTTTTACATTTTTCCGATGGAAAAAAAAACGATAGGAAATTCCGATCGTCTGTGTGGAACTCCACGCATGCTCAGACTAAATTACAAGACGGGAGCGCTCGTTCTGGTAAAACTAGCGTTCGTAATGGAGATAGCACATTCGTCATGCTGTAACGGAGTGAAAAGCACGGAGACTGAAAAGCGCGAATCGGCTAACACCAAACTTTTGCTAACACCAAACTTTTACTAACACGTGGTAACACGAAATCAGCAAAAGCAGCCCATAGGGTGGCGCCATTGGATTTTAACTTTCCATTTATAGTGCCGTTGTACGTCATGGCGTTTTGGACGGTCGGAATTTTGTCTGATGGTGTGTAGGCAAGACTGATGAAAGTCAGCTTCATCGGAATTCCGACGGAAAATTCCATCGGATTTTATTCCATCAGAAATCCGATCATGTGTACAGGGCATTAGACCTCTGGTTTATGTATTATCAAATCTGCCCTGGTAAGGCTTTTAACCTCTGCATTAATGTATTAAAAAATCCAATTGTAATACAAAAACATGAATACAACTAAGAATTTAAATACTTATGCCGCGTACACACGATCGTGATTCACGGCGGTTAAAAAAAACGCCGTGAATCATGACATGAAAAACGAGGGAACGGCTTGTTCCCCCACACACGGTCGTTTTTCCCGTCATTTTTTCTCTTGTCGAGAAAAACGACCATGTGTAGGCTCCGTGGCAGTGTTTCCCTATGGGAAAACTGCCGCGGAAAAAAATGACGGGAAAAACGACGAGAAAAATTAGAGCATGTTCTAATTTTTCTCGTCGTTTTTAATGCCGTTTTTCACGTTGGGTAAAATGACAAAAAGACCACACACAGTCGTTTTTCTTGTTGAAAAAAAAAAATTTCATTTTTCACGACGTGAAAAATGATCGTGTGTACGCGGCATTAGACACAAATAGAACTGCAAGATTTGAGAAAATTCAGATTTTTCCTGATAATTTGTTGTCCTCCCATAAACACGTCAGGGCTCGGACTGTTCCCACACTCATCATTAAATATCTAAATACAGTGTTATTCCCCTGTGACAGTATGAGGAAATTACTGTGGTCCTGCTACATTGGTCTGTGAGACCGGAGCGGACTGGAAACCATTGAGCCCACTGCCCAGCTAAGTAGCAGCTTTGATGTGGCGGGTTTCTTATTTTTAGTTGAGCAGCAAATTACCTCAGACATCCTTTCTCTGTGTTTGCCTTCAAGCCTCTCCTTGGCCTTCTGGAATCGGTCATGTTCATTTTCATCATTGGGAATTTCTAGGTACTTGTCTACAGCGTCTGGGGTACTTGCAGCAGTGGTAGGAACTAGAGGAAAGAAACGTGGCAAAAATTACATACGAAAATACTCAATTGTTATATCTTCTCAAATTGAACATTCACTGGTTGTTAGAACATGCAGCCATGGTGTTAGATGAGAATGAAGGTAAAAGAATGGACAGAAGGTATCTCCTATTTGGTGCAGCCATTAGCCACCAGCCCAGAAACAGTACTAGCTTTTGTGCATGATGCACCTGGCCAGCTTAACACACATAAGACGTGTTCTTTAGAATCCCCAATCCCTGAAGATGAACAATGGCTCCTCACAGGAGCTTCTGCTGACAGAATTTAGAGTCAATCACCACACTGGGCCTCAATTAACAGATACTTTTTAATATTCATGACTGTATTCTGACACGTGCCAATATTCAGTATAAAACTTTATTTTTCCATTTCTCATTACTTGTAGTATTGTTCTCCACAGTTATATGCAGACCAAGCTGAGGAGCAATGACAGGGGTTGGGGCAAAACTTAATAGTGGTGAGGTTTACAATGGTCCTACTAAAAATACTTTAAACCAATGTCAGGTTGACATTGTGGTGGATTTCCCCATCACTTCTAGTACTAGTGACAGAAGTTTCTGAAACAGGAAGTGAAGAGAGTCCCCCCTAACATCAACACTGCACCATCACTAGGACAGTAAGCATGGAAAGTCCTTCTCCCCCTTGGAGACACAGAAAGCAAACAAACCTGAAAGAGGCTCTAACCCTTCTCTACTATATCCTCAATAAACACAAATTATTTTTATTTTGGCTGATTCTAGTAAAAATCAAAGCAAAAGACGCAAGTATATTTATACTTTACCCTCCTAAGAGCAGACACAACAAGGTGCCAGCTAGTACTTTTTGATAGTCAGAAATGTACCACTCAGACCTTGCTTTTCATAGCTTACAAATATTCCGCAACTGAAGGGAATGTTACTCCTTTTGTTCTGGTGTAGAGAACTGTATAAATAAATGTTATTTACCTAAAATTTCTATACTCTCCTCCCTTTTCACCTTCTTTATGTACCTTAGGCCTCATGTACACTGCTTCTGGTAAACGGACGTTTAGGAGCAGTTGGGCATTTTTTTCAACTGCTCCTGAACTCTCCTCAATGTTATCTTATCAGTACATGTACACAATGTCGTTTATAGTCGTTTCTATGCAGTTGAGTTTAGAGGCTTTTTCTGGCACCCCAAAAAATGCTTTCAGCTGTGTTTAGAGCCATTTTAAGCACCAAACGCGGGTAAACGCAGTAACTCGCATTTAGCAGCGTTTCGTTTAAAGACCTTTTTCATTTTAACCAAAAAATATAATATTTTCCAAACGCTTCTAGACGCAAAGGCGGCTAAACGTCCGTTTTTTAGATGCCGGTTTCTAGCTGTCAAGTTAAGTCGTTCAGGAGAGGTTTAACAACATCCCGTGTACATGAAGCCGTACTGGACATCCTTGGTGACCCTACTTTCAAGGAAACCATTTGGTTTGATACCTATCAAATCCACAATCAACTTTTACCATGGCTTGGAATACTCTTCATCCTCCTTTGGACATTTTGTTCTTCAATTTATCCAAAGACTGATCTTTGTTTCTGGTGGGAACACAATAGCAGTTGATACCCAGTCTCTCAGTCTGAAGGACATGTGTTTGTGTCATTGCAGGACTGCATAACATCTCCATCCTATACCAAGTCCTGGATGCTCTTCCAATGCTGGGGATGCTGACCATTTTTGATATTGACCCATCAAGTTTGAAAGTTGTGTCCACCATTGACCCTCTGCATTCATATATACATTGCTTGTGTTTATTTACTTTCTGGTAAGCAGATTGTGAGCACGATTGGTGTGGTGTGCTGTGTCTTTGCACACTGAAGTTTTGGTGGTGGTTTCCTCATCAGTTTCCATATGCACTTCATCTTATGCTGATTAGTGCACCTGGACTGTTAATTCACAATTTATTATTAAGCGCTGCATTTTTGGACTACTATTATCCATATACTTGATTTAAAATTGCTCCACCCTTATCATTTTGCAATATTTTCTTTCATTCAGGTTTCTCTTTCTATACCTAAAGCCTCTATTCCCAACAATCATGGGGGTCCGCTGAACTTTTTTCGGGGGGGGGGGGTATCATTTTAAGGTCATCCATGCTCGGTCCCTTTTTGACAATGTCATGAAGGGGAGGGGCTTAGTCATTATCACATAAAGTGCAGGCATGCAAAGGTTTGAGAAACCTGATGCAACTATCAAGCAACTAGCAACTTTGAATAACAATATCATAAAAAATGGCGTCCCCCCCAAGGAAATAACAACCCCCAGGATCAGTGCCAGTTTCTGTAATAAAAATCCCCAGCTTTGCTGTCAGTTTCCGCAATAAAAATTGCCAGCATTGGTGTCAGTAGCAACAATAATAACCCTCCACATCAGTGCAGATTTCTAGAATAAAAACTTCAGCATCTGTACCAGACAGTGTACATAATAATGACCCTCAGCACTGGTGTCAGTTTCCGCACTAAAAACTCCCAGCATTTGGTGTAATTTTCTGCAATAATTGCCCCCAGTATAGATGGGAGGATATCAGGTTAGACACTTCCTAATGGCTCAGGCCCTAGGAACAGTAATGGATAACGGCCCTCTTACCAGACCTGGTGAAACCGCAACATTGATCCCTCTGGCTGGACGTTCGCTCACTCTGGGTTGCCCGGGGTGACTCTAGTCAGTAGTGTAGCATGCCTGTACCCTGGCAGTGGCTCGGTCTTTCTCCCTCTCTGGTGGTGTGGGTACAGCGGGGCTCCCTCTCTGGTGGTGCGGGTACAGCGGGGCTCCCTCTCTGGTGGTGCGGGTACAGCGGGGCTCCCACTCTGGTGGTGCGGGTACAACGGGGCTCCCTCTCTGGTGGTGCGGGTACAACGGGGCTCCCTCTCTGGTGGTGTGGGTACAACGGGGCTCCCTCTCTGGTGGTGTGGGTACAACGGGGCTCCCTCTCTGGTGGTCCGCATACAACGGGGCTCCCCCTCCGGTGGTGCGCGTACAACGGGGCTCCCCCTCTGGTGGTGCGGGTACAACGGGGCTCCCCCTTTGGTGGTGCGGGTACAACGGGGCTCTCTGGTGGTGCGGGTACAGCGTGGCTCCCTCTCTAGCTTCCCCCAGCACAGTATTCTCTTTTCTCCTCTTGTAACCCCCCCCCAGCAGAGTGCTTGCATTCTGGGGGATGTAGCATGGTGTCTGTGGACAAGCTGGGGCCGCCACTCTTCAGGGAATACATTTCCCTTGATGCCCCCAGTCCGCAGAGTCTTCTGATTGGCTCTGCTGTAACCAATCATGGGGAGGAAAACAGCGGGCAGGAAGGGTGGCGGCGCTGTGAATCAATTAGAGCCGCTCTCTCTTCTAGCTTCAGCTGACAGAAAGGGGGAGGGGGCGATCGGGGGAGATATACAGACAGCCCGCAGCTCTCCTGTCCCTGTCACAGCGCCACTGCTCCATTTACCAGAGAACTCGGCAGCGGCGCAGTGACAGGGAGAGGAGAGCTGTCTGTATATCTCCCCCGATCGCTCCCTCGCCCTTTCTGTCAGCCGAAAAGAGAGAGAGCGGTTCTAATTGAATTCGCCGCGCTGCCACCTTGCTTCCTGCCCGCTGCCTGTATTCCTCCCCGAGAATCATTATCACGGCACTGGATTCCAGGGGGGGGCCAATGCCCTCCCTTGCCCTATGGAGCGGACGCCAATGCCAACAATCCTTTCCCAGCCCCCCTCCTTCGAAATACAACTCCACACATGCATAACCATTTATCTCACCTCACATACACTGCCACAATATACCAAACTGTAAATCTCTTTCTCCTCATTTACATGTTTAAGGATGTTGAGGATGTCTTTAGGCGTCTTAGATGGGTCCGAAGCATAGCTCTTTTTACCCCCAGAGGGTCTCTCTTTGGTAGAGCATTCCTTTTAGCACCCTATTGCATCCAACACCTTTAGACACTGGCGAAAAAACTGAGGTACTTCCCTGATGGGAGGGGTTATATGGAGGGGAACCGCCTTCAATTGGTTGTGCCAGTGTCCAATCACCGCTGGTGACCCTTAACCCATTATGTAATGACTGGCTTTGTGTCCCGTGGTGTACGATAAAGAAAAGTACCATTTAAAGAAATCCTGTGACCCTGTCTACTCAGGCATCCTAGCGATTGCATCGTTGGAGAAGGTCAAAGGTGTTTTGCGATTGAAGATGAGTGTCAGAGAAGCGCTGTTAAGGTGAGTAAAACTAGGTCTGGTGTGGGCTTTGAAGAGACCTTGTCATTTTCCAGACGACTAGGTCTCTGTATTAGTCTTTTTTAGATGCTAAAATAAAGCAAAGCTATTGGTGACAAATCCAGTGATCACTGTTGCAGATGAATTTCTTCTGATCCCCATGATAGAGGTGTGTGGGAAGATTTTAAAAGATTCTTTCCTATCTTTCATGGTTGGGAGGTATGCTGAGAGCTCCCCTGGCTTTAAGACTAAACTCCACAGCTAAGCCCAGATCGCCTGTCATCTCCTTCTAGCATGTGCCCCCCCAGCCGCTAAAACGCTCTCATCTGATGAGGAGCTGTAGGCAGGAGGGGCCAGGCCTCTGTGCTGCTCAATTTCCAGCACTATTTACACACTGTACATTGCTATGCTATCAAAATTTTAGCATTCTCATCTGTACTCTGTTTACATAGCAAGTGAAGCACAGCACACAATATTCTCCACATCAGGAAGAAATAATTGGTATTGCAGCAGTTTTTTGGAACATTGCAGGTCACCAGAAAGTTACAGCGAAACCCTTCTGGGCTCCTGATCATTATGTTGGAGATTTTCTCTTGCCAGAACAGAATAATATTTGCTATTGCAATTTATCTGCCTTTGATGTTTATGCCGTTTCCAAAATGATGAACTACTGCCCGCTGCCAGCAGCAAACCGGCCGAACAATATTATCCATACTATAGCATCCTTGGAGTTAAAGAACTCCACCAAGTCCAAAACGTATTTGGGAAAGTGCTAAGCTTATTTTAAAGGGAAATAATACAGGATCTGGGTCAATTAAATTTTTTATATTTTTATGTTTATTAAAATATAGAATCGACAAAGCATTCTCAAAGTATTATGTGTCCACTAAAAACAAAGTTTGCCCTAAAGTCCCCTTTCTGCTAGATGAAAACCTCCTACTGAGCCTTCTGGTAAAGAATGAATCACTGCTTTGACGCACCATAGGAGTTCTGAAAACAGACTTCTTTTGGAATTTCAGAGTTCCAGAAACTCCTATTAGCATCTAAAGGTCTCTGTGCAAGTACCGAAAAAAAAACGTTCCGATTCAGAATACTTTATTAATCTAAAAGGGAAATTATTAATAAAATTATTAGTTAAATGGTGTATGAATTCTCCCATTACCTTTCCTAGAAAACGCATAAACCAGAGAATGCTAGAGACACAAGTGGCATCAGACTGTTAAGCCTAGTGCAATAAAAACTGTCCGACATTTGGCCCATGTGTATGGCAGCCAGTCCGATAGAAGCTAGAAAACCAGCTCCCAACCGGCTCCAGATTAGCGCTTTAAGCCAATGGCTGAGAGCATTGACCGGAGTGTTCTGGCATGGGGGCATCCCCGTCAGAGCACAATAGCTCAGCGGGGGCTGTTTGGTGTACTAACATCGGATTTTGTTAGTACATCGGTTCCGACCGGCACTGTCATTTGTTTTCATTCAAACCGCTGGGTTGCAAAACAAATTAAATTTATAAATTTTTGGGTAAAAGTGAACGTATCCTTTAAAACAGCATAAAAGAAGCCTTTTGTGTTTCTTGAAACAGATGGAACCAGTTTGGGGAAGAGGTCACTGCTCTGACTCATTTAGTGTGTGTGTGTGTGTGTGTGTGTGTGTGTGTGTGTGTGTGTGTGTGTGTGTGTGTGTGTGTGTGTGTGTGTGTGTGTGTGTGTGTGTGTGTGTGTGTGTGTGTGTGTGTGTGTGTGTGTGTGTGTGTGTGTGTAAAATGCAGCTTGAGCTTTTAAGCTCTGTAAACACAAGCATTTGCAGCAAAGCAGGCAAAGACAACCTTGAAAAGATATGAAAGGGACCAGCATTCCAACTGCTGGTTTGAAACAAAAATATTAACTACTTATATGCAATATTTAAAATTCAGCGTAATAAAAAAGAAAGCATTTCTAAAATGGTCCTAATGGTCCTGACTATCAGAAAGAAAAATATCTGTGCAAAAACTACTAAGTGTTCCCTTTATAGCGAAATTAAATAGCTGAGTGACTGTCCTCACAGAGACCTGGCTGGATAGTTCTATACCTGATGAGGCCATTGAGCTGGCAGGCTGCTCTGTCTATCGAGCAGATAGGACTGCGCACTCTGGAAAGACAAAAGGAGGTGGTCTGTGTGTATATGTTAACAATAAATGGAGTACAACTATGAATATTGTGGGGACATATTGTTCACCTGATTTGGAATATCTTAGACCCCTTTCACACTGGCGCGCTTTGCAGGCGCTAGAACGCTAAAAATAGCGCCTGCAAAGCACCCTGAAACAGCCGCTGCTGTCTCTCCAATGTGAAAGCCCCAAGGGCTTTCACACTGGAGTGGTGCGCTAGCAGGACGGTAAAAAAAGTCCTGCTAGCAGCATCTTTGAAGCAGTGAAGGAGCGGTGTGTATACCGCTCCTGCCCATTGAAATCAATGGGCACCGCGGCTATACTGCCGGCAAAGCGCCTTTTCAGAGGCGCTTTTCAGTGGTTTTGACCCTTTCTTGGCCACTAGCAGGGGTAAAAGCGCCCTGCTAGCAGCCGATTAGCGCCGCAAAATTGACGGTAAAGTGCTGCTAAAAATAGCGGCGCTTTACCACCGACGCACGCACCACCCCAGTGTGAAAGGGGTCTTATGGTAAAATATAGACATTTTTTTATACCAAGAGAATTTACGAATGTTATAATTGTGGCTGTGTACATACCTCCACAGGTTAATTCTAAGCTGGCTCTGGAGAAATTATACGATGCTATTAACACTCAGCTGAATGCACATCCAGAGGGGGTTGCGATTGTGGCTGGCAATTTCAACCATGTGGAGCTAGAAACGGTTCTTCCTAAATTTTATAAGAATGTGCACTTTCCAACAAGGGAGAACAATATTTTAGATCAGGGGTATATACAAATGTTTCAGTATATACAGTGCATATAAAGCTACTTTGTTGGCATATCTTGGTCCATCAGATCATACCTCTTTAATGATGATCCCATGTTATAAGCCTCTTGTTTGCAGAACAAAACCAGATATTAAAACTATACAGGTGTGGAGCGAGGAGTCAAATTCACTCATGCAAGAGTGCTTTGAAACAACTGATTGGAATGTATTTGCACAAGACACAGACTTAGGCCCCTTTCACATGTGCGGACAGTATGTCCGTATTTCATCCATCCGTTTTCGGATGAAATACGGACATACATGCATCCCTATGGGATAGCGGGTGTCAGCGGATGAACATCCGCTGACACCCGATATCATCCGCCTCCGCTATGGTCCGATTCTGCAGACGGCGGAAAATCCTATTTTTCCATCCGTCTGCAGAGCGGATCGGATGAACACATACAGACGGTCCATGTTCATCCGATCCCCCCATAGGGGAGAGCAGAGATCTGACAGGGACCGCCCTGTCATCCGCCGGCTCAGCGGGGATCAACGGAGCGATGCCCGCTGAGCAAGCGGATGTTCACGGAGCGGATCATCACGGATCCGTCCCGTGTGAAAGGACCCTTAGAGGAATATGCTTCATCTGTTCTAGCTTATATTCACTTTTGTATGGAGATGTTCCTAGTTACAAAAACTATTAAGGTATTCCCAAACCAAAAGCCTTGGTTGGATGGTAAAGTAAGGGCTCAGCTTAGAGCAAGGGATGTGGCCTTTAGATCGGGCGAATCTATGGCTTATAGGAAAGCTCGGAATGAATTAACCACTTGCCGCCCGCCCTATAGCGGATTGGCGGCGGCAAAGTGGTTTTAAAATCCTGACTGGACGTCATATGATGTCCTCAGGATTTTAAGCCGCTGCGCGCCCCCGGGGGCGCGCATCGCGGCGATCGTTGTTGCAGGGTGCCACTCTGACACCCCGCAACACCGATCTAGGTAAAGAGTCTCCGACGGAGACTCTTTACCACGTGATCAGCCGTGTCCAATCACGGCTGATCACATGTAAACAGGAAAAGCCGGTAATCGGCTTTTCCTCACTCGCGTCTGTCAGACGCGAGTAGAGGAGAGCCGATCGGCTGCTCCTCTGACAGGGGGGTTTGTGCTGATCAATTATCAGCACAGCCCCCCCGAGGATGCCCACACTGGACCACCAGGGATGCCACTGGACCACCAGGGATGTCCATTACCAGGTATGCCTCCCTAGACCACCAGGGATGCCAATCAGTGCCCCTAATGGATGCCAATCAGTGCCCACAATGGGCATCACTGATTGGCAGGCATTATTGTTTGGCACTGATTGGCATCCATTAACACATTACAGTGCCACCTATCAGTGCCCACCCATGCCACCTATCAGTGCCCATCCATGCCCATCCGTGCCGCCTATCGGTGCCCATCCGTGCCGCCTATCGGTGCCCATCCGCGCCGCCTATCGGTGCCCATCCGCGCCGCCTATCTGTGCCCATCAGTGCCCGTCAGTGCAGCCCCATCAGTGCCCATCAGTGAAGGAGAAAACTTACTTATTTACAAAGTTTTGTAACTGAAACAAAAAAAAATATGTTTTTTTTTTAAATTTTGGTCTTTTTTTAATTATTTTAGCAGAAAATAAAAATCGCAGAGGTGATCAAATACCACCAAAAGAAAGCTCTATGTGTGGGAACAAAATGATAAAAATTTAGTTTGGGTACAGTGTAGCATGACCGCGCAATTGTCATTCAAAGTGCAACAGCGCCGAAAGCTGAAAATTGGTCTGGGCAGGAAGCTGTATAAGTGCCCAGTATGGAAGTGGTTAAAGAAAGGCCTTAAGGAGGCTAAGCGTAGAAATAAACAGCGCATTGAATCCTATTTTGATAATCAAAATTCTTGTAGCATGTGGAACAGGATTAAAAAAATGGTAGATTTTAAATCTAGGAATACACAGGCTTGTAAAGTGCTCCCTGACACCTTAAACCAATTTTTTGCTCGCTTTGAGGGTCAAAATATGAGATGTGAAACCCATAGTAAAGAACTAGTGGAGGACGACCGTTTACTGGTATTAAAAATACATGAGGTCAGATCAAATTTGAGGAAGATTGACATCAGGAAGGCAGCAGGACCAGACGGGGTGTCAGCCCGTATACTGAGGGGATGCGCAGACCAGTTAGCAGGTGTTTTTATTGATATTTTTAATTTGTTATTGAAGCAGGCTGCAGTACCTTCTTGTTTTATATTGTCCCAATACCTAAAAAATCAGCAGTATCATGCTTAAATGATTATCGCCCAGTTGCCCCAACTCCTATGATCATAAAATGTTTTGAGAGGCTCGTATTATCACATCTTAAGAGCCGGTTCAAACACAGGCGGCATGACTTTGGGGGCAACTCGGCAAGGCGATCTCAAGACGCCCCCAAAGTCGTACAAGAACCTTTTTCTAAGTCGGAGCGACTTGCGTCGCTCCTATTAGAACGGTTCCATTGAAGAGAGCGGAGCACGACTTGTCAGGTGGCTGAGTCGCCCCTGTGTGAACTGGCTCTTAGGCAAGCATTCCTGTTGATCTGGATAAGTATCAGTTTGCCTATCGTGCAAATAGATGCACAGATGATGCAATTGCTATTGCATTGCATGCTGCCTTGACACATCTTGAGCACTCAAACACATATGTTAGGATGTTATGAATTGATTTTAGCTCTGCATTTAACACAGTAGTTCGACAAATTTGTGAAAAAAGTTAAAAGCTTTGGGCCTATGTCCATTGCTGTGCTCATGGATTATGGATTTTCTAACAGGCCACAAATGGTGAGAATAGGAGATCAGATGTCTAACACTATTATTTTGAATACAGGGGTACCACAGGGATGTGTGTTAACTCCGGCCCTGTTTACATTGTTTACGCACGACTGTACTCCCATACATGCGTCTAACACTATAGTGAAGTTTGCTGATGACACCACTTTAGTGGGACTCATACAAGAGAATGAGGAGACAGCTTATAGGAAGGAAATTCAACATTTGGTTGAGTGGTGTAGAGAAAATGATTTAATACTCAATATTGCAAAAACTAAAGAAGTAATAGTGGATTATAGGAGATCAAGAAAGATCAATCATTGCTCGGTTTATATAGGTGGTGAGGAGGTGGAAAGGGTGGACACTATTACATTTTTGGGAGTGCATATTACAAGGGAGTTGTCATGGTCTCAAAATACTTTTTTTTCTAGTGAAAAAAGAGCAGCCGTTTTTCCTTCGGAGACTGAAGCAGGATTGCCCTTAAAGGGGTTGTAAAGGTAAAAGTTTTTTCACCTTAATGCATTCTATGCATTAAGGTGAAAAAACATCTGCAGATTAGCGGCCCCCCAGCCCCCCCCCGTTTACTTACCTGATTCCTCGAAAGTCCCGCGCCTTGAACACGCTTGCTTCTGGGCGCATTCATTGGTTGATTGAAAGCAGCGCAGCCATTGGCTTGCGCTGCTGTCAATCACACCCAATGATGCAGCACGCCGGGGCCGAGTGATACAGTGAGCGGCTATGCAAGAACTCCTCACCATGCGAGCTCTCTCACATGAAGGTGAGGAGTTCTTGCGGGGGGGGGGGGGAGTCGAGACAGCTGCCGAGGGACCCCAGAAGACCAGGTTTGGGGCCACTCTGTGCAAAACGAGCTGCGCAGTGGAGGCAAGTATAACATGTTTGTTATTTTAAAAACATTTTTTTTTAACCTTTACATACCCTTTAAGGCCTCATGCACACTGGACGTTTTTGGACACTTTTACAGCAGCTGTTTTTGGCAGTAGATGTTTTTTTCTACAGTCAATAAACTCTCCAGCATGTTATCCTATGTGTCCATGCACACATAGGCTGTTATCAGCAGTTTTGGGCAGTGACGTTTTTGAGCAGTAAAAAACCCCCAAAACTAGTGGGTTCTGAGAGACGTTTTTCAGCTGTAAAAGCGCTCCAACGCTGATAAACGTTGAAAAACGCTCAAAGAAGTCGCTCACCAGTGTTTTTTAATGTTTTTGATCCATTGAAAAAAATTTAATACAATTTTCTTTAAAAAAAAAAAAAAAAACCGCTAAAAAACGCTATTGCAAAAACATTCAAAAAAGTTGAAAAAAAAACTCACTGCAAAGCTACTGGCGTTTTTATAACGTTATTTTAACGTCCAGTGTGCATGAGGCCTAAGGCTTCTGGTCAATTTCTATCATTGTACCTACCTGTAAGGTAAATCAAGGGTCTTTATATTTTAGCAGCTTTTATATTTCTAGCAATATCAAAAGTATATGTATATTTTTCTAGTTGAGTATAATTTCAAAAGGCTAACAGTTATTACAAGTTAAAACAGGATGTCTTGTGGTCAGCTAATTCAAGAACCTGTTAAGACTAACTTGGCTCAATGCCTGGACTTTGGTTAGCACATATATTTTGTAACTGTCACCAAGCAGAAAAGGCAGATGTTACACTGTATAACCCGTGACTCTCGTTTCCAGGCAGATTATGTTATAACTGATGATATGTATATCTTGTAAGTGCTTCATGTTTTGCAACATACACTTTATGTAGCTGCTGACTTTTAATAAACACAAAAACGACTGGAGCTCCTCTGTAAGAACTATCTTCAGAGTAAAGAACAAGTAGTCCAAGTGATGGTTTGACCCCCACAGAGCCCTCATCTCAACATCATCAAGTCTGTCTGGGATTACATGAAGAGACAGAAGGATTTGAGGCAGTTTACATCCACAGAAAATCCCTGCTTAGTTCTTCAAGATGTTTGGAACAACCTACCTCCTGAGTTCCTTAAAAGAACTGTGTGTAAGTGTACCTAGAGGAATTTATGCTGCTTTAAAGGCAAACGGTGGTCCCACCAAATATTGTTTTGATTTGGATTTCTCTTCTGTTCATTTAATTTCCATCTTGTTAATTGATCAAAAAAAATATTACCGTATTCGATTTCTGAAACTAAATCCTAAATTTTCATTTTTTACACCTGCCTAAAACTTTTACACAGTAATGTGTGTGTGTGTGTATGTATATATATATATATATATATATATATATATATATATATATACACACATACATACACACACACAAACATACACATACATACAGTCAGGTCCATAAATATTGGGACACTGACACAATTCTAATCTTTTTGGCTCTATACACCACCACAGTGGATTTGAAATGAAACAACCAAGATGTGCTTTAACTGCAGACTTTCAGCTTTAATTTGAAGGCATTTACATCCAAATCAGGTGAACGGTGTAGGATAACAACAGTTTGTATCTGTGCCTCCCACTTTTTAAGGGACCAAAAGTAATGGGACAGATGACCAATCATAAATCAAACTTTCACTTTTTAATACTTGGTTGCAAATACTTTGCAGTCAATTACAGCCTCAAGTCTGGAACGCATAGACATCACCAGAGGCTGTGTTTCATCCCTGGTGATGCTCTGCCAGGCCTCTACTGCAACTGTCTTCAGTTCCTGCTTGTTCTTGGGTCATTTTCCCTTCAGTTTTGTCTTCAGCAAGTGAAATGCATGCTCAATCGGATTCAGGTCAGGTGATTGACTTGGCCATTGAATAACATTCCACTTCTTTCCCTTAAAAAACTCTTTGGTTGCTTTCGCAGTATGCTTCGGGTCATTGTCCATCTGCACTGTGAAGCGCTGTCCAATGAGTTCTGAAGCATTTGGCTGAATAGGAGCAGATAATATTGCCAGAAACACTTCAGAATTCCTCCTGCTGCTTTTGTCAGAAGTCACATCATCAATAAATACAAGAAAACCAGTTCCATTGGCAGCCATACACACCCACGCCATGATACTACCACCACCATGCTTCAATGATGAGGTGGTATGCTTTGGATCATGAGAAGTTCCCTTCCTTCTCCATACTCTTCTCTTCCCATCACTCGTGTACAAGTTGATCTTGGTCTCATCTGTCCATAGGATGTTGTTCCAGAACTGTGAAAGCTTTTTTAGATGTTGTTTGGCAAACTATAATCTGGCCTTCCTGTTTTTGAGACTCACCAATGGTTTCCATCTTGTGGTGAACCCTCTGTATTCACTCTGGTGAAGTCTTCTCTTGATTGTTGACTTTGACACACATACACCTACCTCCTGGAGAGTGTTCTTGATCTGGCCAACTGTTGTGAAGGGTGTTTTCTTCAGCAGGGAAAGAACTCTTCGGTCATCCACCACAGTTGTTTTCCGTAGTCTTCTGGGTCTTTTGGTGTTGCTGAGCTCACCGGTGCGTTCTTTCTTTTTAAGGATGTTCCAAACAGTTGATTTGGTCACACCTAATGTTTTTGCTCTCTCTCTGATGGGTTTGTTTTGTTTTTTCAGCCTAATGATGCCTTGCTTCACTGATAGTGACAGCTCTTTGAATCTCACCTTCAGAGTTGACAGCAACAGATTCCAAATGCAAATAGCACAGTTGAAATGAACTCTGGACCTTTTATCTGCTCCTTGTAAATGGGATAATGAGGGAATAACACACACCTGGCCATGGAACAGCTGAGCAGCCAATTGTCCCATTACTTTTGGTCCCTTAAAAAGTGGGAGGCACATATACAAACTGTTGTAATTCCTACACCGTTCACCTGATTTAGATGTAAATACCCTCAAATTAAAGCTGAAACTCTGCAGTTAAAGCTCATTTTATTTGTTTCATTTCAAATCCATTGTGGTGGTGTATAGAGGCAAAAAGATTAGAATTGTGTTGATGTCCCAATATTTATGGACTTGACTGTATATGTAAAATCTAGTCCTAGAGTTATAGTCAGCTGACAGTACTAAATTTGGCTTCGGCTCTGATGACTTATAGTCATACTAAAGGTTAGAATTAGATGCAAAAAGTAAAAACATACTGTGCAGGTGATAAGAAGCCAAGTGAAATAAAGCTGCTTGCAATATAACAGAGCCAATTGTGCAAAAGCATACATAAGTCTACTTTCACATTGAAAGCGCCCACCATCAGCGGTAAAGCGCTGCTAGTTTTAGTGGCGCTTTACCGTCGTCCTAGCTGCGCTTTTCGGCCGATAGCGGGGTGCTTTTAACCCCCGCTACGGCCGCAAAAAGGGGTTAAACACTCCTGTGTTGCGGCGCTGCCAAAGTGATTTGCAGATGCTTCGGCAGCGCTGCCCATTCATTTCAATGAGCAGGGCGTTTTGGGAGCGGTGTATACAGCGCTCCCGCACCGCCCCAAAGATGCTGGTTGCAGGACTTTTTTTCCCATCCCGCAAGCGCACCGCCCCAGTGTGAAAGCACTCGCTTTAGCGCTAAAATGCCCGAAAAACACCTTCAGTGTGAAAAGGGGTCTAATAAAAATCGCAGCAAAAATAGTCCATATAGTGTTTAAGCAATATATGAATTATTTTTTAATGATTTACTTTGAACTTCATTTATTTAGCGCTGCGATTTTTATTATGTAGAATTAGATGCACCCCTCTGAACCGGTTTATAGCATGCCTAATGTTAATGGTAACCAATGACAAAGAAATGATAACCTGCATCAATGAATTTGGATTGGCTATATGTGGTGTTATCATTTCTCTTGGCATAGAAGTTTGACAAACAGCAGGAAGCCTGCACTGTGACAGCACAACAGTGGAAAGAAAACATATTTTGTTTCTTGAAGTTCCCCTCTGAAAGACATGCTTACAGTCTTGCACTATACTCGTGTCTGATTTTCAAAACACACACACCCACGCTACCAGAGTACAGTATTGTAAAAACAATAAGTAGTTACGGGTCTAGATTCCAAATCTGTCATGGCTGCCAGACTAGTCAAGAGATTTTTACAACAGCGCTCTACATCCAAGGTAACCTATATTTATCACTGACTGATTTAAGAAAGAAAAAAAAACATTGTAAAATCACAATGTGCCGCTCTTTGGTAAAGCATATCATGTCAGCATATAGAGGAAAATGCGCCTTATTTAGAGAGACACGGTATCATTAGCTTTCAGTAAATTGAACAGCTAAAATCTGAAAGAAGAGAAGTATAAGAGAAGACGACAGGTGTCATTAGAACAAGTGGTAGAAAAGTTGTAATTACAGATCACCATCACAACCAGATTACGGTTTTATTCTCCATCAACCAATACAATGTGATGGTGTGCAATAATTATAAGCATTACTATTACCACCTGGATATTTATGGTTTATTTCATGGTGACAAAGGCAATATTCAATGAAATGTACAGTCTTTTCATTTTTTTTAAGATAAACTTGTAAAAGGGATGTAATACAGGCATATTTGAGTATTTGAGCAAAATAACACCCACCAATCATGGAGCAAAGTTTTTTTTTTTAAAGGGTCATGTGGCATGTGCCCCTTGCTTGCGTTTCCTCCTCTAGTGAAGTCGGTAATCAAACGCTGTAGTCCAGGCACATTGATGACATGAACTAATAATGGCCCTGCTGTCTCCTAGAGCAAGGGTCTTCATACTGCGGCCCACAGGCCAAATGCGGCCCGCTGCAAGATTTTATCTGTCCCTTTGAGGGGGCCCTGATGTAAAGGGGGACTTTTATGTAAAATTGACTTTGATCGAAATGGGGATCCAATAAAAGGGGGACTTTGATGGGGACTAAAGGGGCTCTGATAGGCTCAAGTTTCTATTGTTCTAAATATGATCATGCCAATTACAAAAAAAACCTCCAAGAAAAATGTATTTGTTTAAATTTGATTTGTTAATTTTAAAAACAGATTTTTGCCTGCGTATTATATATGTTAAATATATGATGTGGCTTTCTTAGGGAAAAGTGTGGAGACCCCTGTTCTAGAGTATGAGAAGAACTCACTGCTGGACAGTGAATTGGAAGTAATGGCATCACCCAGGCAGCAAAGTGGGCACCCAGGAGATACTCGCACTGCAGTACATAAGAGAGAAGACTTGGGATTCACCATTCTGGGCAGAAAAGAAAAGTAAGAGCTGGGCTCACCCTTAGCATGGAGTCATGTTCTTAGAAGAAGGGTGTCCCTATTTGCCCCCCTTCTTATAATGCCAAACTACAGGGACAGACATATGACAAAGGTTATATTACAAGGACTAGATTTTCCCTGTTAGACCCAATTTTGGTAATTGTAATTTGTATCTTATCAGTTTTATTGGATGGGATCACCTGAATATTATGCAGTATATGATATTGATCAATTTCATTTTCAACCACAAAAATGGTAGCACAATACCATTTCTTATCAAATTATGGCTTTGTGTAATGACTATAGACATAAATATTAATAAGGTTATATGGTAATTCTCCAGTCTTGACACTCACATAATTGATCAACTCTGTACTACTTCCTTGACGCTCATATGGATGTATCACATATTCTGCCCGATTTCAGAAAGCAGTAGTGAAAGGTTAAACTCATGCATTGCTAAGTACAGCGATACAGAGCTTAATGACAGACATTTACCCTCTATTACTATGAAATGAAGGTGTGCAGAAGTGATCATTACGAGGCAGGTTAACATAGAGTTTCTCTCCTCGTTCAGCACTGAAGAAATTATGCTAAAGCACATTCGGCAGCACAAAAACTATAGACAGTCACGTGAAAAATTAAGTACACCCCATGGAAACTGTTGACATTTTCAACATATCTGAACAGGCAAACATCTAATCTTTATTCAGTTCCTACAGATAAAGGTGATACGCTAAAATAAGAACACAAGAAGAATTTGCCTATTCAATTTTCAGTGCAAATATCAATAGAAATAACGATGTTCTGTGTAAAAAGGAAGCAAAACCTTGGCATTAAAAGCTAGTATTGCCTTCTGTAGCAGAAGTGGCCTCTTGTATAACCAAAAAGGTAGAAAAATGTGGCGCTTACGCAATTTTAAATACTAAACACTAATCTATAATCAATATAACAAAGTGTGATAATTATGGGGGACAATCCTCAAAATATGCAAAAAACAATATGATGATAATAATAATGAATCCTCAATAACTGTATGAAAATGACAAAGTGCAGAGCGATGTGTTCAAAAATGTGCAAAAAAGCAGTCCAATATGTGCAAAAAGAAGAATTGCAATAAAGTGCAATATGTGCCCAAAAAGTGACAAGTAATGTAGAAGTATAAAAATGTCCATTCAGAAACAACAGTTCATAGAAAAAGTGCATGTGCATTAACCACTTAACGACCGCTCACTGTATATATACGTCGGCAGAATGGCACCGACAGGCACAATCACGTAGAGTGTACGTGATCGCCTTTGTACAGTTGGGGGGTCCGATCGGACCCCCCTTCTATACAGTGAGCAGCCGTTTATCGTTGGGGAGCGTTCAGAGATGAGGGGGTGACCATTCGATTTCGGCCACCCCCTCGCGATCGCTCCCGGCCAATGAAAATGCTTCCTCTGCCATGTGATGTAAACACAGGCAGTAGGAAGTGATGTCATCTCCCTCGCGGCGGTCTTTTCGATTCCGGCGCCGAGGAGAGAGGAAGCAGGTTAGTGCACCAACAGTCCACTGACACGTAGGTACACATAGGCACACATTTCACCCCCCAGTCACCCCCAGATCACCCCCCAGGTCACCCCCCAGCCCCCAATCACAGTGTCACTGATTGCAGTGATCATTTATTTTACTGATCACTGCTTTTAGTGTCATCTGTGATAGTAAAAAGTTGCAGGGCAGTTAGGATTAGGCCCCTTTAGGTCCAGGGTAGCCCCCTAACCCCCCCTAATAAAGGTTTAACCCCTTGATCGCCCCCCAGGTAAACCTTTCACCCCCTAACGCCAGCGTCACTAAGCGATCGTATTTTCGATCGCTGTATTTAGTGCCGGTGGTGCCCTAGATAGCCAGTTATTTATTTTTAGTTTCACCGCAGGTTTTTAGAGCGTCAGGTACCCCCATATATTATTTTAACCCCCTGATTGCCCCTAGAGTTAACCCTTTCACCAGTGATCACCGTATAAGCGTCACTGGTGACACTGGTTACCCAGTTAATTATTTAGTTATTTAGGTAACCCGTCAGGTTTTTATATAGCGTCGGGTACCCCCATATTTAACCTAATAAAGGTTTTAACCCCCTGATTGCCCCTAGTTAACCCTTTCACCAGTGATCACCATATAAAGGTTACGGGTGACACTGGTTGGTTAGTTTGCTTTTTATAGCATCAGGGCACCCGCCATATATCACCCAATAAAGGTTTAACCCCCTGATCGCCCGGCGGGTGAGATCAATTAGGTTTTAGCGCCAGAGAGGGTCTGCGTCGCCCCAGGCAGCGTTAGGTTAGTGCCAGTAACGCTAACACCCACGCGCAAAGCATACACCTCCCTTAGTGGTATAGTATCTGATCAGATCTATACTAGCGTCCCCAGCGGTTTAGGGTTCCCAAAAACGCAGTGTTAGCGGGATCAGCCCAGATACCTGCTAGCACCTGCGTTTAGCCCCTCCGCCCAGCCCAGCCCACCCAAGTGCAGTATCGATCGATCACTGTCACTTACCAAACACAACACACATAACTGCAGCGTTCGCAGAGACAGTCCTGATCCCTGCGACCGCTAACAGTTTTTTTTGTAGCGTTTGATATATTTGCTGACGACAGTCGGGTGCTTTTTTTCCTGTGAATCTTACTAGTGTACCCCTAAATTTAGAGCCCAAAATGGCAAGACGAAGGTACACTAGTAAAGAGGCCTACGAGATTCTGAGCATGACAGATAGTGAAGAGGAGGTCACGTATCTGTCAGATTCAGGCTCAGAATATCTTCCCGTAGAAGACAGTGACGTCAGCGGCCCCACGTCAGATAGCTCCGACGACGAAGTTGAGGTCCCTGCTAAGGTCAGGCGTACCCGATCCCGATCTTCTGAGGTTGTTGAGGAGCAAGAACCGCAGGGCTCTCGTATCATGGAGCAGAGGAGTACTAGCGCCGCTATTCCTTCTGGTGAATTGACAAGCACCAGCGGCCTAGTACAGCCTGGGCGTACATCCAGCACTGCAGTATCACGTGGCGAGTCCCATAAGTGCAGTTCAAGCTGGCGAGGTGGCAAGCACAAGTAGTGTCCCGCTGCCACCAAGAAGACAAAGGCAGGCCCGTCGTACCCATAGTGCTCTTCCTGCAGAATTCGCCTATCCTGATTGGGTCCCCACCACTTCTGCAGAACCTGTACTTCCCCCATTCACTGCCCAACCCGGTATTCAGGTGGAAACAGCTGATTTTATGCCAATCGATTATTATTCGCTGTTTTTCACGGAAGATCTCTATAGATCTATTGTGGACCAGAGTAATTTATATGCTGGTCAATTCATCGCCGCTAATCCCCAGTTGCCTTCCATTGCCAAAGATTGGAAACCAATTACGGTTTCCGAATTTAAGACCTTTCTGGGCCTTTCCCTCAACATGGGCACACATAAATTCCCGTCATTGCGTGCTTATTGGTCCACGCACCCAATTGACCACATGCCCGTGTTCTCTGCCTCCATGCCCAGGAAACGATACGAGCAGATTTTGCGGTTCATGCACTTCAACGACAATGAACTTTGTCGTCCACGTGGGGACCCTGAATACGACCGGCTCTATAAAATTCGGCCCCTCATAAACCACTTCAACGAACGTTTTGCAGCCTTGTTTATTCCCGATCAAGCTGTCTGCGTTGATGAGTCCCTGATTAAATTTTCTGGCCGCTTGGCTTTCAAGCAGTACCTTCCCAGCAAGCGTGCCAGATACGGGGTCAAGCTCTATAAGTGCTGTGACAGGGCAACAGGCTATGTATGGAGCTTTATGGTTTATGAGGGAAAAGATAGTCAGGTTGAGCCGGTCAACTGCCCGGATTACATAGGGAGCGCTGGCAAGATAGTGTGGAACTTGGTGTCACCCTTATTCGGAAAGGGGTACCACTTGTATGTGGACAATTATTACACGAGCGTGCCACTGTTTAGTCACTTGTTTGATCATCAGATTGGAGCATGTGGCACCGTGCGACCTAATCGCCGGGGCTTTCCCCAGCGGCTTGTAGATGCCCGTCTTAGGCTGGGGGAGAGAGCCTGCGTAAAGTGTAATAACTTGCTCGCTATGAAGTGGAGGGACAATAAGAATGTTTTCCTTCTTACCTCCCTTCATGCAGACACGACAGTCCAAATTCCTACGGCGACTGGTGTTGTGGAGAAACCACTCTGTGTCCACGAATATAACAAAAATATGGGAGGGGTGGACCTCAACGACCAGTTGATGGCGCCGTATCTAATTGACCGTAAGGCGAGACGCTGGTACAAAAAAGTGTCTCTATCCTTATTCCAATTGGCTTTGCTGAACGCTCATGTGCTATACAGAGCTTCAGGCGGGACGTTATCTCTTCTAAAATTCCAGAATGAGATTGTCACAGAACTCCTGTATCCAGGCGGTTCTGCACCTCACCATCCCCTACCAAATGCAGTAAGCCGGCTGCATGAGAGGCATTATACGCATCTCCTCCCGAGTACCCCTACCCAACGAGCCCCCCAAAAAAGATGTCGTGTCTGTAGCAAGCGCGGATTTAGGCGTGACACCCGTTATTATTGTCCACTCTGTCCTGACAAACCTGGTCTTTGCCTTGGTGAATGTTTTGAACGCTACCACTCAAAAGTGAAGTTTTAGCGTAGGGTACAGCATTTCACAGACTAGGACACACTTACACAGGGTCTCCCAAGATGCCATTACATTTTGAGAGACCCGAACCATTACAGTTGTTAAAGTTTAAAAAAAAAGTGTAAAAAAGAAAAAAAAAACGTAAAAAACAAAACACAAAAAAAATATAAAAGAAAAAAACCAAAAATAGTTGTTTTATTGTTCTCTCTCTCTCTCTCTATTTTCTCTCTATTGTTATGCTCTTTTTTACTGTATTTCATTCTGCAATGTTTTATCATGCTTGCTTTTCAGGTATGTAATTTTTTGTTTTCAGGTGCGCCATTCAACTGCAGCGCGGAATTATTTATCTTGACAGCAACAGCGTTTGCTCCCACGATACATAAAGCCGTGACTCCAGTGCTGTAGGAGGTGATTTCACCACCACAGTTAAAAAAAAAGAGCATATATGCCGAAGCATGGGGGCAGCAGGGGCGGAGGAGCGATTTTGCTCCTAATGCCGCGTATATACGGTCGAAATTCCGACGGAGGCTTGCCCGTGGAAAAGTCCGACCGTGTGTACGCGGCATAACTTTTTTGCGGGAGGATGCCCCCATGCTTCGGCATATATATATTTTAGCCACAGGTTGCGTTAAAAAAATGTTCTATTTTTTACTAGGTTTTGTTTTGGTATTTGCTTTGCAGGTATGGTATGGTAAGGTCTTACTGTTGTACTGTAATGTTACTTTGTTTTAATGTTAACCATCATTTGCTTAGCAGGTACGCCATTCAGTTGCATCGCGGATTTATTTATCTTGACAGCAACAGCGTTTGCTCCCACGATACATAAAGCCGTGACTCCAACGCTGTAGGAGGTGATTTCACCACCACAGTTAAAAAAAGAGCATATATGCCGAAGCATGGGGGCAGCAGGGGCGGAGGAGCGATTTTGCTCCTAATGCCGCGTATATACGGTCGAAATTCCGACGGAGGCTTGCCCGTGGAAAAGTTCGACCGTGTGTACGCGGCATAACCTTTTATGCCGCGTACATACGGTCGAAATTCCGACGAAGGCTTGCCCGTGGAAAAGTCCGACCGTGTGTACGCGGCATAACTTTTTTGCGGGAGGATGCCCCCATGCTTCGGCATATATGCCCATCATTAGAAGTGGGTGGATGAAGGGAGGTATTCTAATGGTGGGCATACCCACCGATCAATCTCTTTTTTTCGTTCAGCCAACAGGCTGCATGAAAAAAAAGATTACAATACATGTCCAACAAGGACCAGCAACGTACTGGTATGTTGCTGGACTTTGAATGTTTATACCAGAATGATGCCTCCAGGTTTAGGTATCATCTTGGTATCATTCTTTTCAGCCAGTGGCCGGCTTTCATGTAAAAGCAATTCTAGCAGATAATTAGCCTCTAGACTGCTTTTACAAGCAGTGGGAGGGAATGCCCCCCCCCGGATATAAACAGCGCCATTGGGAAATTGGGAAAGCATTTTATCACACCGATCTTGGTGTGGTCAGATGCTTTGAGGGCAGAGGAAAGATCTAGGGTCTAACCCCCATTTTTTTTTTCAAAAAAAGAGTACCTGTCACTACTTATTGCTATCATAGGGGATATTTACATTCCCTGAGATAACAATAAAAATGATAAAAAAAATAAATATGGAAGGAACAGTTTAAAAATACAATAAAAAAGCAAAATAAATAATAAAAAAAAAAAAAAAAAAAAAAAAAAAAGCACCGCTGTCCCCCCTGCTCTTGCGCAAAGGCGAACGCAAGCGTCGGTCTAGCGTCATATGTAAACAGCAATTGCATCATGCATGTGAGGTATCACCGCAAAGGTCAGATCGAGGGCAGTAATTTTAGCAGTAGACCTCCTCTGTAAATCTAACATGGTAACCTGTAAAGGCTTTTAAATGCTTTTAAAAATGAATGTAGTTTCTCGCCGCTGCGCGTTTGTGCGCAATTTTAAAGCATGTCGTGTTTGGTATCCATGTACTCGGCCTAAGATCATCTTTTTTATTTCATCAAACATTTGGGCAATATAGTGTTTTTTAGTGCATTAAAAATAAAAAAAGTGTGTTTTTCCCCCAAAAAATGCGTTTGAAAAATCGCTGCGCAAATACTGTGTGGAAAAAAAAAATGCAACACCCACTATTTTAATCTGTAGGGCCTTTGCTTTATATATATATATAATGTTTGGGGGTTCAACATAATTTTCTTGCAAAAAAAAAAATGTTTTCATGTAAACAAAAAGTGTCAGAAAGGGCTTTGTCTTCAAGTGGTTAGAAGAGTGGATGATGTGTGACATAAGCTTCCTAATGTTGTGCATAAAATGCCAGGACAGTTCAAAACCCCCCCAAATGACCCCATTTTGGAAAGTAGACACCTCAAGCTATTTGCTGAGAGGCATGTTGAGCCCATTGAATATTTTTTTTTTGTCCCAAGTGATTGAATAATGACAAAAAGAAAAAAAAAAAAAAATGTACAAAAAGTTGTCACTAAATTATATATTGCTCAAACATGCCATGGTTATATGTGGAATTGCACCCCAAAATACATTCTGTTGCTTCTCCTGAGTACGGGGATACCACATGTGTGAGACATTTTGGGAGCCTAGCCGCGTACAGGACCCCGAAAACCAAGCACCGCCTTCAGGATTTCTATGGGTGTAAATTTTTGATTTCACTCCTCACTGCCTATCACAGTTTCGGAGGCCATGGAATGCCCAGATGGCACAAAACCCCCCCACATGACCCCATTTTGGAAAGTAGACACCCCAAGCTATTTGCTGAGAGGTATGTTGAGTATTTTGCAGATCTCGCTTTTTGTCACAATGTTTTAAAAATTGAAAAAAGAAAAAAAAAATATGTCTTTCTTCATTTTCAAAAACAAATGAGAGCTGTAAAATACTCACCATGTCTCTCGGCAAATAGCTTGGGGTGTCTACTTTCCAAAATGGGGTCATTTGTGGGGGTTTTGGGCTATCTTGGCATTTTATGGCCTTCAAAACTGTGATAGGTAGTGAGGAGTGAAATCAAAAATTTGTGCCCTTCGAAATCCTGAAGGCGGTGCTTGGTTTTCGGGGGCCCGTACGCGGCTAGGCTCTCAAAAAGTCCCACACATGTGGTATCCCCGTACTCAGGAGAAGCAGCCAAATGTATTTTGGGGTGCAACTCCGCATATAACCATGGCATGTTTGAGCAGTATATCATTTAGTGACAACTTTTTGTACATTTTTTTTTTTTTTTCTTGTCATTATTCAATCACTTGGGACAAAAAAAAAAAATATTCAATGGGCTCAATATGCCTCTCAGCAATTTCCTTGGGGTGTCTACTTTCCAAAATGGGGTCATTTTGGGGGTTTTTGTGCTATCTTGGCATTTTATGGCCTTCAAAACTGTGATAGGTAGTGAGGAGTGAAATCAAAAATTTATGCCCTTAGAAACCTTGAAGGCGGTGCTTGAGTTTTGGGGTCCCGTACGCGGCTAGGCTCCCAAAAAGTCCCACACATGTGGTATCCCCGTACTCAGGAGAAGCAGCAGAATGTATTTTGGGGTGTAATTTCACATATGCCCATGGCATGTGTGAGCAATATATCATTTAGTGACATCTTTGTGCAAAAAAAACAAAGTTTGTCATATTCCCGCAACTTGTGGCAAAATATAAAATATTCCATGGACTGAACATGCCTCTCAGTAAATAGTTTGGGGTGTCTACTTTCCAAAATGGGGTAATTTGGGGGGGTTTTGTGCTATTTCGGCATTTTATGGCCTTCGAAACTGTGATAGGTAGTGAGGAGTGAAATCAAAAATTTACGCCCTTAGAAATCCTGAAGGCGGTGCTTGGTTTTTGGGGCCCCGTACCCGGCTAGGCTCCCAAAAATTCCCACACATGTGGTATCCCCGTACTCAGGAGAAGCAGCAGAATGTATTTTGGGGTGCAATTCCACATATAACCATGGCATGTGTGAGCAATATATCATTTAGTGACAATTTTTTGTACATTTTTTCTTTTTTTTTTCTTTTTATCATTATTCAATCATTTGGGACAAAAAAATAAAAATATTCAATGGGCTCAACATGCCTCTCAGCAAATAGCTTGGGGTGTCTACTTTCCAAAATGGGGTCATTTGGGGGGGTTTTGTGCCATCTTGGCATTTTATGGCCTTCAAAACTGTGATAGGTAGTGATAGGTAGTGAGGAGTGAAATCAAAAATTTATGCCCTTAGAAATCCTGAAGGCGGTGCTTGGTTTTTGGGGTCCTGTATGCGACTAGGCTCCCAAAAAGTCCCACACATGTGGTATCCCCGTACTCAGGAGAAGCAGCAGAATGTATTTTGGGGTGTAATTTCACATATGCCCATGGCATGTGTGAGCAATATATCATTTAGTGACAACTTTGTGCAAAAAAAACAAAGTTTGTCATATTCCCGCAACTTGTGGCAAAATATAAAATATTCCATGGACTAATAATGCCTCTCAGTAAATAGCTTGGGGTGTCTACTTTCCAAAATGGGGTCATTTTGGGGGGTTTTGTGCTATTTTGGCATTTTATGGCCTTCGAAACTGTGATAGGTAGTGAGGAGTGAAATCAAAAATTTGCGCCCTTAGAAATCCTGAAGGCGGTGCTTGGTTTCCGGGGTCCCGTGCGTGGCTAGGCTCCTAAAAAGTCCCACACATGTGGTATCCCCGTACTCAGGAGAAGCAGCAGAATGTATTTTGGGGTGCAATTCTACATATAACCATGGCATGTGTGAGCAATATATCATTTAGTGACAACTTTTTGTAATTTTTTTTTTTTTGTCATTATTCAATCACTTGGGACAAAAAATAAAAATATTCAATGGGCTCAACATGCCTCTCAGCAATTTCCTTGGGGTGTCTACTTTCCAAAATGGGGTCATTTTGGGGGGTTTTGTACTGCCCTGCCATTTTAGCACCTCAAGAATTGAGATAGGCAGTCATAAATTAAAAGCTGTGTAAATTCCAGAAAATGTACCCTAGTTTGTAGACGCTATAACTTTTGCGCAAACCAATAAATATACGCTTATTGTCATTTTTTTTACTATAGACATGTGGCTGAATACATTTTGGCCTAAATGTATGACTACAATTGAGATTATTCCATTTTTCTTATAACAAAAAGTAGAAAATATCATTTTTTTTCAAAATTTTCGGTCTTTTTCCGTTTATATCGCAAAAAATAAAAATCGCAGAGGCAATCAAATACCATTAAAAGAAAGCTCTATTTGTGGGAAGAAAAGGACGCAAATTTCGTTTGGGTACAACATTGCATGTCCGCACAATTTACAGTTAAAGCAGCGCAGTGCAAAATTCTGAATTCACCTCTGGTCCTCTAGCTACCAAATGGTCCGGGGCTTAAGTGGTTAAGCGGCGAAATACAATTCATCCCATTGTTTCCACCATCCACGGTGCGCTAATGGTTTGCCCCAGCCTCTCACCTCATCAGAAGACCCCTACAGGTCAAGTCGAGCCTCCAAAGCAAACTAATAATTTCCAGGAATATCCATGACCAGACAATCGTTGACTCAGAAATCTCTTTCCAAACTCCTCAAATGTTGGTTATCATGTAATGAAAGAGGGGGGCTCCATAGTGTAGTAATTCAAAGTAGATTTATTAAAAAAAAACAAAAAATAACTCGCAGTTTAAAATTGCACTGTTCAACTCCAAATAATAGGGTACTTCCGGTCACGACCGGAAGCAACGACACCTGGCTCCTTCCTGACGCGTTGCGTCACTGAACACGTGACTTCATCAAAGGGATGACCGTCCTCCAGTCTCTGACATTGACTCTGACATTTTTGAACACTTCTCATGTAAAAGTAATTTACTAGTTGCACTTACTATTATTATTATATTATACTATTATATATTTTATATATATATATATATATATATATAATATAATTATATTATTAGTTACATTTACTATTTGCTAGTTGCACAAATGGCCCCTTTTCAAAAGCCCTGTATGAAATTTCAATTCAGGGCTTTGACTACAGCAGTCAATAACCCTCTATTTCTTCTTTTTTTTTTTGCCATTTTTGGCTTGAGTGCTTCAGACCAATTATGGTGTCTATAGACTTCAACTTCTGAACATATGGTCTCACATTCTCATCAACCACACTGATTTATCGCAGAATGTATAGTTGACTCGATGACCGTGGGCTGCCCAAGCCCTGAAGCAGCAAAGCAACCCCAAACCACAACATTTTCACCACCACCAATCACAGTTTTATAAGCCTCTTCTCCTAGAATATGGTCTGTGGTTTGCATCTAAAATGTCTACTGTTACTGTGACCACATAAAACTATGTGTGTCTTTGTCTATATGTTTAATGGCAAACTGTAATCTTGCTCTTTTTGTACAGTAAAGGCTTTTACTATACCTCAAATGCAGATTGAATTGGTACAATCTATTTCAGTGTGTTGATGGATGCACTTTGACCCCAACTGTTGCAAGAGCTACCTAAACAATTTTAGGTTTTCTGGAGATTTCCTTTAGAATCAAGCAGTCAACATTTGAGTTAAATTTGCTGGTCAGACTATAGAACTACTGCAATTCACAGCTTACCAAATAATTAGACCTCATATGTTTGCACTTTTCTCAGCTTATCTGTCTTGGGATAGGCCAGCCAATTCTAGATTCACAGAATTCATGAAGGTACTCACTCCAATCTTAGATATGTCACCTCTTACGCAGCAGAATTGCAAACCCTACAGCCCGCTCCTTTTACTGTGTGGCTTGCCCAGTGCCACAAAGTCTCTGGCTGAAATCCTTAATCAATTAAAATTTTTGCCTGATAGGCATCCACAACTTTCTTTAGGAGGGCCTTAGAGAGCTCTATTGATCTTGGTATAATGACACCAGACACATCAATATATCAAAGAGAACACCAGATCTTTGATGTCCAAGGTTTAAATAAGACAGGTTCTACCTGCATACTTCCTAAGGAGGTTTTAATTATTACTACCTAATCTGGAACACTGGATTCTATCTTCATGGATTTTAAGTGGTGCTAAATATAGGGATCTACTTACTTTTTCATATGACAAACCTGTATTTTTGTTAATGGAGATTAAACGAATACACCATGTCAATTTGATGTGTCATGTGTTCAAGTAGAGTTATAAAACTATACTTCTAGCACTCTACAAAACTCTGGGTCAACCAGATCATGAGTATGTGGTTAAATTCTGATCACCAATGCTCAGGAAGACTGTGCTTGAACTGGAGAGAGCCCAGAGAACGGCAACCAAGGTACCTCAGTTATGAGGAATGACTACAAACACTACACTACTTCTCCCTGGAGAAGAGACCCTTAAAGTGGTTGTAAACCCACTAATCCTTTTTTATTTTTTTTGGCAACCTGCAAGAGAAAGGCATAATGAGCTAGTATGACTAGCATATTAGCTCATTATGTACCACTTACCTTAGATCGGGGCCCCCGAAGCAGTCCGCGTCCCTCTATCTAGACGCATCCATCGCTGCGGCGATAGCCGGAATGTTAGTTCCGGGTATCGCCGCACCAGCCAATCACAGCGCCGCTCCGGCGCTGTGATTGGCCGGAGCGGCGAAGACGTGACTCCGCGCATGCACGCATGACCCGTTGAATTCGGCTACGTCATCGAATACTGCGACCTAGCCGAATTTGTGAATGGGATTAACCCCATGCGCATGACGTCAGCGTCGCCGCTTTTAAATGCAAATATCTCCTTAACCATGTAGGTTAAGGAGATATTTCATGCACCTACAGGTAAGCCTTAATCTAGGCTTACCTGTAGGTGTTTGTTTACAAAGTGGGTTTACAACCACTTTAAAGGGGTCGTAAAGGTAATTTTTTTTTATTTTACCTATATCTGATATATATGCTGAATACATCTGACATCTATATATTATTTCCACCAAATTTTTTTTTCCCTGTTTTATACATACCTATTTTCGGCACTTCCTTCTTTACAGTCCCTTTGGATTTTCACAGCTTCCGGGTATTGGAGCGCGCTCCCTGCCACTACATCATATGTGAATGTGAACTACAATTCCCTTTATGCTTAGCGGCATTGCCGCATTTTCCCTGACTGCTTGAATGAGAACGAGCATGGGAGGCTGTGTCTCCCGTGCCTGTGAGCGCAGACAGCGTCTCCCCACGATAACCCCCTTCAGAATGGCTCGAATGATGGGGCAACAATCTGGGAGAAAAACAGGAAGTGGGGAAAATGAACCCCCAAAAAAAGCATTTGAAAACTAAATTGAACGAAAAGGTAAGTGAAAAACACACTACACTACCTTAAAGGAGCAGGATTAGCAGAAAATGCCAAAGGTTAAGTATCACTTTAACTGGGGGTATAATTGCAATATACAAATCTTTCAATAGTGACTCACATTGGGAGGAAGCTATTTAACCTAAAGTATCTAAAGACAACATGCAGTTCGGCAATGAAGTTGGACAAGAAGCAGTTCAATCTTAAACTGTAAGGTGGTCTTTAATGTTAGGGTGGTAGAGAATGAAGGTGGCATCGGCAGGGAGAGTAGATAAAAAAAAAACTTTTATATGTTTCTTAGCGATCACAATGTACATGGATATGGAAAGGGAAATGAGACACACAGGTGGAACTGCATGAATTGGGGTCTTTATTTAACCTTACCAACTATGATACTATGACCTTTATCGTTGAACATTATTTAAATGAATATCCGTTTGCCTGTTTAAATATGTTGAAAAAAGTTAAAATTTTAATTGGGTATACTTAATATTTTATATGACTTTATATATATTTAAGGGAAATACTTTCTGCAGAAAATCATTTTATTATTTGGACTGCCTTAACCACTTCCATACCGGGTCATTGTAAAATGACACCGGCAGGAACCCTCTCTCCCTCCGGGTGGACGTCATATGACGTCCTGGGTTTGAGGGGGGATATCTGAATGATGCCTGCAGCTAGAGGCATCATTCAGATATCCTTGTTTTCAGCCGGCGATTCTGCGCACCATAAGAATGATCATAGCAGCGGTTCCGCCGCTTGATCGTTCTTATAGGTGGCAGGAGGGGACATCCCCCCTCCCACCGCCATCCGGTGCTTCTCCGGACTCTCCCGTGCCATCGGGGACCCGGAGAGAATCGTCCGGCGCCGGTGGTGGGTCACGTGACGAGCATAGAGATGACTGGTGACCAGATGGTCACCAGTCATCTCTATGACCGTCGGAGGCCCGGGCGCGATGTGATGACGTCACGCCTGGGTCCTCAGATGTAAACAAAGCCGCCATTGCGGCTGGTAAGTATGAGATCGGTGAAAAAAATTTCACGATCTCATGCTTTCCAGCCTGGAGGAGAGATGCGGGGTCTTATTGACCCCGCATCTCTCCATAAAGAGGACCTGTCACACACATTCCTATTACAAGGGATGTTTACATTCCTTGTAATAGGAATAAAAGTGATCAAAAAAAAAGTGTAAAAAAAAAAAAAAAGTAAAAATAGGAAAAAATAAGTAAAAAAAAAAAAGAAAATTATAATTTTTTTTTTTAAATGCCCCTGTCCCCAATAGCTCGCGCTCAGAAGCGAACACACACGCAAGTCCCGCCCACATATGTAAACGCCGTTCAAACCACATATGTGAGGTATCATCGCGTGCGTTAGAGCGTGTGCAACAATTCTAGCACTAGACCTTCTCTGTAACTCTAACCTGGTAACCTGTAAAAAATTTCAAAGCGTCGCCTATGGAGATTTTTAGGTACCGAAGTTTGGCACCATTCCATGAGCGTGCGCAATTTTAAAGCGCGACAGGTTAGGTATCTTTTTACTCGGCGTAACATAAGCTTTCATATTTTACAAAAAAATTGGGCTAACTTTACTGTTTTGTTATTTTTCAATTCATGAAACCATTTTTTTTCCAAAAAAAAGGCGTTTGAAAAATTATTGCGCAAATACCGTGCAAGATAAAAAGTTACAACGACTGTCATTTTATTCCCTAGGGTGTCTGCTAAAAAAACATATATAATGTTTGGGGGTTCTGAGTAATTTTCTAGCAAAAGAATGATGATTTGTACATGTAGGAGAGAAGTGCCAGAATAGGCCCGGTATGGAAGTGGTATGAAAATCCCTGTATGGAAAGGGTTAAACTAACCTATGACACACACAAGGTGGAAGTTGCCAATCTGGGGCTAACTCAATATTCTGAGTATCAATTTGACAGGAGTTGGTACATTTTCTGGGGCAGTCTGCTCTTCTCTGTAAAAGTTCTGGCAAGAAGTCTGAATTCCCTTGATTTGTGACACATTTTAAAAAGAAACTAAAATATGTTTGGGTATATTTTATGTTCATTTTCTAGAAGTTTTTTAATGGTCACTTCAGAACATTTCAGCACTTGACAACACTGGATGTTTTGTTTAACCACTTAAAGTGTTACTAAACCCAGAACCCTGCATTCACTATATCTGGTCTCCCACAGTACACAGAACATGGAAATGCAAATATTTTAGTAAATATAAATTGCTAAATAAATTTTCTCATCAGCTGTATATAGCAGTCTTGTGACTTCTATCAGTGTCTGTTAAAGCTTGTAGGAGGAGTTTTCATTCTCCTCTGACTGACCTATGAGGCTGCATGACCCCTGGCACTCAGTCTGGAGAGTGCTGATTGGCCCTGTGCTGATCACATGCACCCTCCAAAGAAAAAAAGAAAAAATCTCTCTAGCAATACACACCTAACTGAGCATTTGCAGAGTGCCTTCAAAGCTCTGTACTATCAGGAGATGGGGCAGTAAAGGAAGGGGAGGATCAGAGAAGACAGGATCAAACAGCCTTTTTACACAATAAGCAAGATCAACCCCTTAGGTTCTACAGGGAGTATAACCAGCATGCTTTACTGCATATACATTCTGATTTTACTGTTGTGGGTTTAGTAACACTTTAAATAGAGGGTGTACTTTTGGCACAGGATTCACAGATCACTATTGGTTTTAAAAAGATGAAACAGCAGAAGCCGTTTGTCTTCAGTTTCTATCCCTCCGATTGAAAAAAAAAATCTAACAGTTGTCTGGACGCTGCAGGAAAAGCGGGTGACAAAGGGAAGAAATGTCACTACTGTGAAACACGTTATAGCCTGAGCTCTGTAAATAGGCATTTTTCAACAAAGCAGCCTGGAAAAAGTGAATAGCATTTTCAGAAGGAGAAGCATACAATGGCAGCCCTCATGTATTTTATAACTCCAGGTTAATCTTAAATTGTATGTTCAGGCATTACCCACATTTACCCCTAAACTTCCCTCTTCCCCTGTAGTGCATTATTTTTTTCCTTCGTCATCTTATTATAGTGATTAACAGATTTATTACTCCTGGAGACATCACCAGGAGCAAAAACGCCTGTAAAATTATTTCAGCGGCTGCTGCTGAGAGCTCAATTCCTATTGATGTAGGCACATGCAAGAACAACATCTCCCAAGAGCCCAGTGTGTGGGTAGAGTAGACTCTTGGGAGTCAAGACACAGTAATGTTTTGCTTGGAGAGAAATTAATGTATGCAAGTGGAGTGGGGGAGATACTGCGTGTGGAGTTCTGTAGGCCAGCAGGCAGAACTGACAACGCTGCTTGGTAATTCTGGGTGGTAAATGTTTTCAATCCAAACCGGAATTTAGGGATTACACTGCAAATGTGGCAGATCAACAGGTATTTTTCTTTACTTGCAGAGATTTTAAAGCCCAATGCCAGAAAAATTTAAAAGCACTATTGAAAATGAGATATATTAACTTGCAATGACCTTTAAATTGTTGCAGCAACCATTGAAAGATTCCTTACTCATATTCTCATTCCTAGGGCTAGCTCCACCCCGATTTGCTTTTCATAAGACTGGTGGCTGCAATTCCCCTTTCCACCTGCAGCCACTGTTCATGTAAATGCCTATCTATAATATTCTTCTATGAGTGGCTATATAATTGCATTGCTGATGCCTACAGTGGGAGTACCCAAGCTGCACAGACCCCTGGTCTGTCCTGCCCACCAATGATTGTAAGCAGTGCCGGGACAAGGTCATCCAGTGTCCATGGCAAAGATGCCAAACTGTGCCCCCCAGTTCATGATGTGCAAGCTTAGGGGACCCTACACGCAGCAGTCTCTTGGTTGTCAAAATCATTGTGGCTGTCACTACTCTTGTCAGCCTTGTAACAGAAAAAAGGTTATGACTAAGGCCTCGTAGGCTGAAACTTGTCAAGTGATCTTATCTGCGTTTGTACACTGTGGTTTTTAAATAAAAAGGATGATTTTTCTTAGGAGCAACAACTGGTGTGCAGGATATCTCTCTGCATTATCTACTCAGCCAAACGACTGGATCGAGCACCCAGGAGCTTTATCATCAGTATGTTATATGGTTAGTAGCACTGATTCTTCTGTTTGCAAAGGCACCCCCATCCCTACAGCAAACCA
This sequence comes from Rana muscosa, assembly GCA_029206835.1. Classification (NCBI taxonomy): domain Eukaryota; kingdom Metazoa; phylum Chordata; class Amphibia; order Anura; family Ranidae; genus Rana; species Rana muscosa. Next base: position 92,490,051 of record CM055117.1, on the reverse strand, counting down.
TTGCGGCCAGGGCAGCGGCCCTGATTGTAAGGGCTGATTTCGAGCAATGTGACTCCTGGTCCGTCTTGTCCTTCCACATTTGTCTGCATAGATTGGCTGGTTGTGAAAACATCTGAAGTTCTTTTTGTCTAGACATACAACGTTAAGACATTTATATGAAAATTATGAAAGCTGAAGTTGATGAACCCTCTTTTAAAGAATGTGAGCTCCCTCTCATGCTAAAGCTCTGTCTTCATTGCTTTTTGAACTGCGGACCCTGATAAGTATAGGGAAAAGGAATGCTTTACACTTTTCTGATACTCACAGCACGATTGTTTTGGGTCGGTGACTCAAAAGTATAAAAAAAATAGGATTTTTATAACAGCTTACCTGTAAAATCCTTTTCTTGGAGTACATCACGGGACACAGAGCCTAGTAATTACTAAGTGGTTATATTCCACCTTCAGGTGCTGGACACTGGTGTAATCATTTAGACAGGATTTTTTCTCCCTATATAACCCCCTTCCCATACTGGGAGCGCCTCAGTTTTTGTAGCAAAGCAATAAGTGTCCCAATATCCCCAAACAAGAGGGGCGGGAGCTCTGTGTCCCGTGATGTACTCCAAGAAAAGGATTTTACAGGTAAGCTGTTATAAAAATCCTATTTTCTTTATCATACATCACGGGACACAGAGCCTAGTAATTACTAAGTGGGATGTCCCAAAGCAATGACTACTGAGGGGAGGGAGACACAAATAACGCAGACCACCATCAGACGTGAGGACCTATACTGCTGCCTGCAGCATACTGCACCAAAAAGCGACATTCACTTGATAGAAATTTGTGAACGTATGCACTGACGACCAAGTTGCGGCCTTGCAAATATGAGTCATAAAGGCTTGGTAATGCACCGTGCATGAAGCGCTTACTATCCTGGTAGGGTGCACTATAAAGGAAACCGGGGAAATCCCTCTCTTTAAACCACAAGCCTGAATCATAACCTAATGAATTCACATATAAACAGTTAATTTAGCCTGCCTTTTCCCGGGGCCTCCTGGCAACAACATCAGTTTTCCGTATCTGAGCAGCCGCTTCAGATAGGCCTTGACTGCTCTCACTCTAACGAGAGAGTGTAACCATTTTAATAGCCAATTTGAACGCTGCCTGCCCATTTCTAGGGTCTTCTGGCAACACAACAAAATGTCAGTTTCCTATATCTGAAACCTTCAGATAGATTTTTAACTGCTCTCATCTATATTGAGTGAAAAGTAATACATTTTCCTTCCGCAGAACAAGGTTCTGGAAAAAAGGAAGGCAAGAAACCTCTTGATTCAAATGAAAACTAGATCCTTCTAGGAAATAAGGCTGGGTTAGGATTTAACATCACCCAATCCTTAAGAATAATCAAGTATGGCTCTATACAAAGTAAGCTTCCAATACTGAAACTCTCTTGCGGAGGCTACCGCAAACAAGAACACCAATTCCCTTGTTAGAAGGATGAAGGGAAATATGGTGCATCGGCCCAAGGTGCTGACATTGTAGGCCGACAAAACTAGACTCAATCCCCCAAGCACAAGGGCGACCTAACTGGTGGACTTATATGCGTTACCCTTAGTATAAAGGCCCGGATCAAAGAGTGCGAAGCAAGCGGCCTTTGAAAATACTGACAAGAGCGAGATCGGATCCTTGATGTAACTTAAGGCTAGCTCCATCTCCTTTCCTAATGTCGGAAGGTAAGAATTTGACCTATGATATACTTCCAAGGATGCCACCCCTTGGTTTTACACCAGGAAAATGGGCCTTCCAGATCCTATGATACATGGTCCTGGAGGCTAGCTCTCCTGTATGAATCAAGGTAATTTGCCACTGATCCTGAAAGCCCCGATCCTCAAGAATGCAGGCTAAAACAGCCAGACCATTAATTCCCATGTTTGCAAGACAGGATGGAATACCCCCTTGCGAAGTAGGTCTGGACAAGATGTAAGGGACCCTGGGTCCTCTACTACCCCCCCAGCTTCCGTTCCCCTCTGATGTTGCAAAGAAGCCACGGTAGTCGCGGCACTGGGGGGAGAGAACGCATAAACCAGTGACAACTGGTCCCATGGGGCCACTAACGCATCTGTCCCGCATGTGAGTGGATCCTTTGTCCTTGACACAAAGCTGTCCAACTTCTTGTTGAACCTGGACGCCAATAAATTATGTCCGGGGTACTCTTTCTCTGGCATTTGGTCAGAAAAAAGTCGGGGTGTAGAGGCCATTCTCCCGGGAACAACTGTTGACGGCTCCAGAGAACCGCCTGCCAATTCTCCATTTCACAAAATGAAGATTGTCGATAGGCAAGGCACAAGCTCCTATGCCCAAGCCAGAACATGGCTCACTTCCCTCTGGCTGCGTGACTTCTAGTGCCTCCTTGGTAAACAAAGTAAATCACTGGTGTGGCATTGTCGGATTGTACTCTGACAGAACAATCCTGCAAACTAAACGCCCAGGCCTTTCAGCCAGACGTGGCATCTGTAGCTCTAGATTGTTGATGGATAAGGCTCACTTGGAGCATGACCACTGCCCTGGCATCCATCCCTAGAGACCAGCCTTCGTAGCCGCCACCTCCCAGGTAAGCGGCATGAAGGATCTTCCTTTCTGCCAATCTTTTGGTTAAGAACCACCAAATGAGACTCCAGCGTATCCCTGGGACCAGACTCTTGGATAAAGCTAGGTTAGGATCTACTTGTTCCAGGCCGACAGAATAATGTTTATAGCAGCCTTGAATGAAACTGAGCATAGGGAACAGCTTTAAATGAAGCCACCATCTTCCCTAGCACCTTAAGCAAAAGGCAAATGTAAGGAACTCTTCCTTGCCTTGACCACATAGACCAGCTTTCTTATAGCGCCGACTTTGTCTGAGGCAAAAAACTCTCCTTTTTGGGCTGTGTTCTAAACATTCCAAGCTTTTTACCGAACGTAAGAATGTACCTTTAGACTGGGATCCTAACCCTGGAGTTCCAGATACTTGACCATGCTGGACACACTTGGGTCCAGCCATGCTACTGACTGATCTATCAGCAGCAGATTGCCTCGGTATGTCATTACTGCTATACCCTGGGCCTTTAGACCTGCTAGAGACCGGCCCTAGCACCCTGTAAACCCGGGCACGGTGGCTAACCCAAAGGGTAAGACCACCAATTGGAAGAGGTGCTGTTCCCCTGTGAAATGCAGACAACCTCTGCAGTCCCATGTAAATAAATACATATGCAAATGGCTCCCCATATGTGTATGTGGCAAGTGTAAAAAGCCATATGCCTCTATGGAAGCGTGCATTCATGGAAGCATGAATTCATACAAATATGTTTTAGGCAAAACATAAAAAAGTGTGTGCTGTATACACGCATACATATAGCACGTGTGCAATGGAACGGGCATCTTGCAAGCAAGCATGTGTTTATGAACGTGTTATGCAACATGTATCCATGCACACACGTATTCCTATGTAAACACAAGGAATCCTGTATAATTAAAGGAAACTTAAATTATCATGCCTCATTATGCAATCATGCAAAATCTAAGCGAACATGCAACTTTAGGCGATCATGCATTCTTATGCGATTCAGCATTTTTTTTATGCGATCAAACATCTTATGCATTTTAAGCACTACTGTACGGACAAGTAGCCTTGTGTGACCAAAGATTCTTGGGTGATCAAGCACCCCTGTGCGATCCAGCATCTTTATGCAATCAAGCATTTTTATGCGATTTTAGGCATTTCTGTGAAAACAAGCCTCTCTGTGCGACCTAAGCACTTTAATGTGACCAAGCAACCTCATGCGACTATGTAAAAAACATGTAAATCCATACAAACAGAAACATGTATCTTTATATGATCAACAATAAACATGTTCTGTTACTTGTTTTTACCCCACATGCATTTTGTACATTCCAATCTCATGCAATTTATGCAAACATGTGGACTGGTAAAGAGGAAGTTATCCTCTGCAGATGTGCGTTTCCGCAATCATGCGATATAGCTGTTGTGCGTTAGCAATGTGCACCAGCAACTGTGCATCCCAGCAGTTGTGCGTTTGGCTAGCCTGAAGCCAGCACTAGGATGAGGATCCTGTGGAGGTTTTTCTAGCAACCTATACTACTCGGCTAGAGTTTTTAGGAGGAGAAAAAAACAGCTTATGCGGGTACCCAACCAGCAGAAATAAACTGTTGGAGCAATGGATGGAGTGGGAAGGTACAAGCAACCTATGGGAATTTTATTTATTTTTTTAAACCCCAAGTAGGAGACAGAGGCTTTGGCCGTCTAGGCTGAGGGTAAGTTATACGCAGTATGAATCTCTGAAAAAAAGACTGCAGCTGCAACTCCAGAACTTGTGAAACTTCTGATACCTCCGCCTCGTTAGACTGCACCTGTTCGCTCTCCTCTGACGGTGAACTTTCATCCTCAGGACTTTAATCCTCTTGTTTGAGGATTTAAAGCAGGGGAAGGGGCACACCCCGGTTTCTGCTTCCTGTGAGGATGCTGCGATTAAAGCAGTTAACCTCTTATAGACCAACAAATGCAATGCAAAAAAACTTCCAAACTGACTTTTGCAGAGTGGCTGCAATGTTGGGGGAGGCTGCAATGCCTGACGGCGCCATTGGCTCAACCTGTGCGGCTGCCTCAAGTCTCTACAGGGGAGGATGGCGATACCTTGGTGCCCTTTTATATTCCTGCCCCTGAACTTTTTCTACAGGGAGACACAGTCCTAAGCTAAAAGCAGAGGAACTTAACAGAGGTGCATCAACAGCTGAACTTAGTCTAGCAAAAAACAATGCCTGCTAATCTGCACAGCTTGATGCTGTGTAGGCGTCTTAGGTATGTCTGTATCCAACACACAGGAGGTGCTTATGTGCCCCAAGCTGCTGTGTCCCTCTGGCTTTACAGAGCTCTGGACGTCTGGGGCTTTTTTGAAGGGCCCGCAATGCGCCATGAGTCGGCGCACGCGTGCCAGCGGCAACCACACCCCCCCCGGAAGAGAGATCCCCCAAATGGAGCGCCGTGGACCTCGGACCCCCCCCACAACTGTGGCAGAGCCTCAAGCGGAGGAAGTGAGCCGCTCAACAGACCGGCTGACACTGAGCTTTTGTTTCTGGAGAGCATGGCAAGTGAAACACCAGGTATGTCTCTTTACTGCCTCTAGTGGCTGAAAACAGATAAGACATGCAGCTTCTCATGGAAGATAATTCTTAAGGTATTCACCTAGGATTGTCTTCACTTACCTTATCCCTGCCGCAGGATACTGCTGAGCACAGACAGACCCAATCTTCCCCCATCACGGCGGGTTAAGTCAACAGACCTTCAGGGACTGGGTTCGTAGACAGGATTTCCACTCCCCTGGACCTATACCGCATCCTGCCAGAAAATCTTTGTTATGTGGTCAACCAAAGTACTGGAAACCAGGATCCAGCCCTCCCAAGAGAGGCAATACAGGCAAAACCTTGTGCTTCGGATATGAGGCCCCAGGTACCATCCACTTTGGATGGATCTGGTCTTTATGGAGGCTATTTAAATCCAGCATGGATCCCTCCAGTGGAGCTCCTCAGAGCACATTTTTTCTCGTGACCAACACCTTAGACACTGGCGAAAAAATTTAGGTGCTCCCATTATGGGAGGGGTTATATAGGGAGGAAACTTCCTGTCTAATTGATTACACCAGTGTCAAGCACCTGAAGGTGGAATATAACCACTTAGTAATTACTAGGCTCTGTGTCCCGTGATGTACAATAAAGAAACTAGAGCAGCCAAGCAACTAACATTTTCTTGAGAAGGCCAACAATGCCAGCCCCTATACTTCCTAAAACGTCACTTTAAGATTTAATTCGAAGTTTGAGGGGCAGTGTCAATGACATTTATCATGCATGCTCCCCTGGCTCCAACCCAAGAAAGGGGCAAACATGAATTATGGTAAAACCTGACTCAATTGTCAACCACATAGATATTCCTTTTTATATGTTTATTCTTGTCTTTTAAAAGTTTTTGTATTTTCCATGTTTTTTCAAAAATGTTGTGCATCCTGCTTCCTTTGCACTCTAAGCAGCTGCCCTTTTCACATCTTTGGTCTAAATACGTTACAGGGTCTGAAATTCGCTTCGATCCTACAAGGGAAGTAGACAGTCATTTTAATGGCCAATCTGAACCTGAAGTATGGCTATAGTGTAGTGTAAGAGGATTATCAATATACTGTAGTGGTCCTGAGCCAGTTGAAGAACTGACTCAATTTCACAACCAACTCAATTTTTTATTTCAGAACAATAAAATAAATTATTAAATTGGCCACTATGAGTGACAAAGACGGAGACAATTCCATTTTAGGGTGGACTAAAACACGAGGCCTAACAAAAGTAAACAAATTAGATCATGGAAAAATATTCTTTTACTTAGAATAACTAAAGATGGACATTATAACCATGAACACAAATAATTTTCTCATTTAGGTCTACAAACCAGTTTGAATTTATAAACATATGAAAAGACAATTATATAGTAAGAGTGTTGTTAACTATGTATGGCGTTATTTAATGACTCTCGCCTATCTATGAGTGTTTGTTTGGGACCTAAAGGAGTAATATAATTTAAAATATAACAAAAAGCGGAAACAATGTAAAAGTTCTTGACAGCAACCAGTGAAATACGACTTTCCTCTAATATGTTTTCCATTACTTTCACTGTCTATTTCCCAACGACTAAACCACCCTGCTCCATTCACATAAAATATGAAGTTAATTTCAGCATTTATCACCTTAATTAGCTTTACCAAGTGCATCTTCATAAATTTCAACACACAAATTCTTCCAGGGGAAAACAACAATAATTATCTTGCTGAAGACAAACTATCAAAGCGTCCCAAAGGCAGAGAGTGTTAGTGCCTTGTAGCGCACATCCAAACTGTTAGCCAACACACAGGAGGTAAATTTACAAAGACATGTGCAGCAAGCGGCAATGCAGAATGGGGTGGGGCTGAAAAAAAAAAAAGATAATATGAGGGCTTCCATTTTATTTTCATCAACTCCCTACACTAGTGGTAAGGCAGGTTGAATTACTTAAAGTGTTTGATACCCAAGCATTTCATATTCCTAAAATGTACCTGATGTAACATGTACTTGTATGAAAAAGCCTCCTGTTCTCGTTGTATTGCTTCCTTGGTGTGAAATCCCTGGTGTTCCTGCCAGTACCTCTGCTTTCCGATTAAAAATTGACCACACTAAGCAGGAGAGCACAGCATGGTCAGTTCTCTAGCTGTGCTAGGAACTCTGTGTGCTCTCCTCCAATGATCAGACTTGCACCGACACGCCTCACCTGCACATCCATTCACTGTGAAGCTCAGTGTACTGTGGTTTCTTCTGCCCCAGCTCTTATGCAGCTGAGAACAGAGGGAATGTGATCAATTATATGAAAGGGAGAAAGAAGGTATTTATAACGTTTTTAATATCCATACACAGATGTTTGCCTTTCATTTCTATTTTAAACCGAATGTTTTTTTTTTGGTGATCGTTTATAATCACTTTAAATGCCATAAGTAAAATATGTGTTCTTGGCTCCACCCAAAAGTAATGACTATTACAAGGGCTCCATGAAATTAAATTATAGACAAAGTAATAGGAGTGAGATTCCTCTGTTTGGTTTTCTAATGGTTACAGTGGAAAGCCAGGGTAAAAACGATAGCAATTGTATCTTGTTCCTGGAGGCCATAGATTATATTCAAGGATAAGTCCACCTTAACACTAAAATCTCTACATCTACAGACATTCCCGATCTAACACTAACCAATCTAGCCCTGTAAAGAAAAAATTAGTATACATACCTTTTTTGAAGCCGATCTGACCCGATCCCACGCTGAGCTGTCAGCTGCGACTTCGCTGTGGAGGGGGGTGCGGAGGACACAGCCGACAACAGAGGCCACATAGTAAGTCTATGGGTGACTTCACTTCCCATCCGATGTCGGCTGTGTTCTCTGTGGGGCTTCTGCCACTGGAGACTGGCTGGCTTTAAAAAAAAGGTATGGATACTGATTTCTTCTTTTACAGGGCTATATAGGTTGGTGTTAGATCGTGGATGTCTGTGGTTCTAGAGATTTTAGTGTTAGGGTGGACTTATCCTTTAAATACTAGTTGGGGACTCCACATCAATTGAGAAACCGATTCATCAATTATGGGTGAGGGGATCTTTCTAATGAGAACCTCTACTTTGTCCATGCAGGGCAAAGCAATAGGTTAATTTAAGTGCCACCTTTTCCTAACTGCACACGTCTTCCCTTTAAGCTGACCATACAAATTACAATCTAACTGTACACTCTCATTTAGATCTACCAACAAGTATGTAAAGCAAGGGCCTGCATAATTCAATACAAATTAATTGGATAATTTAGTTAGGTCCTGGTATCGTTTTTGCAATTCTAAAGTTGATTGTACAGAGATTATATGGTCAGATTTTAGAGGAGGTCCAACCCCCCCCCCCCCCACTGAATTTTTTTAAGTCAGTAGCTACAAGTACTGTAGCTGATGACTTTTAATATTAATACACTTACCTGTCCTGGAATCCAGCGATATTGCCACCCCAGACAATGTTTCCATTGGCTCTCGGGTGCTGGCGCTGCCTGTAAAGGAAACAGGTAAGGCAGGTTCCCTACTGTGCATGTGAGAAGCGCACTGTGCTTTGTGATTGGTCCGGCGGTGGGGGAAGGAGGATGCGAACTTCCGGGGGACTTCACTGCAGCCAGGTCTCCCAGAAGTGGGGACGGGCACCTGTCAAAAACAGGTACCTGTCTCCCCCCCCCCACACACCCCAGAAAGATGCCAAATGTGGCACAACAGGGGGGGGAGAAAGCAGATAAGTGGAGCTTCCACTTTTGGGTGGACTTCCGCTTTAAGGTGTGGAAGAGCTTTAGTCCTGCAAGCTGCTGGGAACAAAGGTAGGTAGCCTTTTTAGGGCTGACAGTGTTGGGTGATTGAGCAGCCAAGAAGAGTGAGTTATATATATAATCCATAGCCAGAAGTACCACAAAAGTTTATTTTCTCTATTTTCTCTTTATTTTCATTTTGGATAGAGCAAATAAGTGTTTTAATCTCTGCCTTTTTTTTGCCCTCTGTGCCCCATTGTAAAATTTCCCTTCACTTCCTGTACCACAGCCAAAATGGGAAGTAATGACAAATCCCTGGTTGTCGCCAGGGTCTCCAGAATTAGTGTTCCCATTGGAAGATTTCCCTTTTACTGATCTGATGAAAACACAGAATTTGTGGTTCCTCTAATTTTCACATATGGCGATAACAGTAAATAGGACAAAGAAAGGGTAAATCTCCCTGGGGGCAGAGACAGAAAATAGAAATCAGATAGGTGTTCCAATCCTTCTCCACGCTATCCAAAACTATAAAAAAAGTTTTGCCTTTAGTTATACTTTAAGTGAACCCATGACTTGGCTCCACATGGGCAAAAGCTAAATTTCTTAGGGGTTTGAATAGAGTGACGGGTCGAAAACCACGTCAACATTTAATTGCTGCCCTTATCACCAATTGAGAGATTTCTCCTCACTCAGACATAACCGTACATGAAGGGAAACTCCTCCCCCCCTCCCATTGTGGGCACAGGCAGCAAGAAAAAACTTTATTTAGCTTTCAAATAGAGTGGAGAAAATGTTGAACTTTTATCAGGGTTTTACGGTTGTCTGTAGCTCCATATGGGAGATTTCTTCTCACTTTCTTTCCAGGTGATGGGTTTCAGACATGAAGGGAAATCTGAGCGAGATACAGACAGCATTATAAACCTGCCTCTGAATATATACCTGACTAAAGTTAGGATGTTGCCAACGATCATTTAAATTTATTGCACTGGGTACATAATGCCCCATCTTGAATTTTAGGTGCAGTGATGCTGGCTGCACATCCATTGATAAATAAATCACAGTGAGATCTGCATTTGATAGCCCTTGAATGACTCTGCATTGTCTTTGTAAATTCCCCCACGGGATGCAGACTGGTTGTTTACCGTGCTTCCACATAAAGCAATTAATAAGACACAGGTGACAGAGGAGGTTAACACCAGGAACTGGTGAGGTTAGTTATAAGGCAGGGTGGTTTCCAGGAAGTGACTTGTTATTGGGAGCAGAGGCTGTGGCAACAGGCTGCCACAGGTCAAAGAAGACCACTTACTGATGTTGCCACAGACTGCCAGGCAGTATTCCTCGGAATCAAAGTTGTTTCGGTTGCCGCCACAGCCTCCATATATGAACGGTACGCATTTCCTCTCCGTGACATCATAGTACCATCGGGTGATCATTGCTCGGCAAGGGCCAGTCTCGGCTTGATCAGAACACACCTCTATTTGCAAAATGCGGAGGAACCCAATTTAGTTTGAGAGCAGCATGGCATACAAACACAACTAAAACAATTTTCAGGTTAGGTTCACCGAAAACCGATATCTCAAATAGTGTGGATGTTGAAACATCCATTGATTTCTTCTAGCTCTTGAGGACTCCAGGAGATAGAATACATTTTTCTGGTGTTCCCAGCTATGCCCCTTTTCACACTGGAGGCTCACTCCTCTTATGACATTTAAACAAAGCAGGTAAAACAAAATCCAACCGGAAAAGGCCAAGTCTAATGCCGCGTACACACGATCGATTTTTTTGACGGTGAAAACACCGTCGAGAAAATCGACGTGAAAAACGAGGAACAGCTTGTTCCCCCCACACACGGCCGTTTTAAATGTCATTTTTTTTTTGGTCGAAAAAAACGACCGTGTGTGGGCTCCGCGGCAGTGTTTCCCTATGGGAAACACTGCCGCGGAAAACATGTCGAAAAAAAACGACGAGAAAAATTAGAACATGTTCTAATTTTTCTCGTCGTTTTTAATGCCGTTTTTCTCGTCGAAAAAAATGGCAGAAAGCCCACAGACAATCGTTTTTCTCGTCTAAAGGAAAAAATGACGTTTTTCTAGACGAGAAAAATGGCCGTGTGTACGCGGCAGGAGGCATATTTGTTGGGTAAGGCAGACAAATTCTGGTGTGCAGATCTTGCCAGTGGGGTCCCTGATAGATAAAACTGTGTGGAGATTAAACTGGTTGGCATCTATCAAAAGGGAAAATGACAATTTTGGGTAAACCATGCCTTTAAGGAAGAATTAATTGAATGGTTGTAATTTCCTATGACACCCAGAGCTGGGATGAATCTAAGCACACTGTGGTGCATATCAAAATAGTTCCCAGCTTTCATGATGCATGCACAGCTGCACTACGGCACTGCCAATTAACACCATATTTCCAACCCGCAAAGACAATTTGCTTTATAGGGAGAAAATGGCATTAGATTATTACAATTCACTAGAAAGAGCCATTTACATTTGCAATTATCAAAACAAACTGCTTGCAATAAACCCCTTTCAAGCACTCTGATAGTCTGAACAAAACAACAGTTGTTCATGATACTTCTCATGTGTAAGAGCTCCCTGTAAATACACCACCTAACGGCCAAGATTAAATCCTCTTTTGTCTAGTGATTTGCAAATCTGACTATTGGATGGCTGGACTAACCAGCAGCCAGATACTTCCTGGCAGTCTAGAAAAGTCTCTGGAATCTCCAATCTATTTTGGGACTCAAAGAGGTAATCACCATCGGTACCGCAAGATACTGCAAAATGCTGGGAAATAACAATAGAAGGGAATTTTGACAGTTATATAGCTATTCACATTAAAAGCCCTTTAAAGTGAATATAGACTCAGGCAGCCCTAAGCTTCAAACAGTGCAAGAAATATCAGCTGTGAATGATACAGGACTTACAATGGACAACCCCAGGCCCCCTGAGGACACCATCAGTGTTCCTATAAACAGAGGCAGGAGTGAGCAAAAATAAAATGCAGTCCTTACAATCACTTTGGGTACCTAGGCAGTGTTCACATATGTTAGAGTGCTCTTTTTTTTTTAAGTGGAAATTATCTGCCAATGGAACATTTTTTCTGATTGCTTTAAATTGTGCCAATGAATCCCTATTAGCCAAACTTTAAGTTTTATGTATAAACCTAACTTAATAAACAGACTAAGCATTCCTTATACCCAAATCAAATATAAGTATGCCGGGCCTTTATCATAAACGTGCAAGCCTGGACAGAAACTACAACCCTATACACTACCGATATGGAAAAATCGGAATATCGGAAAACAGAATAGAGCAAATTATTTTAGCAACTTGGAACTAGCCATCAAGTGACAGCTTCCACACAAAGGAGCACTGGACAAATTGTATCACCTGAAATTACGTTAGCCTAATACTGTATGTAGCAAGGCAGTGCTACCAGGCTATAATGCAGGTCATACATGGGTCGAATTCTGAAAAATTTTCTTAAAATTTTTTGTGTGTTTTGTAATCCGATGGTGCCACCACTGATTTCGAAATTCGACCTACCAAGCCTTCAATTTCACCTAATTTTGCTACAAAAAAGAAGATTTGTGGCCGGGAACCTTCTTTTGTTTCCAGGTCACAGCTCCTGTGCATTTATTATTTTTGATTAGATTTCTTGCATGATTCTTCCATTATTGATTAGAAATTTGTTCATTTTTCAAACATTTTCAACATGCCTGATCACTCAAATTCGATGGTCACATTAAAATCGGCCATTGCTGCGGCCCACGAATGGTGCGAAATATAAAAGAAAATTCTAAGATATGATTTTCCCCCAAAAATTATTTTAGAATTCGACCTGTGTATGGTCGGCTTAACTCTCCATATTTCACCTACAACTTCATTTTTGTGTTTGAGTGAAGAATAATAAAGAAATGGAAATTAATGTGAATAAGAGCAAGACAACCCTCTGTGCAAAAAAAATTATAAATATATATATACACACACACACACACTGTATTTATTGGCGTATAACACTCACTTTTTTACCCTGAAAATAGAGGGTAAACTGTGCCTGCGTGTTATACGCAGGGGGCTGTGGAAAGTTTTTTCTCTGAAACTTCCCTCTTAAAGTTGGGGTGCGTGTTATACGCAGATAAATACGGTATATATATATATATATATATATATATATATACATATATATATATATATATATATATATATATATATATATATACACACACACATATATATATATACACATACACATACATATACACAGTGAGGGAAAAAATTATTTGATCCCCTGCTATTTTTTTATGTTTGCCCACTGACAAAAAGTTAATCAGTCTATAATTTTAATAGTCGGTTTATTTTAACAGTGAGATACAGAATAACAACAAAAATCCAGAAAAACGCATTTACAAAAGTTATAAATTGATTTTCATTTTAATGAGTGAAATAAGTGTAGCAGGCTCTTCCTCCCCTCTCCCCGTCCCCTCTATTAAAGTTCTGCTCGCAATGTCTCTGGTCTAGGGGTATGATAGGGGAGTGAGAGGGTGCGCTACGCCTGGCTTCCACCACAGATGTATAAGTGGTATTAGCAATGCCTTCCTTTACCTTCGGGCCTGTGCTGTGCATCGGATCCTCCCTCCAAGAGTCTCCGAGAACCTCGTCTGCCAGGAACTTGAGCCACACACCGTTAAAGTCCAACACTCCTTTATTTAGAACATAACATGGACTCCCTTGGCTATAGAACAGAAAAAGGAGGTGTGTGTACGAATAGGCCCAGACACAAGTTCGATCCTACACTCTCCTCCAAAGAGTGGGTTATGGTCTCCGCACGAGGGAAATTCACCTTCCGGAGGGTCTCCGACAAGAGGCTCACCCGTCACCGGCAGTATGCTGCACCGGGTCTTCAGATGAGGAGCTCTTCCCGGTCCATTACGCCCACCTCGGATTCAGGCATCCATCTCCGGAGTACCCTAGGATCCTTCCCTCGCGGAACTCAGTGTTGGGCACTGAGCTCCGGACCGCCGTCCGAGTACCTCACCCCAGGCTAAAGGTGCCTGAGATGGAACACGATTCTCTGGTGGTCCTCTAGGCCTAGTCCGCCTAGAGGACAAACACGAACTCCGTCCGCAGGCTAAAGGTGCCAGGGACCAACCACCCCGTGACCAAGGTGGCCGGCCCCTTTTATCCCCTCTCCCAGCAAGCACGGCGGGTTCCCCGTCCCACCATACCGCTGCCCAGAGAGGACAAAAATAAGCTCAGCACACAGCGGTATCCGTCCGTCGGACCATGGTGACAGCGCCACCCAGTGGACCGCCGGAGACACACCACTGGTGTCACTGAAAATTCAAAAACTTACGGCGGGAAAGTAAGTACCCGCTACATAAGTATTTGATTCCCCATCAATAAGCAAGATTTCTGTCTCCCAGGTATCTTCTATACAGGTAGCAAGCTGAGATTAGGAGCTCTCTCTTAAAGGGAGTGATCCTAATCTCAGCTTGTTACCTGTATAAAAAACACCTGTCCACAGAAGCAATCAGATTCCAATCTCTCCACCATGGCCAAGACTAAAGAGCAGTCCGAGGATGTCAGGGACAAGATTGTAGACCTACACAAGGCTGGAATGGGTTACAAGACCATCGTAAACAGAAGAAACACAAAATAACTGTCAATCTCCCTTGGTCTGGGGCTCCATGCAAGATCTCACCTCGTGGAGTTTCAATGATCATGAGAATGGTGAGGAATGAGCCCAGAACTACATGGGAGAATCTTGTTAATGATCTCAAGGCAACTGGAACCATATAGTCACCAAGAAAACAATTGGTAACACACTAAGCTGCGAAGGCCAGAATACCTGCAGCGCCCGCAAGGTCTTTCTGTTCAAGAAAGCACACGTACAGGCCTGTTTGAAGTTTGCTAATGAACATCTAAATGATTAGGAGGAGAACTAGATTAAAGTGTTGTGATCAGATGAGACCAAAATTGAGCTCGTTGGTATCAACTCAATTCACTGTCAAACATGGAGGTGGAAACATTATGCTTTCAGGGTGTTTTTCTGCTATGGGGACAGAAAAACTTCACTTCATCACAGGGAAGATGGATGGGGCAATGTTCTGTCAAATCTTGGGTGAGAACCTCCTTGCCTCAGTCAGGGCATTGAAAATGGGTCGTGGATGGGTATTCCAGAATGACAATGACCCAAAGCACATGGCCAAGGCAACAAAGGTGTGGCTCAAAAAGAAGCACATTAAGGTTCTGCAGTGGCCTAGCCAGTCTCCAGACCTTAATCCCATAGAAAATATGTGGAGGGAGCTGATGGTTCGACTTACCAAATGTCAGCCTTGAAACCTAATGACTTGGAGAGGATCTGCAAAGAGGAGTGGGACAAAATCCCTCCTGAGATGTGTGCAAACCTGGTGGTCAACTACAATAAACGTCTGACCTCTGCGATTGCCAACAAGGGTTTTGCCACTAAGTACCAAGTCATGTTTTGCAAAGGGGTCAAATACTTACTTCACTCATTAAAATGCAAATCAATTAATAACTTTTTTGAAATGTGTTTCTCTGGATTTTTTTTTGTGGTTATTCTGTCTCTCACTGTTAAAATAAACCTACCATTAAAATTATAGACTGATCATTTCTTTGTCAGTGGGCAAATCTACAAAATCAGCAGGGGATTAAATACTTTTTTTCCCTCACTGTGTACATGACCATTAAGAAAAAATACCACTTGTTAAACATTTAATGCCAAGTGATGTTTTCTAAGGTAAGGAAACTACTGCACCATTACTTGCCATGGTGCTTGTAAAGAAGAGGAGAGTTGGTGTAAAGGTCTCATGCAATCTCCCATCACTGCTATTAGGACACTTACACCAAAGCAAATGTGCAAGTCACATCCCCACTCACAGATTTCCCAGTGGAGTGGAGAAAACATAGGGAAGATCTCCAACTCCAGTGGTCTACTTGAATTAGAACACAGTCTTAGCAGCAGCAAGGAGGGAAACAGAATGGAATCTTCACCACCCTTGAAACTTTCAGTTATATAAATTATAAGACTATACCATTAATACAGACTGCGTAGGATGGCTGGTAAAATGGTGTGCAGAATTATATAAACAAATACATTCTATAATTACCTCTTACAACTTCTTCCACTGATTCTGTAGTGGTGGTAGTGGTTGTGGCAATGCTTGTGGTCCTCTCTGTAGCTTCTTCAAATATTTCCTCAGGCTCCTCCACATCCTCACCATCATCTTCATCATCGTCAACCTCTTCCTCCTCCACTTCCACTACATCCTCTTCCTCCTCTTGACGAGCTTGTGCATTCTTGTCATCGCTGCAATACAGTCAACATTTTGTCAGTGTACAGAGAAACAAACTCCTGGATATACAAACGAGCATGTAAAAATAAGGAAAACGCTGGTAAATATATTTAGGGTTTAATTTTTTTTTTAAATGATCAAAAGGTAATATAGCAAAGCATACAGGACATATGAAATGGCCACAGTCAAGTGATATTATTATTATTTCTTTTAAAGTGCAACTCTACTGCTGTTGAAAAAAGAAAAACAATTCCTTTGTGACAATATAGACAAAAACTCACCCAAGCTCTACCGCATGTTTGTAGGATGATGAGCTGAATAACGGTGCTCAGGCCATTAGGTCCCATACATCAAAATAGCAAAAAGAATGCCGGCAACTCGATTGCTTCTTCTTAAACCTTTATTGAGCACAAATCAAAACGCTAACACGTTTCGGCAAAAGCCTTCCTCATAGCAAGAGGAAGGCTTTTGCCCAAACATGTTACCTTTTTGAGGTCACACTGCTGTTTTTGCTCAATAAAGATTTAAGAAGAAGCAATCGAGTTTCCGGCACTCTTTTTGCAATTCCCGTATGACCATTGTACATTGCAAGACCCTTAACACATTTTGTTAGAGATTCATACTTTTTTTTGTTCTGAAAAGTAAAAAGTTAGAAAACTTACCTTTCCTGCCTCCCTTGCAACCAAATTATATCTGATGTTGAGAAATCTTGTGCGGAATTCCGAACTGAAACCAACACAGATGTGTCCATCTTCTAAGTCCCATTCCGCTCTCACTGGTTCCTCTCTATGTTCTCTGCCTATTACAACATTCAATAGTGACATGAACATCAGCAAGCAGAACCAGCAAGAGCAGGGACCCAGGAGATCGACAATCCCACAAATGGTCTAGCTTTCTACTACTGTAGAAGATTCCTCAGTACCAGAGGGGAGTTTGGCACATGGGCAGTTGTAAAAGTTATGTATACACAGACTTCATATTTAAATATATTTAATCAACAGAGTTGCTTTAAAGCCTCTCACAATGTAATGTTTCTTAAAGCCTCTGCTCCACTGAGCATATTCTGCATTTGCAATATTTAACCAACTTTTGAATGCAGCGCGTCCTACTCACAAGTATAGATTTTTGTTGCAGTCTGTACTCCATTGGTGGGATTTCACTTTTCTTTCTGTTTCTTTGACACAGGACAGAAAGTGGGGAGGACAGGTGCAATTGAAACAAGAAGACAGAAGCATCCATAACAATCTGAGGTTCCCCACTAAAAAAGTGCTTTTTTGTTACCATCTCCACTGGAGAGAATTCCCGTCATTTCCAGTCCCTTGGATAGAAGTGCATGAAAATTGTCTCATTGGAGGCACAGAAAACAGAGGCACAGAAAAGTCTTAAAGTGGCTGTAAACCTGAGACATGAAATAATAACAAAGCATATCCCTCTATAGTGTGTACATGTCTCAATCCAGAGCACTAAAGCCTCGGATTTTCCGACGGGAATTATGTGTTGACAGACTGTTGCCCAAAAATCTGACCGTATGTACGCTCCATCGGACAATTATTGTCGGATTTTCCACGGACAAATGTTGGATGGCAGGCTTTTTAAAATTTCCGCGGACAATGGTCTGTTGTCAGATTTTCTCATCGTGTGTACACAAGTCCGTCAGACAAAAGTCCAAAGTAAAAACACGCATGCTCGGAATCCATGCTCACCAAACACGACATTAGCAGAAGGTGCCCAAAGGGTGGCGCTCAAGAGCTGAAAAACCACGTAGTATGTCTAGTACATCCCTACGTTCGTGTTTGTTGCCCAACAATTGTGTGCCGTTTGTATGCTCGACAAAATCCAGGCTCATGCCCTTCGGACAAAAGTCAGACGCTTTGTCTACGGAAAATACGATCGTGTGTACGAGGCTTAAGTGTAATGTCTGATGCCCGTTTTCTCTGATATCTAAACCAAAAAAATACCCTAAAAGAAATGGATATGGGCTCAACCCCTACTTTTTCACCAATGTGAATACACTTTAGAGCTACTTCCTTATATTGCTTGTAAACTCTACTATTTCAATATCCCAAAGGGGAGAGATGAGAGAGGATGAGGAACTATGGATATTAAGCATGATTACTTTAATTTAAACGTTTAAAACGTTGGATCTTTATTCCAAAATTATAAAATTATACATATAAACGTCATCACAAAACATATCCTATACAGCCTCAACCCATTTGTGGCTCCCTTATGTCTCAATACAACTCTATAACTATATAAAGCAGGGTCATAACTTGGCTTTCATATAAGTGCCTTTCATATAAACTTAATTATTATTGTTGGAGTTCATGGCCACCCAAATTGGCATGCATATGCTATAAGGAAGTCGATCAAGCTAGACAACTGTATCAACATAAATCATTGCACTATATTGAGAAGATAGACTTGTCATAAATCCATTTGATGTATGGGATCCTTATCACACATCATTTCCCTTGAAATTAATTTTGCAATATTGCATTGAATCTTGCCATAGATTTATCTGTACATATATCAAAACTTGGAAGCCATGTTGTAAAGCTGAAAAGTGGCGAGTCCATCAACTGTAACCACAAGGAGATAAACTACAAAGTCCAACTTGTAACTATAATCCCATAAACCAGCAGGCCAGGCTATAAAGTAAAAAGCTGTGGGACTCATTAACTGTGTTCAAGTGGAGGTGAACTATAAGGTCCAGCTTGTAAATGCGGAAAGTGCCCCAGAGAGATATATTGTGCTCCACCTCCCTCACATAGATGTACCGTATTTATCGGCGTATAACACGCACCGGCGTATAACATGCACCCCAAGTTTAGGAGGGAATTTTAAGGAAAAAAACTTTTAGGAGGGAAATTCAAGGAAAAAAAACTTACATTTAAATGCAGCATGCAGCCTTGCCCAGTGTCCATCTGCAGCCTTGCCCAGTGTCCATCTGTCCATCTGCAGCCTTGCCCAGTGTCCATCTGTCCATCTGCAGCCTTCCCCAGTGTCCATCTGTCCATCTGCAGCCTTGCCCAGTGTCCATCTGCAGCCGTGCCCAGTGTCCATCTGTCCATCTGCAGCCTTGCCCAGTGTCCATCTGCAGCCTTGCCCAGTGTCCATCTGTCCATCTGCAGCCTTGCCCAGTGCCTTTGCGATCGTGTCAGTCCCGGCGTTTTTTAAAATTTGGCGCCGATTTCTGTGGAGAGGAGCGAGCGGGGCCGAGTGTACTTCGGCTAGACTCGGCTCCTCTCGCAGTCCCGCCCATCTCCACTGACTGCGCCGCTGACGGAGAAAGCCGAGTGTACTTCGGCTAGACTCGGCTCTGCTCACAGTCACAGGCAGGACTGCGAGAGGAGCCGAGACTAGCCGAAGTACACTCGGCTTTCTCTATGTCAGCGGCGCAGTTAGAGATGGGCGGGACTGCGAGAGAAGCCGAGTAAAGCCGATTGTACTTCGGCTTCGGCTCCGCTCGCTCCTCTCGCTCGTTTTCAGCAGAGGAATTCGACGGAGTATCGGCGTATAACACGCACCCACGATTTTCCCCTGATTTTAAGGGGAAAAAAGTGCGTGTTATACGCCGATAAATACGGTATATGAATCGCAGTCCTTAATGATGCATGTATAGTACTCCTAGTCCAGAGGAGGTCAGATATACCGGGACGTGCGCCTCTCACTAAGATCGTAACCCTCCCTAGCAGTAGAATTCGTTCAGCAAACCGCAGAGGGAATATTAGGACAGTTTCCATATTATGGAAACTAGGGATGTCCCGATACCGATACTAGTATCGGTATCGGCACCGATACCGAGCATTTGCCTGAGTACTTGTACTCGGGCAAATGCTCCCGATGCTTCACCCGATACTTGCCATCCCAATCAGTGTCCTCCTCCGTGCCGCCGTCCCAATAGGTGTCCCCCTCCGTGCTGCCATCTCAATCAGTGTCCTCCTCCGTGCCGCCGTCCCAATAGGTGTCCCCCTCCGTGCTGCCATCTCAATCAGTGTCCTCCTCCGTGCCGCCGTCCCAATAGGTGTCCCCCTCCGTGCTGCCATCTCAATCAGTGTCCTCCTCCGTGCCGCCGTCCCAATAGGTGTCCCCCTCCGTGCTGCCATCTCAATCAGTGTCCTCCTCCGTGCCGCCGTCCCAATAGGTGTCCCCCTCCGTGCTGCCATCTCAATCAGTGTCCTCCTCCGTGCCGCCGTCCCAATAGGTGTCCCCCTCCGTGCTGCCATCTCAATCAGTGTCCTCCTCCGTGCCGCCGTCCCAATAGGTGTCCCCCTCCGTGCTGCCATCTCAATCAGTGTCCTCCTCCGTGCCGCCGTCCCAATAGGTGTCCCCCTCCGTGCTGCCATCTCAATCAGTGTCCTCCTCCGTGCCGCCGTCCCAATAGGTGTCCCCCTCCGTGCTGCCATCCCAATCAGTGTCCTCCTCCGTGCCGCCGTCCCAATAGGTGTCCCCCTCCGTGCTGCCATCCCAATCAGTGTCCTCCTCCGTGCTGCCATCCCCCTCTGTTCTCCTCCTCCACCCCCTCGATCTGTCAGGATGGAGAGCGGAGGTAGGAGCCGGTAACTCTGGCTCCTTACCGTTCGGAATGTACAGAGTCAGTGATCACTGACTCTGTCCATTCACATAACTGAAACATCGTAAACTGTGTTTACAATGTTTTAGTTTATGAATGAAGAGAAGCCGCGGTCTTCTCTCCATTCATTTTCAGCGCAGCAGAGGCTGCTGAGAAAGGGACTGGGGAATCTGTCCCTAGTCCCTTTCTCTGTCTCAAAGGGGAGATGTCAGAGGTCTGTTAAGACCCCTGATATCTCACCAAAGCCCCCCAACAGGGCTGATAAAAAAATAAAAAATTTAATAAAAAAATAAATAATAAAGAAATGAATTGTAAAAAATAAATAAAATAAAATAGAAGAAAAAACACACTGACACTGTCCACCCCCCACCCCTTAAAAAAAGAAAACATTATAAAAAATCAATCAATAAATAAATAAAAAAAATTGTAAAAAAAAAAAAAAAAATAGTAAAAAAAAATTTTTTTTTTTTTAAAAGAGATAAAAAAAAAAGTATCGGTATTCGGTATCGGCGAGTACTTGGAAAAAAGTATCGGTACTTGTACTCGGTCTTAAAAAAGTGGTATCGGGACAACCCTAATGGAAACCCTCAGAGAGTGGAGCATGTAGCCTGTTTGCATGCATCATAGCCCATATGGATCATAAAGCGAATTGTGCAGAGTGTTCCTACTCTTCCTCCAGTTAGGCAACAGGCCTGCAGGTTGTACAGCTCAATGTCATGCATTTCCTATGTTGAAACATATTTGTAAAGATGAGTCCTTAACCACTTCCCGCCTGACCTATAGAAAAATGACAGCCAGGCGGTGGTTCAGTTATCACGACTGGACATCATATGACATCCGGCAGGATAAGCCAGGGACATGCATTGCGGCGATCGATGGAATGTCAGTCTGACACACTGCATCATCGATCTCTGTAAAGAGCCTCTGATATGATCAGCCATGTCCAGTCACAGCTGATCACAGTGTAAACAGGAAAAGCTGCATATCGGCTTTTCCTCACTCGCGGCTAACAGACACAATTGCCAATTTAAAACGACAGCGCTGAGCACTGAAAATTGGCTTGGGCAGGAAGGGTGGAAAATGCCCGGTATTGAAGTGGTTAAAGAAGCACATAAGTCTCTTCAAATGCATAGAACCGTCCTTGCAGGACAAAATATCCATCCAGTTGCATAAGGAACAGAGCATTGCAAATTGCCTAGACTCCGGTCAAGCATTCTCCATCCATGTTGAAAGAATTCATATGAACAAGACTTTAAAAAAAGTAATTGGTACTTATCAGTTGCTGGACCATCCTCACTGGGTGAGACCACAAATAGTAGGAGCAGATGGCTGGCTTTAGAGGAGAGCCTGACCGGTTTTGCCAGGTGTCCTGGCTGTTACCTGCAGGCTGCACTGCTATCTGCATGAATCACTTCTGACAAGTTTTCCTGACACCAAGAGAAAAAAGGTGACAGAGGAGGGAGCTCCAGTCGATTGCCAGCCTCAGCTTTGTTCCTGTGTGCTGTGTGAAGGGGGGTGTGTCTCTTCCTCCAATCAGCTCCCTAAGCTCTCCTCACTGAACTCTGCAGAGTGTAACTTCAGCTCTCTGCCCCCTTTTATAAAATTCTGGACTTTGATCAGAGATGGAGAAAAGGGACTGCAGATAGACACGTACAACGTATGCCGCTTATGTAGGAGAATTTGTTTCATCTTCATTCATTACCTGAGTCCAGTCACTTCACCGGGTATATGTAAACTTTACAACCACTTTAAGAGAGAGACACTTCAAGAAATACAAGAGGGACTTTTCCTATTCTGATGCACTGCTCATATTAGCACGATGATGTATATCAGGGTTTCTCAACCAGAATTCCTCCAGAGGTTGCTAGGTATTCCCTGAGCAATAAGCATTTTCTGCCTCTCGGATAACTTCCCACTCATACCATTGAGGTTTTTAGCTATTTGTAAGGGGGTAATTCTTCCCACTGACCATCACACTAATTTACCAATGAGTTGTAGATATAGTAATTTTTAGCAGAGGTTCCCTGAGATCAGAAAGTAATTTCAAGGGTTCCTTTGCAATGAAAAGGTTACGAAAGGCCGATTTATATCCTGATGTAGTGAAGGGGGTGGAAAAATGGTTATTTGACAGCCGGATTGTGCATGAATCGAGAAACACTGGATAATAAACAATGGCACCTTTTGTTTCTAATTTGAAAAGCTAGCTATTGTTTTAACGGAGGAGCCTTTGGGGTTTGAATAATATAAAATCTAGCAGGTTTGCCATACCAAATACCCTACAGAGAATTATTCTTTTTTGGCAACAACTGTTATACATAAATGTAAGTTTCAAGTATGCACCTATGAGAGGAGATGGGTAGTTCTGTGGGCACCAGCTGTCTAGAGGTAGTATAACAATGATAAGCCAGGACAACATAACCCAACTGACAGATCCTTTCCCCCGAACAGGCTCATCCAAAGGTCATTGGACAAGACCTACAAATATATGAACATTCCTTGTCCCAACCACAAATGGATGAATGTTGTCTTATTTCTGTAGGTACCATTCTTTATTTGTTAAGACATACCATTTACAGCAAGGTCCAGAGAATAAAGTGTTAAAGAAAAGTTAAGCAACTTAGCTGAAATCTGCCCGCTAACAGAAGCTTAAGAATTTGAATATTTAAGTCTAGTGAAGCCCAGGAACGCCAGCATCTCTTGGGAAATTGCTTAAAAAAATAAACTTGTGCATTAATCCCACCATTCCACACCAAGGATAATGGAAACATAATTTTTGAAAGGTGTTGAAAGAAATCAAGTAATCAATTATTTTTGAGAGCTTTTTTTCCTTTCCTCTTGGTCAGGATTCATTAAAGAGCTGTAAGTGCAACACTTGTTCCCAGCGGGACTCTAAAATAATAACCCAAGCAGCCCCCAGGGTCACTTTTCATATCTTTGATGTCTTAAACTCCAGTCTTTTACCTGACAAAGTTGAGCAAACCATTTAAATGCTTAATCCCTAAATTTTTCTTACGTCTGAAAGCTTCAGCTTTTAGTGTGGCAAATCGTTTTATGAGCCGAATACGAAGTGGGCAAAGTGTACCAGGAATATCTACAGTTCTCTTACACAACAGGATAGGGGAAAAACAGGCTATTACAACCAGTTATGTTTTGTGAGGACCTGTCATAATTCACATGTCACAATAATCAATAAAACACAGGTCATACAAAACTCATGGTCACATGAAGTGTTCAAAACAATACTTACCTTGAATAATATTCACATCCATGTGCCTTTACAGCGGTGTCAATTTCTTATATTTGCTTATCAGAGTTCCCCAGTTTTTGGAGTGCTGGGGCTCTGTCATACGCAAATAGCGACTACCTCCTGTGGTCATTGGCACCTACCCGCCCACTCCTGTGCCACTTTATTGGTGAGTTACTTAAATGGGTGTCCTTACGAGCCAATCGGTGTGGGAGTTGTGATCGATTGGTCAGGGTAAGCCACCAAAGGTGGTGGTTGCTACTTGCATAGGAGAGTGACTGTCATGTACCTGGGTGGTTTTGAACCTGGATCCTTCTGGTTCTGGTCCTGCAGCTCTGTTCACTCTGCCACAGGAAGATCTGAGTCTTTGCAGAATATACTCTTAGTGCTTCTGCCCCTTGGACTCTTTAGCTCCACCTGTCTTCCAGCTACAGTCAATATGCAATCAGCTCAACGTTTAAATAGCAAGACTTCCTGTGCTCTGCACCCGTTTGTGTGGATTTGTTCCCTGGGTGTCGGCCTTCCTGAACTACCAGTTTTGGACTTCTGCCTGATTTCTTGACAACACCGCCACCTGATGATTCTGCATTCCTCTGCCAGACTGTGTATGACTGGCCTTGACTGTTCTTCCAGATCCTGATTTTGTGCTTTTCTAACAGATCTTTTGCTGACCTGGCCCACTTATGCCTCAACCCTCAGCCTAACCTCCACTTCGGACTCTACTTTACAACAGGTACCTTACAATGACCCCAGAAAACTGTGTCTCTCTAATACACAAATACTTGAAAAATTAAGCTGGACATGCCCGTTATTCATCATCAGTGGGGCTCTAAAATAGAGGTCGATCGATATATCGGCATATATTTTAATAAATCGGCATTGGCCGATTGTGCTGAAAAAAAAAAGCTGATTTAAAACTTCAGCGCGATTTGCAAATAACTTCTGTAATAGAAGTCAATGCAAGTTGCCTGAAGTTTCCTGTGGAGCGACTTCTCTATCTGGGCAGCCTGCCATGTCTGAGAAAAAGAAGCAAAAAGATACAATGTTTATACTTCAAAGGACTGAACTTCATGTGTAGGAGAGTTCTCAGTTTAACCATTTTAAAGACTACCGTATATACTCGAGTATAAGCCGAGTTTTTCAGCACATTTTTTTGTGCTGAAAATGCCCCCCTGGCTTATACTCGAGTCACCTTTTTGCGCCTGATCTCCCGGATTTGTGGGGACGCGGTACTGGCCGGCCCTGGATCCCAATTTTGGCACACATGTAGCCCCACTCTTCCTCTACAAGTGTGCAAAGTTTGTTGTCCGGGGGACCTACGGCCGGGGAGCACCGTTTTTTCAAACCCGGGCACCCCTTCCATAGACTCCCACGTTAAACGGTCATTTCTCCGGTGAGTTTGGGGACCCGGTACTGGCCGGTCGTAGGTCCTCTGAACCCGGAACTTGGCACACATGTAGCCCCATTTCTCCTCTACAAGTGTGCAAAGTTTGTTGTCTGAAAGACCTACGGCCCGGGGAACACCAATTTTTCAAATCCGGGCACCCCTTCCATAGACTCCCATGTTAAACGTCAATTTAGTCATAGACACAGTGAGGCATGGGCACAGTGAGGCATGCACATGGGCACAGTGAGGCATGCACATGGGCACAGTGAGGCATGCACATGGGCACCCTAGGCTTATACTCGAGTCAATATGTTTTCTCAGTTTTTTGTGGTAAAATTAGGTGCCTCGGCTTATATTCGGGTCGGCTTATACTCAAGTAAATATGGTAAATCTTTTCTGACACTTGTTGCTTACAAGTAAAAATCCTGTATTTTCTGCTAGAAAATCACTTAGAACCCACAAACAATATATATTTTTTTTAGCAGAGACCCTAGGGAATAAAATAGCGGTTGTTGCAATATTTTATGTCACACGGTATTTGCGCAGCGGTCTTTCAAACGCAATTTTTTGGGAAAAAATACACTTTAATTAATTTTAAAAAAAAAACACTCCAAAAGTTTTGATTACCTGTTTTTGTCTATTTAACATATATATATATATATTTAAACCTAAATTATACATACAAGTGCACTGATTGGAGGCTTGTTGTGTTTAATAAATGTTTAAATTTAAGAAATTTTCTGTATCACTTATTACTTAAAGTGGAGTTCCACCCAAAAATTGAATTTCCATTTTTTGGAATCCTCCCCCCCTCCGGTGTCACATTTGGCACCTTTCAGGGGGGAGGAGGGAGCAGATACCTGTATAATCCAGGTATTTGCTCCCACTTCAGTGCATAGATCACAGCGGTGACCTAGGCCATGTCTGGCGCCTACTCCGTCCCCCCCACTGTCTTCTGGGAGACACACAGGTCCTTGGAGACACACAGGTCCCAGAAGACAGCAGGGACCAGTGGGATCGAGCAGTGCGACTAGCGCATGTGCAGTAGGGAACCAGGAAGTGAAGCCGCAAGGCTTCACTTCCTGATTCCCTTACTGAAGATTGCGGCGGCAGCACCCGAGGGACAGATCCGCTTCGGGTGCCGACATCGCGGGTGCCCAGGACAGGTAAGTGTCCATCTATTAAAAGTCAGCAGCTGCAGTATTTGTAGCTGCTGACATTTAATTATTATTTTTTCAGCGGAACTCCGCTGCTTTCACACTGGAGCGGGTAGGCGTTGACGGTAAAACACTGCTAATTTTAGCAGAGCTTTATTGTCATTTTAGTGGCGCTATTCGGCTGCTAGCGGGGCGCTTATAACCCAGCTAGCGGCCGATGAAGGGGTTAAATGCGCTTGTGTAGCAACGCTGCAGAAGTGCTTTGCATTCATTTCAATGGGCAGGTATGGTGGAGGAGCGGTATACACCGCTCCAAAGATGCTGCAGGACTTTTTTTTTACTTCCTGCCAGCGCACCGCCTCAGTGTAAAAGCACAATCTGTTTGATTTTACGAGATGAAGGGAAAAAAATTAAAATAAAATCGGCCTAACATGTCGGCCCAAAAAAATCGGCATCATATAATCGGCCGCCGCGATTTCTAAATATCAGCATCGGCCAGAGAAAAACCCATATCGGTCGACCTCTACTCTAAACACGTATATGTGTTGGGATAAAAGTTCAGCTCGCCTGCCAGAATCAGACAGACACAGTCGTGCCTGAGGTTCCAGCTAAGGCAGCCTAGATCACATTATTTCTGGGTACCAATTCATAGGAGACTGCAGGACCTATTTTTAACCCTGATTCACACTGCTGCGACTTGTCATGCAACTTGAGAGTTCAAAGTCGCATGACAAGTTGCGCCCCATTAGCGGCAATGAACCGTTCTAATAGGAGTGTTTTGAGTCGCTCTGACTTAGGAAAAGGTTCCTGCACTACTTTTGGTCTGACTTCAATATGACTTGCATTGACTTCTGTTAAAGAAGTTGTATGCAAGCCGCGATAAAGTTGCGCCAGCATGTTGGATTCAAAGTCGTGGCAATGTGAACCAGGCCTTCTTAGCCAGACAGACCCTGTCTGGTAGACTTGCACATGTGTCTCTGCCCACACAACAGCATCATTCATTCACGTCAATCTTTATACCACAGCAGAGTTCTTCCAGCCTCGTAATTGAAGGTCCTTACCATCGAACAGACCTGTGGCTGGTGGAATAGTTTGCAGGAGCCAGAGGACTACACCCACAATGCAATGCTTTACAGGCTCAAATGCAAAAAATAATAAAGGCACAGCTTTTATTAATCAATATGGGTGCATTTACCATTTTTTGGCAAAAGGTGGAAAGTTAGCCTTTAACCCTTCCTGTCAAAGCTATGCCAGCAGTGGGGGGAATGTCCTTTCTGGGGCCCTAAGCAGAAGTGAAACAGGCTCATTCAAAAAAAAAAAAAAATGTTTTGAGTTGATTTTTAAACTCTAGAAAATATATTTATTCAGATTAGCATGCACACAAGAATTATCTACTTCATCTGAAATAAGAAAATATTTGAATTGTTTCTTTCCTTTCGTGAGCCCTTGAGAAATGACTATAGGATCCAACTCCAATTCCACATTGGCTCATCTTTCATTCTCCTTTGAAAAGAATGACAAATGATTTAAAACCAGAAATAAACTATTAAACAGAAAGAGAATGCATTACTTATTGAGTGTGCCTTTGTTTCCCCAGCCTGGCAATGTCTATCGGACGCATTAATCTCTGAAAGAAGTTTGCTCTTTCGCATTTCAATGTTTTCCAGAGTCTATATCTTCAATTAAGATGTACAAAGCGTTCAGCTTATGAATGAAACACACAATTCTCGTCTCCAGTGTTATTTAGTTCTATTAAAAAAGGAGAGTCAAAAACAATCTGCACCCACTTATAAAATGATTACTGTATATACTCGAGTATAAGCCGACCCGCATATAAGCAGAGGCACCTGATTTTACCACAAAAAACTGGGAAAACTTATTGACTTGAGTATAAGCCTAGGGTGTCCATCTGCGTGCCTCACTGTGCCTCACTGTGTCCATGTGCATGCCTCACTGTGCCCATGCCTCACTGTGCCTCACTGTGTCCATGTGCATGCCTCACTGTGCCCATGCCTCACTGTGTCCATGTGCATGCCTCACTGTGTCCATGTACATGCCTAACTGTGCCCATGCCTCACTGTGCCCAATCTCCCTACGTGATCTCCTGCGCTGTGTGACTAGATTGACGTTTAACATGGGAGTCTATGGAAGGGGTGCCCAGCTTTGAAAAATCGGTGCTCCCCGGTCGTAGGTCCCCTGGACAAAAAACTTTGCACACCTGTAGATGAAGAGTGAGGCTACATGTGTTCCAAGCTTGGGGTCCAGGGGACCTACGGCTGGCCGGGATCAGGCGCACAAATATGAAGATGGAAACAGACTCGAGTATAAGCCGAGGGGGGCATTTTCAGCACAAAATAATGGCTTATACTCGAGTATATACGGTAGTTTATACTTGACTGGAGAACAAGTTGGCTGCGGTAATAAATGAATGACGTAACAATACAAAACTGAGCATTGCCAAATCCACAATATCACCACAATGGAGCACAGAGGTAACCTACATGGGAATCAAGAACCGTCTAACATGGCTCATGGATGCAGTTGGCCAATTTAATTGATCCAATAAGATCAGGGAACAACTGGAGGAATGGTTCTTTAGACTAAATTAAGTCTTCAGTCATCCATCTTCTGATTAGGAAAGTGGCGTTGTCTACCAATACTGTTAACTTTTTTGGCTACTTTCTCTATTTCCCATCTCAAGAAAACAGGATGAGAAATGGTTCATTGACATTCTGTTATTTAGGCCTCATGACACTGGAGCTCAAAAAAGCTGTTGCTTTGGGCGATTGAGTTTTTTTTTTCTCTGCCTGTTAATTACCCTCCATGTTAGCCTATGTGTCCATGCACACTATAGGCGTTTTCAGGAGTTTAGTGGCAGAGGAGTTTATAGGCAGAAAAAAAGCACCATCACTTGTGTGTTCAGGAGAGGAGCTTTTGAGCATAAAAAAAACCCTGAAAAGGGCATTCAACGTGCATTAATGAATTTTAATGGCCAATAGAATGCGTTAATGCCACACGCGGCAACGTGCCTAAACGTGAGGGAAAGTGCATGCAAAAAAACTGTTTTTGTTGCAGCGTTTTTGATGCTGCAAACTCAAAAAAACAAAAAAAACAATGTCTTTTAAGTTTACAGTGTGCATGAGGTCTTATGACAGACCAAAGTTTGGTAAGGTTTCAATGCCTGATCAACATTGAAGAATAGTATATATGGTTAATAATACCCTCTTCAGGGCCGCTGATTAGTTTTGGGTTTTGCACGTTACCTCTTCAGCTTAGTTGTCCGGGTAGGAAAGTCTGTAGTAATGCAATGTCCACACCGATGTAAAACCTCAAACAGTTAGGCTTTATTTTTCATATGCGGTAAACGTTGAGAATTAGAAGGTATAGGGGAAGGTTGAGGCACTCGCCACTAAAAGTTGACAAAGGTAGAAATTCATAGTCACTCACCACTCTCAATGTTAGAGTGAGTATTAGTCACCCGGATAGTCCCCTCTCACATGGCCTAGCAGCCGGGATGACTCCCGAATCAGTAATAGGGCAGTCTCTGCCACAGACTGCCCAAGATGAGTTGGGTCTCCGTACACTTAAAACAGGTCTGTGGCAAAGTCTCTGCCAAAGACCTGTGTTAAAGTAATCAATTGGATAGTCCAGGAACCCTCTGCCACAGGATTTCAAAGTCCCAAACTTCCAGCCGTACAGTTTTAAGAACCTTTAAGCCGATCCGGCGAACTGTAGGGCTTGTAGCTTAATGAATCCCTCCTTACTGAAGTTGCCAGGCCTCTCCCGAGACAGCAGTATTGTGCCGGTCTCCTCCGGGCAGATCCTCCCCTGGACTTCTTCACTAAGATTTTTCCTCCCCATTTGAATGGAAAGCTTTGGATCCCTTCTCTGGATATAGGCCCCAGCCAGACTAGCGGGGCCTACTAAGTAGCGATGCAGCCTCGGGCCAACGTGGCCCCGAGACCAGGACCACACACACACCTCGTGCCCAGAGGGCTGCGGGGCGCACGAACGAACCCCCAACAATGGCGCCTGCCCTTAAGTATCCTCTCCCAGCAGGCACAGCGGGTTGACCACTCCCACTATACCACTGCCCAGAGGGGCCACTCAATGTACCATGACCTGCCCGTGTTCCAACAAGTGCCTGAGGTGGTAACGCCACCTACAGGCAAAAAGGGAAATCACTTCCAGGCAAACCACAACTGAGAGGCAAATTTAAATGTAATTGTCAACCATCTGAGCCCAACTACTGTCTCAGACATCCCTCTAGATTTGAATAGCGTCCCAACCATTTGGGATGGGCACTACAAATAGGACCTCTTCATGTATTATAACCTGAAAGGTATCTAACTAAAAGCAACATACACTCACATTTTATGTACAGAAACATAAATTACAATATTCTGTCTAAAATATATATATAAAAAAAAAAAAAAAACAAGAATAGGGTAAAGCACATATCACAGATAACTCATCCTTATAGTGATTGTAAAGGCTTGTTTTCTTTTTAAAGTGGTTGTACACCGTGTACAACCACTTTTACCTACAGGTAAGCCTAGATTAAGGCTTACATGTAGGTGCTCGAAATATCGTTTAGGAGATATTTACAATAATGACGGGAGCCAAAGGAGGTCATGACGTGACTGGCGGCTCCCGCGATACCGGAAGTAACCCCCGGGAGAGATGTCGGCCGGAGCGGTGTACGAAGACGGCTGCGGGGGCTTCGATCTGAGGTGAGTATTACATAATGAGCTAGTATGCTATGCATACTAGCTCATTATGCCTTTGTCTTGCAGGTGTTTTTTTTTTGAAAAGTGGGTTTACAACCACTTTAAAAATATAACAAACATGTTATACTTACCTCCTCTGTGCAGTTAGTTTTGCACAGAGCAGCCCCAGATCCTCCTCTTCGCGCGTGCCTCCTTACCCCTCCCTCCTATCGAGTACCCCCCCCCAGTCAGCAGCTTCCTATGGGGGCACTGGAGCCGAGTCACAGCTCCGAGCGTCCATTCAGACACGGAGCCCTGACCTGGGCCCGCCCCCTCTACCCTAAGTGGCTGACTGACTTTGATTGACAGCCAGATGAGCTAATGGCGCCGCTGCTGTGTCTCAGCCAATCAGGAGGAGTGTCCCGGATATCTTAGACCAAGGGTCTCAAACTGGCTGCCCTCCAGCTGTTGCAAAACTACAAGTCCCATCATGCCTCTGCCTGTCGGAGTCATGCTTGTAACTGTGAGCCTTGCAATACCTCATGGGATTGTAGTTTCGCAACAGCTGAAGGGCCCGCCAGTTTGAGACCCCTGGCTTAGACATTCATGGACATTGCTGGAGAGAGAGGGAGCTCAGGTAAGTAATTAGGGGGTGCTGGGGAGGCTGCTACACACAAAAGTTTTTTTTTAAATCTTAATGCATAGAATGCATTAGGATAAAAAAACTTCTGCCTTTACAACTCCTTTAAAAAGGGGAAGTAAACCCTAATGGGTTTTACTTTCTTCGTTTGCCCCTGCAAAGTAAAAGCATAATGTACTAGTATTGCATACTAGCACATTATCTGCCACTTACCTGCAAACAAAGCCAGTGCCGTCCCTGATGCAGGCCGCATTTAAGTTCACCCCTCTTCCTTCCGGGGCCGCAGACTCCGGCTCTGTGACTGGCTGGACCCGCGTGACGTCACTCTCACGTATGCACGTGGGAGCCTCCAGTCACGGCACCCGCTAGCTAACTGACAAACAGGTGCCCCTTAAACCCCCAAAACATGATACATTTTTATGATATTAGAATCTGAATAAATCAAATCTAGACTATGTTCTGCTTTTTAGCCCTTTCGTCCTTACATACCGAGTCCCTACTCGAGCAAAAAGCCAACCTTTGGTCATCACTCCTGGGGGCGCTGCCTAAAGAGAATCATTTCATCTATCCTGCTTAAGACCTGACTAAGAATGCTTAAAGAGATGCAGTGCCCTACACTTTTCTTTGACTTCCTGAATTCCTTACATCTTATCACATGGTGAACTTCTAAAGCCATAATGCACACGTCCAGAAAAAAAATTCCACTTTTAGAAGCATTTTTCTTTTTCTTAAATACCTCTGAACACAGCTCTATATTAGCCAATGAATGTGTCCATGCACAATGTGACATTTACATTAATATTTCAGAGCAGCGTTTAGGGACATAAAAAGGAAAAAAACCTGCTTTCAGAGAGAAGCATACTGGCATAATTTACGCATATGCATGCATAAACATGGTTGTATGCGCATAATTTCAGTCTAGTGGATAGAATAAATAAATATTCGAGCCACTAGAACGAACTTATGTGCATATGCCTTATGCACATGAGTGCAAGCAAATCAACATGCAGAACTGTGCTCCAGGCAAAGCATTTTTTAGACTGGATTTTTCTGCCTCTGAAAGACAGAAATTAGATTTTTAAAACGCCCGGGTGCATGCAGTCTAGGGGTGCCCAGGGATAATGGGATCTTCTAGGGCAGGGGTCTCCAAACTGTGGCCCTTTGCTAGCCTTTATCCAGCCCTTGGGGCACTATTACTCCCAATGATGCACTATTCCTCACACTTACACCAACAATTGCTCACTAGTTCTTCCATTGATACCAATGATGGGATACTATTCCTGCCCTATTAGTAGTACTACTTCTCCTCCTACTGACCACCAACCCTGAGGCCATATTTATTCTCACGGATGCTAGGCCTGGGACATTTTCTACCCCCACTGGCCACAATCTGGCCCTCCTCAAGTCTGAAGGACAGTAAACTGGTCCTTTGCTTCAAAAGTTTGGAGGCCCCTGTTCTAGGGGCCCATTTTTAGAATCAATCTAAGGCCACATTCACACGGCTGTAAAAAAAATACATTTACAATCGTTCTTTTCTTATGGATCTGAATGCAGCTGCATTGTTTTCAAAGGAGACATTCACACTGGTGCATGAACATGCGCTGCATTCAGAGCCATAACAAAATAAAAAATACAAAAATTTGCATCTGAGAACATATGTATACACTTATGTTATTGAAAAAAATAAAAAAAAGATCTATTTATGCAGGAACTTTCGTTCTTTGCCTAATAATCAGTAAAGTTTTTATGGGTGTGTTTGCAGCCACGTGAATAAGGCCTTAAAGTGATACTAAAGGTTCCTTTTTTATTTTTTTAAAATAACAAACATGTCATACTTGCCTCCACTGTGCAGCTCGTTTTGCACAGAGTGGCCCCAAACATCCTCTTCTGGGGTCCCTCAGCGGCTCTCATGGCTCTTCCCCGCATTAGATAACCCCCTTGGAGAAGCGCTCTCCCGAGGGGGTTACCTTGCGGGCGCACTTCCGAGTCATACACTCGGCGTCCATAGACGCTGAGTGTATGACTCGGCCCCAGCACCCGCGTCATTGGATTTGATTGATAGCAGCGGTAGCCAATGGCTGCACTGCTATAAATCTATCCAATCAAAGCCGGGACTCTGTGGAGAGGAAGACGGCGGGGACGCGCCAAGGAGACGAACGGGCTCAGGTAAGTAAAACGGGGGGCCGGTGATGACCAGGTGTTTTTTCACCTTAATGCATAGGATGCATTAAGGTGAAAAATCACAAACCCTTACAACCCCTTTAACCACCTCAATACAGGGCACTTTCACCCCCTTCCTGCCCAGGCCAATTTTCAGCTTTCAGCACTGTCACACTTTGAATGACAATTGCGCGGTCATGCAACACTGTACCCAAATTTAATTTTTATAATTTTTTGCCCACAAATAGAGCTTTCTTTTGGTGGTATTTGATCAACTCTGCGGTTTTTATTTCTTGCGCTAAAAAAAAAAGAAGAGGGACAAGTTTGAAAAAAACACAATATTTTTTACTTTTTGCTATAATAAACATCCAATTTTTTTTTTTTTTTAAACTAATTTTTTCCTCAGTTTAGGCCGATATGTATTCTACATATTTTTGGTAAAAAAAATCACAATAAGCGTATATTGATTTGCGCAAAAGTTATAGCAGCTACAAAATAGGGAATAGATTTATAGCATTTTATAATTTTTTTTTTACTAGTAATGGTGGCGATCTGCGATTTTTATCGTGATATTGCGGCGGACACATCAGACACATCTGACACATTTTTGGGATCATTCACATTTATACAGCGAACCGTGCTATAAAAATGCATTGATTACTGTATAAATATGACTGGCAGGGAAGGGGTTAACCCTAGGGGGCGATCAAGGGGTTAAATGTGTGTTCTAGGGAGTGACATCGCAGGCCGCCGGGCACGCGCATCGGGTCCCGACTGACGCAGCGCGCCCTCTAGTAGCTCGGGAAGGTGAAGACGTCATATGATGCCTGCCCAGAAGGAGAGCTGCATCGTCCCACCGTTATATGTCGGTGGGCGGGCAGCTAGTGGTTAAGGGATAAGTTCACCTTTGGGAACATGGTACATGTTCCATCCGTTTTTAGGGTGGAACGTGTAACATGTTTCCACTGCTGCAGAAAACCACTCCCCCTGTGACAGTAGTACGAGGAGAAGTTCCTTACACTAGCTATCCCTTTTTTAAATCAGTGCGGCCGCGCAGGGCTCTACCCACACAGCCGGTTCATTCATTCTAGTTCATTGATTCTTCCCGTCACTGTATCTGCTTGCCCGTACGGAACATACGGCACACAGATAGGCCGACAGATCTGCTGATCACTGGTGCAATGCTTTGCAGACTCCAAAAGAAAAAAACAATAATAAATGCACATTGTTTTTTTTACTGGCCAAAAAATTTGCATTTATTTTAATTGTTTTCTAAAAAGTGAATTTATCCTTTATTACTTTTTTCACCTTTACTAGGTGTCATGGTACACTATGTATCCATCTTATTGAGATCATACGGTGAAGTACAGGTACAATGTTCCAAGGCTAGGAGGCAAGGATACATCCAGGGAAACACATCTTACAAAGATATCCATGGTGTATAACGGATCACAAATCTGTTCCCAGCTTTACATTATACAGTTTCAGAGTTTTCATTTTTAGGTAGGTCACAATCAACCCCCAAGCAGGATCACCTGAAATCTGCTGTAGAAACCTGGA
This sequence comes from Rana muscosa, assembly GCA_029206835.1. Taxonomy (NCBI): domain Eukaryota; kingdom Metazoa; phylum Chordata; class Amphibia; order Anura; family Ranidae; genus Rana; species Rana muscosa. The sequence goes on along the minus strand of CM055117.1, from coordinate 92,454,437 downwards.
CGTGCCATTCTTATTCTGAGAGAAGGACACCATCTTCAGATGTCTCCAACACTACGTAACAAAAGCTGATTGTTAGCGGTGTTAAACTCTGAGCAGATTACACTATTTCCCAGCCATTATTTCCCAGATTAGGCCCATTGTTCCTGCACATAGCTAGTTCATCACAAACAGCTACAGTTTTATACCCCAATGCCATACGGTGCTGCAGACGCAGCATTCTGGCAATTGCCTTTCTAAGCGATAAGCTGCTTCATCACTTCCTTTATTCTTCCCCTTCACCATTAGCTGGCTGGCTCTCTGCAATGCTCACAGATCTGTCTCATCCGGACTGTCTGTGTGTTTATAGCCGCTTAGCTGGTAAGAGAAAGCAATTATCTCCACGCTGTCGCTACTGTGCGGCACAGAGCAAAGTACAATAAAATGAAAGAGGATGGACAAAAGCTGAATAGTAAACACTGTGGCTGGGGACTATAACCTACAATCCAGGCACTGGCTGACATATATATATATATATACACACACATACATATTATATATATTGCTCCCAACTGTCCTTGTTCTTGGACACAAACCAAACTCTATATCATTAGCCACAAAGATCCTTCACAAGCGTTTAGCATTCCTGCCTTGCAGCATTGGGGTCTGAGGTTTGATTGCTAATATGGACATAATCTCCATTGAGATTTTATATTTCTGTCGATATCTCTGGGTGCTCCAGTATCCTCCCGCATGCCAAACATACTGGCGACTAATTGCCCTTCATCCATACCGGCAATGCGGTGTGTACAAGTTACTTTGGTAGGGACAGTCGATTTAAAGAGTTTGTAAAGGCGGAAGTGTGCAGCATCCCCCCCCCCCCCCAATGCTTACCCGAGCCCGATCTTCCTGCAGCTATGTGCTCAAGAGTAGCGGCTCTCCAGGGCCTCTTCCTCCTCATTGGCTAAGACAGCAGCGGGAGCCATTTGCTGTCTGAGCCAATAGGGCGAGGGGGAGGGGGTGGGGCCTAGACCTCCTCTGCAACTCTAAGCTGATACCCCGTAATTTTTTTTAAAGTGATGCCTATGGAGGTTTTTAAGTACCGTAGTTTGAAACTATTCCATAAGCGTGCGCAATTTAAAGCATGACATGTTAGGTATCTACAAGGCACATCATCATCTTTCATATTTTACAAAAAATTGGGTTATATACTGTGTTTTTTAAACTTCATTAAATTGTATTGGTTCCCAAAAAATTGCGTCTGAAAAAACGCTGACATAAAAAATTGCAACTACCGCTGTTTTATTCCCTAGGGCCTTTGCTAAATATATATATATATATATATATATATACACACACACACAAAGTTTCAGGGTTTTAAGTAATTTTTAAACAAGAAGTGTCAGAATATGACTGGTACTGAAAGTGTTACTAAACCCACAACCGTAAAATCAGTCTGTATATGCAGTAAATCATGCTCGTTATACTTACTGTGAACACAAGGGGTTTACCTTTTGCATTGTGTAAAAAGGTTGTTTGATCCTGTCTTCTCTGCTCCTCCCCTTCTTACAAGGACTCCAGAACATGTCCGGATAAGACAGAGCCTTCGGAGTCAGGCTGCACATGCTCAGTTTGGTGTGTACTGCTAGAGTTTTTTTTTTTTTTTTGGAAGAGTATGTGATCAGCACAGGGCCAATCAATCAAAGAGTCAGAGGTCCTGGGTCCTGATAGGACAGCTCAGTGCAGTATAAAAACTCCTCCTACAAGCTTTAATCTGGAACTGATAGAAATCACAAGACTACTCCAACTGCTAATGAAAAAAGGTATTTAGCACAGGTCTCGACAAACCCCGGGCGCCAGGTCGCCATTGCGACTAGAATTAGCGACCTGGCGCCTGGGGCAGCACAGCTGGGGAATCCTGTCTCTCCGTGCCCCCCCCCTCCACGCCGCGGGATCGCGTCGGGCCGCGCCGGCCGGTAATTGAGGCCGCGGCTTTGCGGACTTCTGCAGGCCTATGCTTCCTTCTGTGATCTAGCGACATCTGGTGGTGGCCGTTGGTATGACAAGACAAACAGCAATGCTAATGGAGTTTCCCTGTCTGTTTTCACTGCCATCTCCTTCCCTCTAATTAGAACCCCCAAACATTATATATATTTTTTATTCTAACACCCTAGAGAATAAAATGGCGGTCGTTGTAATACTTTCTGTCACACCTTATTTGCGCAGCGGTCTTACAAGTGCACTTTTTTGGGAAAAAATACATTTTTTTTTAAATAAAAAAATAAGACAACAGTAAAGTTAGCCCGTTTTTTTTTTATATTGTAAAAGATAATGTTACGCTGAGTAAATTGATACCCAACATGTCACGCTTCAAAATTGCGTCCGCTCGTGGAATGGCGACTAACTTTTACCCTTTAAAATCTCCATAGGCGACGTTTAAAAAATTCTACAGGTTGCATGTTTTGAGTTGCAGAAGAGGTCTAGGGCTAGAATTATTGCTCTCGATCTACCGATCGCGGCGATACCTCACGTGTGGTTTGAACACTGCTTTCATATGCGGGCGCTACTCACGTATGCGTTCGCTTCTGCGCGCGAGCTCGGCGGGACGGGACGCGTTCCTGGCTCCTAACTTTTTTAGCCGGCTCCCAGATTCCAAGCAAATTTGTCAAGCCCTGATTTAGCAGTTTACATTTACTAAAATAATTGCATTGCCATGTTTCTGTGTACTGTGGGAGACCAGATATAGTGAATACAGGGTCCTGGGTTTAGTAACACTTTAAGTGGTTAAACAAAATATCTTGTGCTGTTGAGCAGGGATGGCCAAACAATGATTAAAATCTATCTATCTGTTTCCTGCTGAATCAGTCCAATTTCAATCAGTGTATGACCTGTTTTACTTTCACTCAGGCGGCAGTCTCCTGTCCAGGCTGCAGTACCCTCAGTAAACTGATCACAGCACTCCATTCATAAAAAGCCTTGCATTCATTTCAATAAATGCAAGGCACTCTGAATGAGGAGGTGCAGATGAACCTCACAAAAAGAATGCAAAGCTTTTATAAATGAAGGAGGTGCAATTCGCATTGATAAGTTTACTTCAGCCAGAACTACAAGGTGCTGACCGATACTGCCGTATGGGTAAAAGATGTAAAACAAATGCTGCAGCAGTCAGACGAGGGGCGCACATCATGAGAGCCAACTTATTTTACTGTACTTAGGAGATATTCATGGTACTCCAAGGTAAGACGCATTATAAACTTATCTGGAGGTACAAGTCTTAAAGTGTTTGTTGCCCCAGCATTTCATATTTCTGATATGGGCCTGCTGTACCATGTACTTGTATGAGAAAATATCCTTTTCTCTTAGTATTGTTTCCTTTGTGTGAATCTCCATGGTGATCCTGCCAGTCCCTTTGCTATCCTATTAAAAACTGACCACACTAAGCAGAACACAATGTGGTCAGTTCCCCATCTATGCTAGGAACGAAGCCTGCTTTCCTCCAATGATCAGACTTGTCCTGATACGCCCACCCTGCACAGCATTTCACTGGGAAGATCAGTGTTCTGTTTCTTCTCCTCCCCCCAGCTCTTATGCAGCTGAGAAAAGAGGGAATATGATCTCTTATAAATAAAAAACAAAAAAAGTATTTATAATTTTTATTTAAATATCTATATACAAATGTTTTGTCTTTCATTTAAATTGTAAACTGAATGGGTTGTTATACAAGGTGATCATTTACAAACACTTTAAGTGAGAGTTTACCAACACTTTAAAATTAAAAATGTCAAATGAAATTGTACTAGTGTATGGCCAGCTTGGCCATGGCACCCATTACACAGGCAGGCACAGCGGCCGAGGAGTTTTATGTGGGGTGGGCTGAGGAGAGATCTTTCCAGTGGTGACAGACAGATGTTCTGCCATTCGCTTTTCTAGCCCAAAAAAAAAAATAATAATTGTCTGAAGTTGAACAACAACTCCAGACAAATTGTTTTTCCCTTTCAGTAGGGATGTGCCCACTCTGCAAGGGATAAGTGCTTGTTTTGTCCAAGGGGAGAGGGCGCCTTATTATCCTATGGCAAATGGTGCTCCCCCATGATCCAGTGGTGGACTGTTCCTGGCGTCTTCACATCCAGAGCAGGTCTATGGAGCCTGATGTCAGGAACAGTCCACTACTCAAGGCAGCTACAGCGTGGGGGGTGCAGGATCTACACGGACCGGTCTTGTGCGGGGAAGATTGGAAGGTCAGGTAAGTATATCTCCCTTCATCTCTCCCAAAGACAAAAGTTGCTGCTTTAAGTGTATATAGGATTGCCTTTTCACATGTTGCAGTGCATTTCTAAAACAATTTCCTTCATTATTCATGTGTTCTGTTAATGCTTTTTATTTTTATTTTTTATTTTTTTTGTAAGGCAATCCTACAACACACATAAATAACACATTTTACATTGCGCTACCATTATTCCCAATGGTAGACGGGCTCCTATCTTACTAGCTGACTAAAGGAACTGGGTCATGACAGAGTAGCTCATCCTGCGCACAGTGCAAATGATATCTGGAGATAATTAGTCAGCCGTGTGTCCTTCCTGCATATTTCCACTAGACCCTCATTTATCTTCATATTCACACGTTACACCTGTAATTGGTTCCGTATACAGTTCCCTTTCTTTACCTATGCAAATCTGTTCCCGAGGTATTAATTATTAGACTGCAGCTTGTCAGAGGTGCTCATTACTATATAAAAGAATGGAAAATACTTATTCTATATCTTAATGCAATGTTGTTTGTTGGCACGTACACATTGCTAAATCAATTATTCCTATTTCCCCCAATGGCGGTCTGTGAGATTAAAGGAAAGGTACTGTATATCCATTTCATCTCAGTTATGAGTCATATAGATTTACATATTCAGAGCTGAACTCCAGGCAATCAGCAATATACACAAATGAAAACACATAATACAGCGGCTTTGACTTGCCAAAAGAAATCTATTACTACTCATCCTGTTCTGAGATTTACATAGCTCTGCCACACAACAGCCTCGTCTTGCGAAGGAGAATTCCTGACTTAGGGCACTTTCACACTGGCAGCACCCGGGCGTTGGCGGTAAAGCATGCTATTTTTAGCGGCACTTTACAGTTGTTATTTGCAGCGCTTTTCGGCCGCTAGCGGGGCACTTTAAACCCCCACTAATGGCCGAAAAAAGGGTTAAAAGCGCCCGCAAAGTGCCGCTGCATCGGCATTGATTTTAATGGGCAGGGGTGCTTTAGGAGTGGTGTATATACTGCTCCTACAGTGCCTCAAAGATGCTGCTTGCAAGACTTTTTTTAGCGCTCTGCCAGCGCACTGCTCCAGTGTGAAAGCACGCAGGCTTTCACACTGGGAGTGAGAGGAGAGGCGCTTTACATGCGCTTTGCAGGCGCTATTTTTAGCGCTATAGCGCCTGTAAAGCGCTTCAGTGTGAAAGTAGCCTTGAAAGTGACAATAAAGGGATTTTTATAACAGCTTACCTGTAAAATCCTTTTCTTGGAGTACATCACGGGACACAGAGCGACTTAGTCATTACTAATGGGTTATATAGTTTACCTTCAGGTGCTGGCACTGGCAACTTCCAAACCGGAAGTACCCTCCCCTATATAAGCCCCTCCCATCCGGGAGCACCTCAGTTTTGTAGCAAAGCAATAAGTGTCCCAAAAAGAGGGGTGGGAGCTCTGTGTCCCGTGATGTACTCCAAGAAAAGGATTTTACAGGTAAGCTGTTATAAAAATCCCTTTTTCTTTTTCGTACATCACGGGACACAGAGCGACTTAGTCATTACTAATGGGACGTCCCAAAGCAATGCCAAATGAGGGGAGGGACACATAAGCTGGGCGCCATCAGGCATGAGGATCTTTTGCGGCCTGCAACACACTGCGCCCAAAGGCGACATCCTCCTGACTTCTAACGTCTACCTGGTAGAAGCTAGTAAACGTGTGTACCGAAGACCATGTTGCGGCCTTACATACTTGAGCCTGGGAGGCCTGGTGATGCACTGCCCATGAAGTTCCAACTGCTCTTGTGGAGTGCGCCCTAACTTTGAACGGAGGCGGTCTCTTTCTCAAGCCATAGGCTTGTATTATGACCTGTCGAATCCACTTGGCTAAAGTAGATTTTGATGCTGCCTGACCCTTTCTAGGGCCTTCCGGCAGAATAAACAAAGTATCCGTTCTGCGAATCTGAGCAGTGGCTTTTAGATAAGCTTTAACTGCTCTTACTACATCCAAAGAATGTAATAACTTTTCCTCTACCGAGCTAGGTTTGGGGAAAAAAGAAGGGAGAACCCCATCTTGGTTCAAATGAAACCTCGATACCACCTTAGGAAGGAAGGCTGGATGAGGACGTAATACTACTCTGTCCTTATGGACAACCAGATATGGCTCCTTACAGGACAAGGCGGCTAATTCCGATACTCTTTTAGCCGAACAAATGGCTACTAAGAAAATCAATTTCCTGGTGAGAAGAACCAAGGAAATGTGTTGCAATGGTTCAAACGGTTGTTTCTGTAGAACCGACAGAACCAGGTTTAAGTCCCATGGACATATGGGAATACTAACCGGAGGGCTAATACGCATCACTCCTTGTATGAAAGCTTTGACTAGTGAATGCGAAGCCAAGGGCCTTTGAAAAAATATTGACAAGGCCGAAATCTGACCCTTGATAGTACTCAAGGCCAGCTTCCTATCTACAGCCCACTGTAGGAAGTCCAAAATCCTACCTATTACGTACTTACGTGGATGCCATTTCTTGGCCTCACACCATGTAATGTACGCCTTCCAGATCCTATAATAGATCTGCCTGGATACCGGCTTCCTGGCATTGATCATGGTAGATACCACAGGATTAGAGAGCCCTCTCTTTTTTAGAATGTGGGCTTCAATAGCCAGGCCGTCAAACCTAGGGCTGGTAAGGAAGGGTAGTATATCGGTCCTTGCGAGAGCAGCTCCGGACGATGTGGGAGGGTCCAAGGACTTCCCACTGACATTTTTACAATCTCCGCGTACCATGCCCTTCGGGGCCACGCTGGAGCCACCAGAATCACTGGTTTCTTTTCTACCCTGATTCTGCGGATTAATCGCGGTGGGAATGCATATATCAGCTTGAACTGATCCCAAGGGAACACTAGGGCATCCGAACCGCAAGCTAGGGGATCCTTTGTGCGAGACACAAATCTGTCCACCTTTGCGTTGAATCTGGATGCTAGCAGATCTACATCTGGTGTTCCCCACCGCTGGCATATTGCCTGGAAAAACCTCGGGGTGAAGAGACCATTCCCCGGGCATAATTGCTGGCGACTTAAAAAGTCCGCTCTCCAATTTTCCACTCCTGGGATGAAAACCGCGGATATGGCTGTGACATACCTTTCTGCCCATTCCAGGATGCAATTCGCTTCCCTCTGGGCTGCACGACTCCTGGTGCCACCCTGGTGATTGATATATGCCACTGCTGTGGCATTGTCTGATTGAATTCTGACAGGTGACCCTTGGAGTTTGGATGTCCATGCTACTAGGGCATACCGGGCTGCTCATATCTCTAAGAGATTGGTGGGCAGGGCCTTCTCTGCTTCTGACCACTTGCCCTGGAGAGACCATTGCTCCAGTACTGCCCCCCAGCCTATGAGGCTGGCATCTGTAGTGACCACCTTCCAAGAAACCGGACTGAAGGGTTTCCCTTTTTCCAGATTCTGGCACCAACCACCAATGGAGGCTCTTGCGAACGGAAGGGGACAGGGACATTGGTAAGTCTAAAGCCTGAACTTTTTTGTTCCAGGCTGACAGTATGGCCCTCTGCAAGTTCCTTGAATGGAATTGACCGTAGGGTACTGCTTCGAATTAAGCCACCATTTTTCCCAGCAGCCTTATACACAGGCGTATGGATGGTTTTTCTTTTTTGTACCCACTAAGTGGGTCAAATCTTTCAAAGACGACACCTTCTCTGGAGGTAAGAAAATCTTTCTCTGATTTGAATCCAGTCTTAGCCCCCAAGTATTCCAGGCTTTTGACTGGTTTTAGGGCTGACTTGTCTCGGTTGATAATGCAACCGTGAGATTCCAGATACTTGATTATCTTGTGAACGACCACTTCTATTTTTTTTCACTGAGTGGTCTATCAGCAACAAGTCGTCTAGATATGCCATTATCGTTACACCTTGTGTTCCTAGTTTGGCCAATCGTAGGGCCAGAATTTTTGTGAACACTCGTGGTGCTGTGGCCAGACCGAAAGGTAAGGCTCTGAACTGAAAATGGCGCCCTTCTACTGCAAAGCGTAGAAATTTCTGGTAGGCCGGACAGATGGGAATATGCAAATAAGCATCCCTTATGTCGAACGAGGCTAACCATTCCTGCCCTTGTAGGGCGGTGGCCACCGATCGGATCGACTCCATCCGAAAAAGTCCTGATATGTAGGAACTTGTTTAGCCCTTTTATATTTAATATGGGCCTCATGTCCCCATTTGGTTTGGGGACTGTGACAAGGTTCGAGTAAAACCCGAATCCGTTTTCTTCCAAGGGAACCTTCATGATTACCCTTGGGGCAATAGTTGCGCTAGTGCCAGAAGGAGGGATCCACTCTTCTGGGGATCGCTTGGCACGTTTGACCTTATAAAATGGGCAGGAGGAATGTCTTTTAACTCCAGCCTGTATCCCAGACTTACTGCGGAGATCACCCATCTCTGATGGTGTCCCGCCAGGTCTCTGTGAACAACTGAAGTCTTCCCCTCACCCGATTGAGTGGGGGCAACCCTTCATGACTTGGGGGGAAGGTTTTGTACCTCTCTTGACCCAGGGTTTCTTGTTACCCTGTGATTGTCCCTGATTTCTGCCCCCTGGATTTGACCGCGGAGGCCGTCGGAACTGTTTCACAGCCGATGTGCCAGGGACTGGAGAAGTAGGCCTCTTAAAAGAAGGACTTCTACCCTTGTTCTTAACCGGCAAGAGTGTACTTTTACCGGCAGAAGTTTTCTGGATATATTTGTCCAGATCATCTCCAGATAAGCGTTCTCCATGAAATGGGAAGCTAATCAGCAATTTCTTACAGGGAGCTTCAGCAGACCAGTTTTTGAGCCATAGAAGCCTACGCATATGTCTACAGACAGCGTAAAGCGGGATGCCTGTTGGATTGTATCCTTTATGGCGTCCACCGCAACACAAGGCTCTAGGTAGGTCAGCTAGGGCAAGAGCCTGCTGATCTGGTAAGTCCCTTAAGACTTGTTTCAACTGATCTTTCATTGCTTGGCAGACTCCAATCGCTGCTACTGCAGGTTGTGTCACCATGTAGAGAAAGCAGATTTTAGTAAAGACTCCAATTTTTTATCTATTGGGTCCTTGAACATTGGAACATTATCTACTGGACATGTCAGTGATTTATTTACACAAGAGATGGCTGTGTCCACTGTAGGGACCCTCCATTTTTTTTTTTTATGAACTTATCCTCCATGGGATAGATCACTGGAAATCTCTTGGGGGGAGTAAATATTTTACAGGATGCTCCCAATCCTGGTAAATAAACCCTTCCAATAAAGGGTGGATTGGGAAGGAACAGACAGTCTGGGGAGCTTTCAGCGACCCCAGCGAGGAGACAGTAGTGGTTGATGGCTCCGCCAGAGGCATTTAAAATGCTGCTCGGACCATGTTAGTCAGAGACTTAACCCATAATCTTTCAGCCTGAGATGCTGAGAAAGGTTCTTCCACTGTTGATTCCTCTATAACTTTATCAACCTCACCTGATCCCCTTCAGGTAGGTCGATCTCTGGGACTGTTCCTCCACTAACAGGCACTCTGCAGGAGGAGACGGAGATCGGACGCGCTTTTCCTGTGACAGGGAAGCAGCGATCAATGCTGTTAATCTCTCTTCCAATCCTCCCAGAGTTGAGGATAAAACCTCCTCTGTTATATATACAGGAGCAGGTGGACTGGGGACAGCCGCAGTACCAGGTACTCCTGCGGGGTTCCTACGGCTACTGACCTCTGACATTTCAGGGGAGATTGGCGCAGTACAGCATGCCCAAAATCCTCAGAGCCCGACGGAGACCCCTTTCGCTTCTTGGAAGATCTATTTCCAGAGCGTCTGGACGACATATCCTATAAGCACAAAGCTGAGGTATTCCCGTCGTCATACACCAATTTTGCTGGTAATAGTCTAACACAGTTGCTGCTATATACCAGCTGGTGTCCACTAAAGTGCCTTTCTATGGGGATGCCTGCATCAACCGCCTCTGTGTGCCACTGTTTGTTGCTAGCTCTGTTTGCATCCAGCTGACACTTGTACTGTGTCTTTATACAAGCTGGGACGCCTGCACATGCGCAGAAGCGCCGTGGCGCGCATCGAGCGTCATCCACCCGCCCCGCCCCTTTTTTTTCATAGGAGGCGCGTGCACGCGCCCGTGCGCGCGCCCGTGCGCCATTGGCGCCCTTTTCGAAAATCAAACAGGGACTAGGAGCCAGGGCCCTTTTTGCCGGAGGGCCTGTGCGGTGGATGAGCGCAGCAACAGGGCAGAGGAAGTGGATTCCCACAGAGAAACTTACCAACTGCCTGGATCTTTTGACTTGAGAAAACCAAAGATCCACATGACAAGAAAAATGGACCACAGCGGCCTCTAGTGGTTTAACACAGGTACCGCGGTCCTTTTTTTTTTTTTTTTTTTTTCTTGACTACTATTAAAATTTTACATTTTCAGTAGTTACAGGCATACACAGATATTAGCGGGAATACCGTTAGGTAACAGACAGAAAGACAAATTAGGCTTGGGGGTCCCCCAATAGAACCAAGTTCCTGGGGGCCCCCACTTACCTGTTCCCCGCCGCAGGACTCTGTTTGGTCCACAGAAGCCCAAACTTCACCTATCACGGCAGGCATTGTAATTAAACCTTCAGGGACCGGGTTCCCAAGGATTCCACTCCCGTGGACCTGTATAGCACCCTGCACATACAACATCTTGGTCGTGGGTATGACCAGAGCTCTGGATCCCAGGGTCCAGCCCTCCTAAGAGAGGCATTACAGGCAAAACCTTGCTCTTCTGCTGCAAGGCCCGGGTACCGACCGTTTAGCTATGAAGCTTTTTTGGTGGGATCCGGAACAGCTTACTAAGGCCCAAAAGAACCTGTACGCAAGCCCAGTGAAAACACATGTTACTCTTTGGCCAACACCTTAGACACTGGCAAAAAACTGAGGTGCTCCCGGATGGGAGGGGCTTATATAGGGGAGGGTACTTCCGGTTTGGAAGTTGCCAGTGCCAGCACCTGAAGGTATCTATATAACCCATTAGTAATGACTAAGTCGCTCTGTGTCCCGTGATGTACGAAAAAGAAAAATGAAAATCTGATTCAAGTATATATTCTTAAAGTGTAATTTTACCTTTTCACAGAAAATTAAAAGGTGAACACTCTACACCAGTAATGGCGAACCTTGGCACCCCAGATGTTTTGGAACTACATTTCCCATGATGCTCAACTACACTGCAGAGTGCGTGAGCATCATGGGAAATGTAGTTCCAAAATATCTGGGGTGCCAAGGTTCGCCATCACTGCCCTACACCCTCCTCACCCCCTGCTGCACTTACCTCTGCGGGTGGTTAGCTTTCGCTGGACACAGCCGGAGCAGCATTCAGGGGATTTGAAAGCCCAACTCTTCTTCCTTCCTCCTTTAGGCCCTGTTCACATCTCGCAAATTAGGATCACAGTCCGAATCCCAATCCGCTGCAGAACATGCGACTTTTGGGTGCCATTCTGTAATGGCACACGACACGCGATGCGATTCTGACGCGATCGTTGCACAGCGAACTGCACCTTTAAAAATCATGTGAAAATTGTCGCTCAAAAAGTAGCTTCTTTTCAGGTGATAAACGTGCATAGGGGAGCCCAATTCAAGTAAACGGGCTAGTCCGATGTGACACTCAAAATTGCTTGAGAATCGCTCTTTGAAATATGTGCGATATGTGAACTGGGCTTTAAAGCTTTCAAGACAGATGAGAGTGATTCAAAGTTGCATGAAGTTGCTACATTCACACCAAAGCGTCACGTTTTCAAGCATTTTTGGAACAGAATTTTACTTTTTTTGCAGCTTTTGTCAGGCATTTTTCTAAGGCATTTTTAAACTAAAAAGTATGGAGTGCTGCAGAAAAAGGGGTGGAGAGCTGCTGAAAAAAGGGGCGGAGTGCTGCTAAAAAAAAAAGGCAGAGAGCTGCTAAAAAGAGGGGAGGAGAGCTGCCGTTTGAGCAGAAAACTTGTAACAAAATTATTTAAAGAGAGCTCGAAAAAAGCTCATAACGCTCTTTTCAGGCGTTTCCATTGAAGTCTATGGGGACAAAAATGCTCTATTCTACCTGAAAAGTAACGCATACTTTGTGAAAGGCATTTTTAAACAAGCGAGAGGGCGCTCACATGTGTTTGCTAGTTAAGATTTTTTTTGCTTCGAGCTACAAAACGCTCAAGTGTGAACGGCGCCTAAAAATGCCTTGTAAAAGCTTGCTCTACATACTGTTCTTGTACATGATGAAGCTTGGACTTACAAGGCCATAAAAAGACTGTAGTGCCCTTAAAGAAAAAAAAAAAAATTCCAGTGGATATTTCATCTAGTACAGAACAGGGAATGAAAAGAAAAAAAAAACAAAAAAAAAAAAACAGATTATCTTTCTTTGGAATTTTGCAATTCAGCGGCTCTAGATGCTTTAAGTGCTTATCCCGCTTCTGCATCTTTGTATGTCAGACACAAAAGATGCTTTAAAATCCCGTACGGGCATAATGGAACTAGACAGGCAATGAATACTATTTAGGGACACGCAATTCAGAGTTAATAACCACCAAAGCCACCTTCCAGAATGTGCGCTTCCCATGTATTCAGAGAAAAATGTATCACATATTGTATAGGAGCCAGATGTAATGTGCATGATATATACTCAGAAGGCTCTGTCCACCTAAAACTAAGATTGCTTGTACAGACTGATTCAAGTGGGTTCAGTAACCAATTTGAGTTCAACAAGAGAATTCAAATAGCAATATACAATGGATATAAAAGTCTACACACCCCTGTTAAAATGTCAGGTTTCTGTCATGTAAAAAAATGAGACAAAGATAAATCATTTCAGAACTTTTTCCACCTTTAATGTGATCTATAAACTGTACAACTCAGTTCAACAACAAACTGAAATCTTTTAGGTGGAGGGAGGTAAAAATAAAAAAATATGGTTGCAATAGTGTGCACACCCTTAAAGCGGTATTCCAGGCTTTTTATGTTTATCAAAAGTCAGCAGCTACAAAAAGTGTAGCTGCTGAATTTTAATAAACAGACACTTACCTGTTCCACGGTCCAGCGATGCGGCCGAACGGAGCGTCACTCCTCTCCCCCGGCGCCTCCATTGCCACTCTGGGCACCCCGCCATGACAGCTTTCAGTTTCACGGCCGGGCACGCGCGAGTCGCGCTGCGCTCCCGGAGTGGAGAGGCGATCTCCTGGGACCTGTCAGGTGTCCCAGGAGATCGCTTAGAGGGAGGGGCCGTCTAAGGTGAGAGGAGGAGTTGCCTAGGCGGTCCCTGGGTGGAAGGAGGAAGTGAGACAGGAAGTCCCACTCCTAACGAAGCCCCCACCCCCCCCAAAAAAAATTACATGCCAAATGTGGCATGTAAGGGGGCGAGGAGTGCTTAAAGCGGAAGTTCAACAAAATACTTTGTTGAAGCACCTTTTGATTTTGCACATCTTGGCACATCTTGACTTGGCAAAATTTGCCCACTCTTCTTTGCAAAAACACTCCAAATCTGTCAGATTGCGAGGGCATCTCATGTGCACAGCCCTCTTCAGATCACTTTTCAATCATATTCAGGTCTGGACTCTGGCTGGGCCATTCCAAAACTTTAATCTTCTGGTGAAGCCATTCCTTTGTTGATTTGGATGTATGCTTTGGGTCGTTTTCACGTTGAAAGATGAAGTTCATCTTCATGTTCAGCTTTCTAGCAGAAGCCTGAAGGTTTTATGCCAGTGTTGACTGGCATTTGGAACTGTTCATAAATCCCTCTACCTTGACTAAGGCCCTTTTTCCAGCTGAAGAAAAATAGCATAATACTGCCACCACAATGCTTCACAATGGGTATGGTGTTCTTTTGGTGATGTGCAGTGTTGTTTTTATGCCAAACATATCTTTTGGAATAATGGCCAAAAAGTTCAACCTTTGTTTCATCAGACCATAACACATTTCCCCACATGCTTTTGCAAAATGTAGCCGGGCTTGGATGTTTTTCTTCATAAGAAAAGGCTTCTGTCTTGCCACTTTCCCCTATAGCCCAGACATATGAAGAATACGGGAGATTGTTGTCACATGTACCATACAGCCAGTACTTGCCAGATATTCCTGCAGTTCATTTAATGTTGCTGAAGGCCTCTTGGCAGCCTCCCTGACCAGTTTTCTTCTCGTCTTTTCATACATTTTGGAGGGACGTCCAGTTCTTGGTAATGTCACTGTTGTGCCATATTTTCTCCACTTGATGATGACTGTCTGCACTGTGTTCCATTGTATATCCAATGCCTTGGAAATTCTTTTGTACCGATCTCCTGACTGATACCTTTTAACAATGAGATTTCTCCCTCTGATGCTTTGGAAGCTCTCTGTGGACCATGGCTTTTGCTGTAGGATGCAACTAAGAAAATGTCAGGAAAGACCTAAAAGAACAGCTGAACCTGATTTGGGGTTAATCAGAGGCACTTTAAATGATGGCAGGTGTGCACTGACTCCTATTTAACATGAGTTTGAATGTGATTGCTTAAATCTGAACACAACTACATACCCAGTTATAAGAGGCTGTGCAAACTTATACAACCATAATATTTTATTTTTTTTATCTTTACCCCCCCCCCCCCCCAAAAGATTTCAGTTTGTTTTTTAATTGAATTGTACAGTTTATAGGTCACATTAACGGTGGAAAAAGTTTTGAAACGATTCATCTTCATCTCATTTTTTTACATCAGCACATATTCCTACACTCCTTGGATGGGTTACAGAGATAGACCATATTGATGGACCATATTGAACGTATGGAATCGCTTCTGGCACAGGAATTGGGAACCTATGATTAAAATAATCAAATCTGGCTCACCTGGAAGGTGTTTAGGGAGTCGCAAGAACTATGGGATCTTGTAGTGCGATGCCTTGACCTGCTGGATATCTTATTTTAAGGCTGTAAACCCTTGGGGACCATCTCTTGCCTTCCCCCCCCCCCACAATTTTTTTCCTTTTTTTCTTAGTTCTTTTTGCTCCAAGTCTGCATGGATAGGATCGTCTAGCATGAGGCTAGGGTATTATTGATCTCCATTTATATTTCCTTTGTGTAGTGGAGATGGGGAAAGGGTTTTCTACATCATCTTTCTGTGGATATACAGGATATATAATCGCATATGCGTTGTTTTATCATACATTTGATCGTGAACAATATCCCACCTATGCCTTTTTCTGTATTTGATAACTTCATTAAATTGTGTGCTCCATCGGACAATTGACGAATTTTCCACCAACAAATGTTGGATAGCATGCTTTAAAATTTTTCGCCAACAAATGTGTATTGTCCGATTATCCGATCGGGTGTACAGAAGTCCTTCGGACAAAACTCCAAAGTACAAACACGCATGCTCAGAAACAATGCGAACCATAACACAACATTAGCAAATGTTGCCCAAAGAGTGGCACTAAAGAGCGGAAAAAACACGTAGTTTTGTGTTTGTTGGCCAACAATTCTTTTTCCGTTTGTATGCAAGACAAGTTCATGGCCAACGCCCTTCGGACAAAAGTCCTATGCTTTGTCCAATGGAAATCTGATTGTGTGTACGAGGCTTTAGACTTCACTGGGAGCCAGCTGTCTTTTTGGTTCTTGCAGCTGGCCCCTTGATGACGTGCATGCGTCGCAGATCCTCATGAGGGGGTCGCCTGCAAAAACCATGAAAAGACAGGCAGCCCCCCACAGTGGATCAAGAGCTTTTTACATTTCTGACCTGAAGCCTCTTGAGATGCATGACCTGAGTATCTCAGGATGACAGGGGAGCTTGGGGGCTACATCATTCTCACATAGAAAATAAATCCAAAAGTTAGGGGCACATGCAAGTATTGCAGTAAAAGTTGCATTGCTTAGAGCTCCACCTGCTGGAAGAAGATGGTAAATATGCAATACTCTGGTAATATTTTATACTAAAAAATATACTATTGTTTAGCTCTGAAATAAAAAAATAAAATACATACAAACCCCATAGGTTTCTTGTAACATAAATCGAGTGAACCTTTTTTTTTTCAGGAAGCACAACAGGAAACATTCCATACAAAATACTGCCAGTTCAATTATTGGTTTTACTTTTTCCCTGGAGTTGTCTTTTAATACCAAACCAGATTACCTGCCTGTCATACATCGGGCGTTCCCTTATTAGAAAAGTAGCAGCAAACGGTCTGCTAAACAGGGTTGAAGACAACCGCAGTGCGCGGTAGTGAGATTGATGGCATCGCCTGCCACGGCTGCTGCATTTCGCCTTGTGCATTTAGATTTTAAATATACTTTCCCAACTCATCTAAAATGTCATCGGTGTCACCCTGCTGGATTTATGACACATCTGCATCAAGTCATTTCCTTTCAAAGGTCACTCACAGATCCACCAGTGGAAATACCAGCAAAGTGGAAACCAATTTGTCCTTCAAGTGTGCTAAGAAAAAAAATAAAGAAAAAAAAACCCTCTTTACTGCGGCCATCACCTCAATGCAACACTGAAGAGCAATAAAGCAATCTTTGCCGATTGATGTTTGGTGTGGCTGGCTCGGAGGGGCTGCTGTACAGCCATCCACGCTGCACCTGCAATGAATTGTGTGCTGACGTGCAGCTGGAGGGCTGACAGTCATGTGCTTCGTCATTGCGCAACCTGCTCACTAATTATCGGTAAGCCGCAAAGCAAATCAAAAGCTCATTCACTTGAACGGTCCATTACAAGCCTTAGTGATTAGCAAATATTTCATCCTGGGGCTGCCGGAGGATGAAAAAAGCAGCACTGGAAGGGTAGCAGAAAACATACAGAATCAATTAAAGAACTTCATATTTTACCTTGTTATTTTTATATTAAAAAGTGTTAGAGCAATCAAATTTTTAGCAGGTATAAAAAAATACAAATTAGTGCAGCTCTGTAACCATTAATACATCATTCAATTATGCATGCAGTGTAGGTACCCAAGTGCATATAGGCTTAAAAGGAACATGCTGAGCGGAGGAGAGAGCAGAGTTACAGAGAGATGAGCATATCAGTCCCTTGTGGCTCCTTCTTTTACTGTCCACTGTGAACCTTAAAGAGGAAGTAAACCCTGATGGGTTTTACTACCTCTTTATTTCCCTGCAAAGGTAAAGCATAATGGGCTATTATGCATCGCATAGTAGCCCATTATGTGTCACTTACCTGAAACCAAAGCCTGCGATGTACCCGATGGCTGGAAGCATCCATCTTCAGCCCTCTTTCTTCCGGGGTTAGGGACTCCGGCTCTGTGATTGGCCGGAGTCACGTCACGTCACTCCTGCGCATGCACTTGGGAGCCGCCAGTCACGGCATGACCCCATCTAGAAACAGCACATGGTGCCCTTTCTAAAGTGCGCATGCGCCGAATACATTGGCGCATGCGCAAAAGAAATCTTAATACTGGGAATTGTAAATATCTCCAGCACCTACAGGTAAACCTTAATCTAGGCTTACCGGTAGGTGAAAGTGGTTGTACAGTGTACAACCACTTTAATGCACAGAAAAAATAGGATTTTTATAACAGCTTACCTGTAAAATCCTTTTCTTGGAGTACATCACGGGACACAGAGCGACATAGTCATTACTAATGGGTTATATAGATACCGTCAGGTGCTGGCACTGGCAACTTCCAAAACCGGAAGTACCCTCCCCTATATAAGCCCCTCCCATCCGGGAGCACCTCAGTTTTGTAGCAAAGCAATAAGTGTCCCCAAAGAGGGGTGGGAGCTCTGTGTCCCGTGATGTACTCCAAGAAAAGGATTTTACAGGTAAGCTGTTATAAAAATCCTATTTTCTTTTTCGTACATCACGGGACACAGAGCGACATAGTCATTACTAATGGGATGTCCTAAAGCAATGCCAAATGAGGGGGGGGATACACCATATATAAGCTGAGCGCTATCAGACATGAGGATCTTTTGCGGCCTGCAACACACTGCGCCCAAAGGCGACATCCTCCTGACTTCTAACGTCCACCTGGTAGAACCTAGTAAACGTGTGTACTGAAGACCATGTTGCGGCCTTACAGATTTGAGCCAGGGAGGCCTGGTGATGCACTGCCCATGAAGTTCCAACTGCTCTCGTGGAGTGCGCCCTAACTTTGAACGGAGGCGGTCTATTTCTCAAGCCATAGGCTTGTATTATGACCTGTCGAATCCACTTGGCTAAAGTAGATTTTGACGCTGCCTGACCCCTTCTGGGGCCTTCCGGCAGAATAAACAAAGTATCCGTTCTGCGAATCTGAGCAGTGGCTTTTAGATAAGCTTTAACTGCTCTTACTACATCCAAAGAATGCAATAACTTTTCCTCTACCGAAGTAGGTTTGGGGAAAAAAGGAGGAAGAACCACATCTTGGTTCAAATGAAACCTCGATACCACCTTAGGAAGAAAGGCTGGATGAGGACGTAACACTACTCTGTCCTTATGGATAACCAGATATGGCTCCTTACAGGACATAGCTGCTAATTCCGATACTCTTTTAGCCGAACAAATGGCTACTAGAAAAATCAATTTCCTGGTGAGAAGCACCAAGGAAATATGCTGTAATGGTTCAAATGGTTGTTTCTGTAGAACCGACAGAACCAAGTTTAGATCCCATGGACATATGGGAATATTAACCGGAGGACTAATACGCATCACTCCTTGTATAAAGGCTTTGACTAGTGAATGCGAAGCCAAGGGCCTTTGAAAAAATATTGACAAGGCCGAAATCTGACCCTTGATAGTACTCAAGGCAAGCTTCCTATCTACAGCCCATTGTAGGGAGTCCAGACTCCTACCTATTACGTACTTACGTGGATGCCATTTCTTGGCTTCACACCAGGCGATGTACGCCTTCCAGATTCTATAGTAGATCTGCCTGGATACCGGCTTCCTGGCATTGATCATGGTAGATACCACAGAATTAGAGAGCCCTCTCTTTTTTAGAATGTGGGTTTCAATAGCCAGGCCGTCAAACCTAGGGCTGGTAAGGAAGGGTGGTATATCGGTCCTTGCGAAAGCAGGTCCGGACGATGTGGGAGAGTCCAAGGACTCCCCACTGACATTTTACAATCTCCACGTACCACGCTCTTCGGGGCCACGCTGGAGCCACCAGAATCACTGGTTTCTTTTCTACCCTGATTCTGCGGAGTAATCGAGGTAACCATTGTGGCGGTGTGAATGCATATATCAGCTTGAACTGATCCCAAGGGAACACTAGGGCATCCGCGCCGCAAGCTAGGGGATCCCTTGTCCGAGAGACAAACCTGTCCCCCTTTGCGTTGAATCTGGATGCTAGAAGATCTACATCCGATGTTCCCCACCGCTGACATATTGTCCAGAAAACCTCGGGGTGAAGGGACCCTTCCTCTGGGCCTAATTGCTGGCGACTTAGAAAGTCCGCCTTCCAATTCTCCACTCCTGGAATGAATACCGCAGATATGGCTGGGACATATTTTTTCTGCCCATTTCAGGATGTAATTTACTTCCCTCTGGGCTGCACGACTCCTGGTGCCCCCCTGATGATTGATATATTCCACTGCTGTGGCATTGTCTGATTGAATTCTGACAGGGGACCCTTGGAGTTTGGATGTCCATGCTACTAGGGCATACCGGGCTGCTCGTATCTCTAAGAGATTGATGGGCAGGGCCTTTTCTGCATCCGACCTTCTGCCCTGGAGAGACTATTGCTCCAGTACTGCTCCCCAGCCTATAAGGCTGGCATCTGTAGTGACCACCTCCCAAGAAATCTGACTGAAGGATTTCCTTTTTTCCAGATTCTGGGAAACCAACCACCAACGGAGGCTCTTGCGAACGGAAGGGGACAAGGACATTGTAAGTCTAGGCCTGAATTTTTTTGTTCCAGGCTGACAGTATGGCCCCTTGCAAATTCCTTGAATGGAATTGACCGTAGGGTACTGCTTCGAATGATGCCACCATTTTTCCCAGCAGCCTCATATACAGGCGTATGGACGGCTGTCTTTTTTGTACCCACTAAGTGGATCAAATCTTTCAAAGACAACACCTTTCCTCGAGGCAAGAATATTTTTCTCTGGCCTGAATCCAACCTTAGCCCCAAGTATTCCAGACTTTTGACTGGTTTTTAGGGCTGACTTGTCTCGGTTGATAATCCAACCGTGAGATTCCAGATACTTGATTGTCTTGTGAACGACCACGTCTAGTTTTTTCACTGAGTGGTCTATCAGCAACAAGTCATCCAGATATGCCATTATCATTACACCTTGTGTTCTTAGATTGGCCAATAAAGGGCCAGAATTTTTGTAAACACTCGTGGTGCTGTGGCCAAACCGAAGGATAAGGCTCTGAACTGAAAATGGCGCCCTTCTACTGCAAAGCGTAGACATTTTTGGTGGACTGGAAAGATGGGAATGTGCAAATAAGCATCTTTGATGTCGATCGTGGCTAACCAATCCTCCCCTTGTAGGGCAGTGGCCACCGATCGGATCGACTCCATCGGAAAGACCTGATATACAGGAATTTGTATGGCCCTTTTAGAATTAATATGGGCCTCCCGTCCGCGTTTGCTTCGGGACTGTAAAGAGGTTTGAGTAAAACCCGAACCCTCATTCTTCCAGGGGAACCTCCATAATTACTCCTTGGAGCAATAGTTGTTCTAGTGCCAACAGGAGGGACTCTCTCTTCCGGGGATCCCTTGGCACGTTTGACCTCAAAAATGGGAAGGAGGAGAGTCTTTTAACTCCAAACTGTATCCCAAACCTACTGCGGAGAGCACCTATCTGTCTTGATCGTGTCCCGCCAGGTCTCTTGCGAACAACTGGAGTCCTCCCCCCACCCGACTGAGTGGGGGCTTCAATGAATTTAACTTTGGGGGAGGTTTTGTACCTCCCCTGACCCAGGGTTTCTCATTACCCTGCTACTGTCCCTGTTTTTTACCCCCGGGATTTGACCGAGGAGGCCGTCGGAACTGTTACACAGCCGATGCCCCAGGGACTGGAGAAGCAGGCCTCTTAAAGAGGGACCTCTAACTCTGCTTTTAACCGGCAAGAGCGTATTTTTACCGCTGGAAATTTTCTGGATATATTTGTCCAGGTTTTCCCTGAATAAGCGTTCACCATGAAATGGGACGCTAACCAGCCATTCTTTACAGGGAGCTTCAGCAGACCAGTTTTTGAGCCATAGGAGCCTACGCGTATGTACTATAGACAGCGTAAGGCCTGATGGACTGAATCCTCTATGGCGTCAACCGCAAAGCCTAAGGCTCTAGGTAGATCAGCTAGGGCAAAGCCTGCTGATCTGTCAAGTCCCTCAAGACCTGTTTCAACTGATCCTTCACTGCTTAGCAGACCCCAATAGCTGCTACTGCTGGTTGTATCACCAAGCAGATTTTCATAAGGACTCCAATCTTTTATTTATTGGGTTCTTGAACATTTGGACATTATCCACTGGACATGTCAGTGATTTATACATACAAGAGATGGCTGCGTCCACTGTAGGGACCTTCCATTTTTTTTTTTTTTTTTGATGAACTTATCCTCCATGGGATAGACCACCGGAAATCTCTTGGGGGAATAAATATTTTCTCAGGACGTTCCCAATCCTGGAAAATGAGCCCTTTCAGTAAAGGGTGAAGTGGAAAAGAACAAACAGTCTGGGGGCTTCTAGCGACCCCAACGAGGATACAGTAGTGGTTGATGGTTCCGCAAGGTGCATTTTTAAATGCTGATCGGACCATGTTAGTCAGAGACTGAACCCATAATCTTTCAGCTTGAGATGCTGAGAAAAGGTTCCCCCACTGTTGATTCCTCTATAACAGAATCAACCTCATCCTGATCCCCTTCAGGCAGGTCGATCCCTGTATGGGACTGTTGCTCTGCTAACAGGCACTCTGAAGGAGGAGACGGAGATCGGGCGTGCTTTCCCTGACAGGGAGGCAGCGATAAATGTTGACAATCTCTCTCTAATCCTCCCAGAGCTGAGGAAAAAAACCTCCTCTGTTACATACACAGGAGCAGGTGACTGAGGACAGCCGCAGTACCAAGTACCCCTGCGGGGTCTCTACGGTCACTTACCTCTGAACTTCAGGGGAGACTGGTGCAGCAGAAGTATGCCCAAGATCCTCAGAGCCCGATGAGACCCCCTTCGCTTCCTGGAAGATTCAGTTCCGGAGCTTCTGGACGGCATATTCCTAAGCCTAAAGCTGAGGTATTCCAGCCGTAATACACCACTTTTACTGAGAATAGTCTAGCACAATTGCTGCTATATCACAGTTGGTGTCTACTAATGTGCCTTTCTAGGGGATGCCTTATCAACCGCTTGCTGTATGCCTTTAAATGTTGCCAGCTCTGTCTCTGTACTTCATAGCCAGCTCACTACAATATTGTGGTTTTTTTAAAACTGCTGGGACGCCCGCACATGCGCAGAAGCGCTGCGGCGCGCACAGAGCGTCATCCCCCAGGCTCCGCCCCCTTTCCCGGCTCACCTCTATATATAGAGGCACGTGCGCCTTCGGCGCTAATTTCAAATATGGTAACAAGGGACAGGAGCCAGGGCCCCTCTTTGCCGCAGGCCGGGGGATGGACAAACACTGCAACATGGCAGAGGAAGCAGTTTCCTATAAGAGAACTCACCATCTGCCTGGACTTTGCTCTGCTGAGAAGAAGCTAGTCCACATGACAAGAAAACATTCCACAGCGGCCTCTAGTGGACAAACACAGGTACCGCAGTCTAATATATTAAATATATATAAAAACATTATTTTTTTTTTTTTTTTTTTTCTTGACCACCATTAAAAATTATTACATTTTTTTTAGTAGTTACAGGCATGCACAGAATTTTGCGGGAATACCATTAGGTAACAGACAGAAAGACAAATTAGGCTTGGGGGTCCCCCAATAGAACCAAGTTCCTGGGGGCCCCCACTTACCTGTTCCCCGCCGCAGGACTTTGTTTGGTCCACAAAAGCCCAAACTTCACCTATCACGGCAGGCATTGTAATCAAACCTTCAGGGACCGGGTTCCCAAGGATTCCACTCCCCTGGACCTGTATAGCACCCTGCACAGAAAACATCTTGGTCGTGGGTATGACCAGAGCTCTGGATCCCAGGGTCCAGCTCTCCTAAGAGAAGCATTACAGGCAAAACCTTGCTCTTCTCTGCAAGGCCCGGGTACCGACCGTTTAGCTATGAAGCTTTTTTGGTCGGATCCGGAATAGCTTACTGAGGCCCAAAAGAACCTGTACGCAAGCTCAGTGAAAAACACATGTTTCTTCTTGGCCAACACCTTAGACACTGGCAAAAAACTGAGGTGCTCCCGGATGGGAGGGGCTTATATAGGGGAGGGTACTTCCGGTTTTGGAAGTTGCCAGTGCCAGCACCTGACGGTATCTATATAACCCATTAGTAATGACTATGTCGCTCTGTGTCCCGTGATGTACGAAAAAGAAACATACCTTACCCTTATTTCTTAAAGTGTCACTAGACCCACATCATAAAAAAAACTATCAAGAAATGGTGTATTACATGCTGTTCATACTCTCCACCTCCTGTCAATGCCTCCAATTCAAATAGGGATTTGCAGAGCAGTGTTGGCAGCTCGGCACATGCTCAGTTTTCAGTGAGTTTCTATGCTGAGCATTTCCTCCCCACACATGTGTGCGTAAACACAGTGATAAATGACAGCCCACTCCCTCCCCCTCCCCCTCGCCCACCAACCAGCTAAACACAATGGGGCAGGATTTTACATGTAGATTGATGGAGGCTTTACCTCCCTCTTATTCTAAGACACAGGCTGGAGGGGGTGACACAGCCTGTGACTAGAAGAAAGCCGCCCACACCATGTTACTACCAAATAATAATAAAGATTTGGTTTCAAATATATATTTGTATGACAATTGTAAACAGTTTACTGATAATTACCGTATTTATTTTTACTCTGTATTCCCAAAGCCTGTATTTTTTTTGAACATGTGACCAGCAGCAGAGGACTAGATGCTCCTCCTGCTTGTGTTTCCCTGCAGACATGCTGGGAAAGATCTGGGTCATGTGACAGCTGTGTATAGATTAGGAAAAAGGTACTATTTTTTGTTTTGAAATTAAAACAAAACAGTGCCATCATCCACATACAGAAATAGAAGGGACATTGTAAATAAAGCAGTGCGTGTTTAGTATCACTTTAATGCAGTGCACCACAATGCATTGTGGGTATGTTTCCTGGTATTGGGGTGAGATTCGAATCAATAGCACTGTAGTTACTGCATAATGGTAAAATGCAGTAAACAGTGGCACTGGAGACAAGGTAATGTCCATGGGGGGTGGGGGGGACTACACTGAATGAACCTATTGTTTTACCTTGCTTGGGGAAAACACTTACTAACATTGGGGGGAATTAACAAAGCTTTGTGCACAATTATAATGGTACAAGTGGCATGCACTACATTGACAAAGCAGATAGACCTGATTTTGATCTATCTGTGCAACCTGCACTGATTTATCTACTGGATAAAAACAGAAATGCAGGTCCCGCAGCTAATTAACAAAATTTTCATTATGGAAAACTGCCATAAGGGGCGCACGGGCGCTGCCCCCCTCTCTCCTGCCACCTCTCTATCACCATAGATGATTCATGCAATTCATGAATCTATCTATGGTCGCCGCTGCCACCACCTATTCAGGTGCTCGGCTCCTTTTCGGGCGCCGGGAGCCTGAATTACAGCAGTGGGGTATTTTTTGGAAGCACCTGATTAGAGCCATAGGCTCTAATAGGCATCCAAAAAATAGGATTTTTATAACAGCTTACCTGTAAAATCCTTTTCTTGGAGTACATCACGGGACACAGAGCGACATAGTCATTACTAATGGGTTATATAGATACCTTCAGGTGCTGGCACTGGCAACTTCCAAAACCGGAAGTACCCTCCCCTATATAAGCCCCTCCCATCCGGGAGCACCTCAGTTTTGTAGCAAAGCAATAAGTGTCCCTAAAGAGGGGCGGGAGCTCTGTGTCCCGTGATGTACTCCAAGAAAAGGATTTTACAGGTAAGCTGTTATAAAAATCCTACTTTCTTTCTCGTACATCACGGGACACAGAGCGACATAGTCATTACTAATGGGATGTCCTAAAGCAATGCCCAACGAGGGGGGGGGGATACACCATACATAAGCTGAGCGCTATCAGACATGAGGATCTTTTGCGGCCTGCAACACACTGCGCCCAAAGGCGACATCCTCCTGACTTCTAACGTCCACCTGGTAGAACCTAGTAAACGTGTGTACTGAAGACCATGTTGCGGCCTTACAGATTTGAGCCAGGGAGGCCTGGTGATGCACTGCCCATGAAGTTCCAACTGCTCTCGTGGAGTGCGCTCTAACTTTGAACGGAGGCGGTCTCCTTCTCAAGCCATAGGCTTGCATTATGACCTGTCGAATCCACTTGGCTAAAGTAGATTTTGACGCTGCCTGACCCTTTCTGGGGCCTTCCGGCAGAATAAACAAAGTATCCGTTCTGCGAATCTGAGCAGTGGCTTTTAGATAAGCTTTAACTGCTCTTACTACATCCAAAGAATGCAATAACTTTTCCTCTACCGAAGTAGGTTTGGGGAAAAAAGAAGGAAGAACCACATCTTGGTTCAAATGAAACCTCGATACCACCTTAGGAAGAAAGGCTGGGTGAGGGCGTAACACTACTCTATCCTTATGGATAACCAGATACGGCTCCTTACAGGACATAGCTGCTAATTCCGACACTCTTTTAGCCGAACAAATGGCTACTAGAAAAATCAATTTCCTGGTGAGAAGAACCAAAGAAATATGCTGTAATGGTTCAAATGGTTGTTTCTGTAGAACCGACAGAACCAAGTTTAGATCCCATGGACATATGGGAATATTAACCGGAGGACTAATACGCATCACTCCTTGTATAAAGGCTTTGACTAGTGAATGCGAAGCCAAGGGCCTTTGAAAAAATATTGACAAGGCCGAAATCTGACCCTTGATAGTACTCAAGGCAAGCTTCCTATCTACAGCCCATTGTAGGAAGTCCAGAATCCTACCTATTACGTATTTACGTGGATGCCATTTCTTGGCCTCACACCAGGCGATGTACGCCTTCCAGATTCTATAGTAGATCTGCCTGGATACCGGCTTCCTGGCATTGATCATGGTAGATACCACAGCATTAGAGAGCCCTCTCTTTTTTAGAATGTGGGCTTCAATAGCCAGGCCGTCAAACCTAGGGCTGGTAAGGAAGGGTGGTATATCGGTCCTTGCGAAAGCAGGTCCGGACGATGTGGGAGGGTCCATGCTCTTCGGGGCCACGCTGGAGCCACCAGAATCACTGGTTTCTTTTCTACCCTGATTCTGCGGAGTAATCGAGGTAACAATTGTGGCGGTGGGAATGCATATATCAGCTTGAACTGATCCCAAGGGAACACTAGGGCATCCGAGCCGCAAGCTAGGGGATCCCTTGTCCAAGAGACAAACCTGTCCACTTTTGCGTTGAATCTGGATGCTAGCAGATCTACATCCGGTGTTCCCCACCGCTGACATATTGTCCGGAAAACCTCGGGATGAAGGGACCATTCCCCTGGGCATAATTGTTGGCGACTTAGAAAGTCCGCCTTCCAATTCTCCACTCCTGGAATGAATACCGCAGATATGGCTGGGACATATCTTTCTGCCCATCTCAGGATGTAATTTACTTCCCTCTGGGCTGCACGACTCCTGGTGCCCCCCTGATGATTGATATATGCCACTGCTGTGGCATTGTCTGATTGAATTCTGACAGGGGACCCTTGGAGTTTGGATGTCCATGCTACTAGGGCATACCGGGCTGCTCGTATCTCTAAGAGATTGATGGGCAGGGCCTTTTCCGCATCCGACCATCTGCCCTGGAGAGACCATTGCTCCAGTACTGCTCCCCAGCCTATAAGGCTGGCATCTGTAGTGACCACCTCCCAAGAAATCTGACTGAAGGATTTCCTTTTTTCCAGATTCTGGGAAACCAACCACCAACGGAGGCTCTTGCGAACGGAAGGGGACAAGGACATTGGTAAGTCCAGAGCCTGAACTTTTTTGTTCCAGGCTGACAGTATGGCCCTTTGCAAATTCCTTGAATGGAATTGACCGTAGGGTACTGCTTCGAATGATGCCACCATTTTTCCCAGCAGCCTCATGCACAGGCGTATGGATGGCTGTCTTTTTGAACCCACTAAGTGGATCAAATCTCTCAAAGACGACCCCTTTTCTTGAGGCAAGAAAATTTTTCTCTGGTCTGAATCCAGCCTTAGCCCCAAGTATTCCAGACTTTTGACTGGTTTTAGGGCTGACTTGTCTCGGTTGATAATCCAACCGTGATATTCCAGATACTTGATTGTCTCGTGAACAACCACTTCTAGTTTTTCCACTGAGTGGTCTATCAGCAACAAGTCGTCTAGATATGCCATTATTGTTACACCTCGTGTTCTTAGATTGGCCAATAATGGGGCCAGAATTTTTGTGAACACTCGTGGTGCTGTGGCCAGACCGAAGGGTAAGGCTCTGAACTGAAAATGGCGCCCTTCTACCGCAAAGCATAGAAATTTTTGGTGGGCTGGAAAGATGGGAATGTGCAAATAAGCATCTTTGATGTCGATCGAGGCTAACCATTCCCCCCCTTGTAGGGCAGTGGCCACCGACCGGATCGACTCCATCCGGAAAGTCCTGATATGTAGGAATTTGTTTAGCCCTTTTAGATTTAATATGGGCCTCACGTCCCCGTTTGGCTTCGGGACTGTAAAGAGGTTTGAGTAAAACCCGAACCCCCATTCTTCCAGGGGAACCTCTATAATTACTGCTTGGAGCAATAATTGTTCTAGTGCCAACAGGAGGGATCCTCTCTTCTGGGGATCCCTTGGCACGTTTGACCTTATAAAGTGGGAAGGAGGGGAGTCTTTTAACTCCAATTTGTATCCCAGATTTACTGCGGAGAGCACCCATCTGTCTCTGATCGTGTCCCGCCAGGTCTCTGTGAACAACTGAAGTCTTCCCCCCACCCGATTGAGTGGGGGCAACCCTTCATGCATTTGACTTTGGGGGAGGTTTTGTACCTCTCCTGCTCCAGGGCTTCTTGTTACCCTGCAATTGTCCCTGATTTTTACCTCCGGGATTTGACCGAGGAGGCCGTCGGAACTGTTTCACAGCCGATGTCCTAGGGACTGGAGAAGCCGGCCTCTTAAAAGAGGGACCTCTAACTCTGTTTTTAACCGGCAAAAGTGTACTTTTACCGCTGGAAATTCTCTGGATATATTTGTCCAGGTCTTCCCCGAATAAGCGTTCACCATGAAATGGGAAGCAGACCAGCAAATTTTTACAGGGAGCTTCAGCAGACCAGTTTTTGAGCCATAAAAGCCTGCGCATATGTACTACAGACAGCGTAAGGCGGGAGGCCTGATGGATTGAATCCTTTATAGCGTCCACCACAAAGCATAAGGCTCTAGGTAGATCAGCTAGGGCAAGAGCCTGCTGATCTGGCAAGTCCCTTAAGACCTGTTTCAACTGATCCTTCACTGCTTGGCAGACCCCAATAGCTGCCACTGCTGGTTGTGTCACCAATCCTGCTGTAGAAAAAGCAGATTTTAATAAGGACTCTAATTTTTTATCTATTGGGTCCTTGAACATTTGGACATTATCCACTGGACATGTCAGTGATTTATTCACACAAGAGATGGCTGCGTCCACTGTAGGGACTCTCCATTTTTTGATGAACTTATCCTCCATGGGATAGACCACTTGAAATCTCTTGGGAGGAGTAAATATTTTATCAGGATGCTACCAATCCTGGTAAATGAGCCCTTCCAGTAAAGGATGGATCGGAAAGGAACAAACAGTCTGGGGAGCTTTTAGCGACCCCAACGAGGAGACAGAAGTGGATGATGGCTCCGCAAGGGGCATTTTAAATGCTGATCGGACCATATTAGTCAGGGACTGAACCCATAACCTTTCAGCATGTGATGCTGAGAATGGCTCTTCCACTGTTGATTCCTCTACAACAGAATCGACCTCATCCTGATCCCCTTCAGGCAGGTCGATCCCTGTATGGGACTGTTGCTCTGCTAACAGGCACTCTGAGGGAGGAGACGGAGATCGAGCGCTTTTTTCCTGTGACAGGGAAGCAGCGATCAATGCTGACAATCTCTCTTCCAGCCCTCCCAGAGCTGAGGAAAAAACCTCCTCTGTTACATACACAGGAGCAGGTGAACTGAGGACAGCCACAGTACCAGGTACTCCTGAGGGTGCTCTACGGTCACTAACCTCTGATTCTTCAGGGGAGACTGGTGCAGCCGAAGCATGCCCAAGATCCTCAGAGCCCGATGGAGACCCCCTATGCTTCCTGGAATTTTTAGTCCCGGAGTTTTTAGACGGCATTATTCCTAAGCCCAAAGCTGAGGTATTCCAGCCGAAATACACCACTTACTGACAATAGTCTAGCATAAATGCTGCTATAAAAACAGTTGGTGTCTACTAATGTGCCTTTCTATGGGGATGCCTGCATCAACCGCTTGCTGTATGCCTTTTTTTTTTTTTTTTTAAATGTTGCCAGCTGTGTCTCTGCACTCCATAGCCAGCTCACAACACATAATTGTGGTTTTTTAACATGCTGGGACGCCCGCACATGTGCAGAAGCGCTGCGGCGCGCACAGAGCGTCATCCCCCAGGCTCCGCCCCCTTTTCCGGCTCACCTCTATATATAGAGACGCGCGCGGCCACGTGCGCCTTCGGCGCTAATTTTGAAAAGGGAAACTAGGGACAAGAGCCAGGGCCCCTTTTTGCCGCAGGCCGGGGGATGGACGAGCATTGCAACATGGCAGAGGAAGCAGTTTCCCACAAGAGAACTCACCATCTGCCTGGACTTGCTCTGATGAAAAGAAACTAGTCTACATGACAAGAAACGTTCCACAGCGGCCTCTAGTGGATTAACACAGGTACCGCAGTCTAATATATTAAATATATATATATATATATTTTTTTTCTTGACCACTATTAAAATTATTACATTTTTTAGTAGTTACAGGCATGCACAGATATTAGCGGGAATACCGTTAGGTAACAGACAGAAAGACAAATTAGGCTTGGGGGTCCCCCAATAGAACCAAGTTCCTGGGGGCCCCCACTTACCTGTTCCCCGCCGCAGGACTTTGTTTGGTCCACAGAAGCCCAAACTTCACCTATCACGGCAGGCATTGTAATCAAACCTTCAGGGACCGGGTTCCCAAGGATTCCACTCCCCTGGACCTGTATAGCACCCTGCACAGAAAACATCTTGGTCATGGGTATGACCAGAGCTCTGGATCCCAGGGTCCAGCTCTCCTAAGAGAAGCATTACAGGCAAAACCTTGCTCTTCTCTGCAAGGCCCGGGTACCGACCGTTTAGCTATGAAGCTTTTTTGGTTGGATCCGGAATAGCTTACTGAGGCCCAAAAGAACCTGTACGCAAGCTCAGTGAAAAACACATGTTTCTTCTTGGCCAACACCTTAGACACTGGCAAAAAACTGAGGTGCTCCCGGATGGGAGGGGCTTATATAGGGGAGGGTACTTCCGGTTTTGGAAGTTGCCAGTGCCAGCACCTGAAGGTATCTATATAACCCATTAGTAATGACTATGTCGCTCTGTGTCCCGTGATGTACGAGAAAGAAAGTTGAACTGCAGGCGCCATGATGGCAATTAATGGGCATGCTGGCAATTGATGGGCACAGTGGCTGCGTTTCATGGGCACAGTGGCTGCGTTTCATGGGCACAGTAGCTGCGTTTCATGGGCACAGTGGCTGCGTTTCATGGGCACAGTGGCTGCGTTTCATGGGCACAGTGGCTGCGTTTCATGGGGGGGTTTTTTCAGTTTGTTTGCACCCCCCCAAAAAAATTGGAGCACCAGCCGCCACTGTCCACCAGGCTGGACCTGACATACAGGATATGAATGGCCTGGTAACCTGGCAGACAGCTCACTAGCTTCCCTCTGTACATGGGCAGAGGTTACATATAAGCAGGGAAAGCTCTTTTCTTGACTATATGCCTGACTGGTAACTCTGGCAACTGCAGGGCTAACAGTTACTGCAGATAAACTGTGAAGGCAGCAATCTGGAACAGATCAGATCTTAAATACACAAATTGCTCATGCCAGGCAAAGCAACAAGTTCACTTTACTTTAGTCCTGCACAGATGCAATTACTTGCCTTCTTTTCCACCATTCTGTCATCAGAAGTTATATTTTATATTAGGCAATGGATTACCCTGTGACCACACTGATTGGCCCAGTGCTGTCTTATAGAGAAGTCATTTCTACTTACCCCAAAGCACAGGGTATTTCCTTCGGCTTCCACCACTCAACAGAGCGGCAGGGAAGCAAAGAAAAGCTACATACTGCTAGGGTTGATGGGAGGGTTAAACCAAGCCTGTTGCCTGCTCTGAATGGTCAAAAAATAGGCTTGATTACCTGCTAACACCTTACAGTAGAACTATAGGCAAAACTTTTTTTTTTTTCATTTTAGATAGAGCAAGGGAGGGTTATAGCCATTAAGATTTTTGTTCACCATCTGTGTCACATTGCAGAGATTTCCCTTCACTTCCTGTCCCATAGCCAAAACAGGAAGTGAGAGGAAATCCCTGCAAATTAAGGGAGTTCCTTCAGGACCCCCAGGTCACCAGAACTAGTGTCCCCATTTGAAGACTTCCCTTCTATTACTTTTCTGGGTACAACCCAAAATTTTGGATCTTCTTTTACTTTCACCATCAATGATAATAGTAAACAAGACAAATAGAGAGGATGGATCTCGTTAACTGGGGCACAGACAGCAAAAAATAAAAAAAAAAAATGGACAAGCATTCTAATCCCTATCCAAAACTAAAAAAAAAGTTTTGCCTTAAGTTATACTTTAATTACTATGAAGAACATCAAAACCACTTCCCTTCATAGCATTTTACTGGTTGTATACTTACCTAGCAGCTTAAATAGTGCAGCAAAGCTTATGCCCATATAACCTGTTAGTTTTGTGAAATATATATTCTCCTAGACAAGGTCCTCTTATCCCAGACTAATTGAAATTATTCTTAAAGCATGAAGTAATTCAATTCCAAGTTGTCTGTGCTTGGAGCACTAGCAATTATTCTGCATGGCTGCCTGAGCGCATGGACACATCATCACTGCTTCCTTTAAGAACAAAGCATTTCTCAATACTAGACGATTCTGAAATAACTCATTATCTTGGAATAATAAAAAAGCTACATCTACAGAAGTGTCCTTGTACAAACTGTAATCAGAGGTGAAGCACTGTCCACCCAAGGCACGTACAAACTTTAAAGTATAACTTGCCTTTCAATATGGTGGACTTAAATCATCAATGTGGTCATAAATATTTAATACATTATCTTTTTTCTTATTCCTTATACAGAACTCCAGGCAAATAGCTTAAAGCGGAACTAAAGTGAAGTAAATATACTTAGTAAGGATGAGCTCCGGCGTGTTCGCATAGTACATGTGCCGAGCCCACCAGGAAGTCGGCACCACGCTGCGCTAATGACAGGCAGGGAGACATTTCCCGATGCTCGGCTGCAAAGATCGGGAAATGTCTCCCTGGCTGTGATTAGCGCAGCGCAGTGCCGACTTCCTGGCGGGCTCTGCAAGTGTTCTATGCGAACACGCCGGAGCTCATCCTTAATAATAAGCATAAATGAATGCAGCTCTGTAATCATTAATACATCATTACATGTATGTGTTTAAATAAAAACAGTATAAGCACATGAATGTGACCTGGGATCAGCCTCTTGAAAACCCTGTACAGCAGAGCTGGAGTGTGAGACAAAGAAGCAGCACAAAGAGCCAAACAGTTCATGTGCTGACAAGAAGCATGCTGATTTTTGAGGAGAGAGCATAGTAACAGAGATGAGCTCTTTACCATGCTGCTTCTCTTTTCACTGTCCATTCAGAGGATTGGGGCATGTGCAGGGTGAGATGAGCTCAGAGGAGGTGGGTTGAATGATGTGGCTATGAGACTGAGGACATCTAGTGGCAAAAAAGTACTGCAGAGAAAATCTCTGGATTTAAAGTGATACTAAACACACACTGTAATTTACATTGTCCCTTCTATTTCTGTATATGCATGATGGCACTGTAATTGTTTTAATAAAAAAAAAAAAAACCCCACCTAAGTACCTTTTCCTAATCGATATACAGCTGTAAAAAGGCTTAGCACTTTCCCAGCCTGTCTGTTGAGAAACATAAGTAGGAGGAGCTTCTAGTCCTCTGCTGTTGGTCTCATGTTCAAAATAAAAAAAATAGCCTTTGGAATACAGAATAAAAATAATTAATTTCAATAAACTATTTTAAATTGTCATACAAACATATTTGGAATCAACCCTATATTATTTTTGGCAATAACATGGTGTGGGCCGATTTATGCTAGTCACAGGCTGTGTCACGCCCCCTGCCTGTTTTAGAATAAGAGGGAGGTGAGGCCTCCATTAATCTACATATAATATCCCGCTCCCATTGTATTTAGCTGGCTATTGGGCATGAAGGAGGAGGGAGGGAGTGGGCTGCCATTTACCATTGTGTATACGCCCACATGTGTGACTCTATAGTGGGCTGCTCAGGTGTGATCGGGAGGAAATGCTCACCATAGAAACTCACTGAAAACTGAGCATGTGCAGAGTTGCCACCACAGCTGCAAAATCCCTAGGTGAATTGGGGACACAGACAGAAGGTGGCG
Organism: Rana muscosa; assembly: GCA_029206835.1. NCBI lineage: Eukaryota > Metazoa > Chordata > Amphibia > Anura > Ranidae > Rana > Rana muscosa. Next base: position 92,420,498 of record CM055117.1, on the reverse strand, counting down.
ATAGAGAACAGCAGGATCAACCAGGTTTTTTGCAGAATACAGACAAACAAATCTCAGAGACTGAGTGAGTATGAACGGCATGTAATACACCATTTATTGATAGTTTTTAATGATGTGGGTTTAGTGACACTTTAAACCAGCCTTTGCTACAATACTCACCTTAATTCGTTTATCTTTCAATAGGCTATTCAATCTTATTTTTACCTGGAGCTCTGCTTTATCACACTGCTAAGCTACTTGCAGATTGTATTTGCCAAAAGATGTTCAATACTTTTCAGTTGCTCTTGTGATTCACACACCCTGCCAGAGCATGTCCCATAATTATGATTTCGGCTTCATATATCACCTACTTTTTGGACAAGGAATTAGCAGTGTGATGATGTTCATTCATGGGCCAATGAGAGAGGTGACACAGGAACCTTCAAAGCTGAAGCAGAAAATAGTGGTGCCATCTGCTTGGCTGTGCAGTGCATCGGCGATATGAATCACAAGCCTGGCTGAAAGAATTATTTGTCAGTAATATAGCTCGCACATACTGCATATTTAGCTGAAGGAGCTCAAATAATTTAAACAGGTATTTGAAGTATCCAGTCTGTTCAGGTCATTTTTTTTTTTTGTTCACTTGCATGGTACCTGGAATGTTCCTGTTCACGGTTATTACCCAGACACACCAGTCATTGTGCCTTTCCCAACAGGGGTCTTAAACAGTATTTTGATAAGTCATTAAAGGTTAACTGCACTTACATGGAAAAATATATCGCAAATAAAAGAATAATATACAGTGGGGAAAATTATTTGATCCCTGCAGATTTTGTAAGTTTGCCTGCTTACAAATAAATGAAGGGTCTATCATGTTTATCATAGGTGTATTTTACATAATAGAGACAGAATAAATCCAGAAAAAACACATGATACAACATGTTATAAATTAAGTTGCAGTTCAGTGAGTAAAATAAGAATTTGATCCCCAAGTAAAACATGATTTAGTACCTGGTGGAGAAACCCTTGTTGGCAAGCACAGAGGTAAGACATTTCTTGTAGTTGGTAACCAGGTTTGCACACATTTCAGGAGAGATTTTGGTCCACTCTTCTTTACAGATCTCTAAATCCTTAAGGTTTTTTGGCTGTAGCTTGACAACTCAAAGTTTCAGCTCCCTCCATAATTTCTCTACAGGATTAAGTTCTGGAAACTGGCTAGGACACTCCATGACCTTAATGTGCTTCTTGTTGGGCCACTCGTTAGTAGCCTTGGCGGTATGTCATGGGTCATCGTCATGCTTGAAGACCCATCTTCAGTGTTCTGGCTGAGAGAAGAAGGCTCTCAGCCAAGATTTTACAATACATGGCCTCGTCCATTGGCCCCTCAATGCGGCAAAGTTGGCCTGTACCTTTAGCAGAGAAACAGCCCCAAAGCATAATGTTTCTAACTCAGTGCTTGACTGTAGGGATGTTATAATTTTTCTTCCTCCAAACATGGTGAGCCGATTTAATGCCAAAGAGCTCAATTTTGGTCTCATCTGACCACAGCACTTTCCCTCAATCCTTCTCCAAGGCTGGGATCAAACCAGTCCGATGCAAATTCCAGCTCCGTTCGGCGCTTCCTCTGCATTGTAGCTGCGGATCAGATGAGCAGGGAGAGGGGGAGGTGTAGTGAGCAGGGAGAGAGAGAATGCCTGTTCACAATGGAATGCATTTGCGAATCAGATGCGTGTCCATAGAAGATAATGGGCCTGAATTTGCACCTGAGCCAGAACGCAATGCCTAGAAAACACACACATTTTTTCGGCAATGCACAGTGTGAATGCCCCGCAGATATGTGAACCAGCCTCGTTAAAATTAAGGTATTTTAAAATGTCATGCAAATTAAATGCGGTGTTCACCGCGCATCCAATTCGCATATGTGTGAACCGAGCCTTAATCATTTAGATGTTCATTGGCAAACTTCAGACAGGCCTGTACATGTGCCTTTCCAAGGAGGGGGGACTTTGAGAGCGCTGCAGGATTTCAATTTATGGCGGAGTATTGTGTTACCAATGGGTTTGTTTGATGACAGTGGTCCCAACTGCCTTGAGATCGGTCACAAGCGCTTCCCATGTAGTTGTGGGCTGATCCTTCACTATTCTCATGATCATCCTTACCCCATGAGGCGAAATCTTGCATGGAGCTCCAGACCGAGGGAGATTGATGTTTTTTTTGTACTTCTTCCATTTTGAATAATCACTACAACAGAGGTCTCCTTCTCACCAAGCTTCTTGCTGATGGTCTTGTAGCCTATTCCAGCCTTGTGCAGGTCTACAATCTTGTCCCTGACGTCCTCTGACTGGTCTTTGGTTTTGCCCATGATGGGGAGGTTTGAATGAAAGAAAGAGATTCTGTGGACAGGTGTCTTTTATACACATAATGAGTTGTCGTTAGGAGCACCTTCTTAAATTGACGGGGCTAATCTGTGTACCACATGAGCACATACTGTAGCAAGTCTGTGGGAGCCAGAATTATTGTTGGTTGGTAGGGGGATCAAATATTTATTTTACTCTCTGAACTGCAACATAATTTATTACATTTGTATCAAGTGTTTTTTCTGGATTTATGGTTGATATTCTGTCTCTATCAGTTAAAATACAGCTATGATATCAATTATAGACCTAATAAATGCCATTAGTGGGCAAACTTACAAAATCTACAGGGGATCAAATAATTATTTTCCCCACTGTACATATACAATTGCTACATGACCTGTATTGTAATTTAATATTATTAAAATATACATTTCTTTTTGAGTCTAATTTTATGTAAAATTCAATACAATATGGCAACCTGTAGTCATTCTGTACACTATTGGTGTACAGAAAACCTCCAAAAATGTCAATTCCTGCTTGTTTGATCTGAATTTATCAGATGTCTGCACCAAGATACAAGTCAGATTTTAGCCATCCTCTGCAACAGAAATACCATTTTTGGTTAGATGCTCTCTAAGGCTAGCCATCCATTATACAATTTTCTTATTCAATTTTCTTTAGATTTACCTTCAACTATGTGTAAGAGCCTGCCTGCTTGCATACAAATTGAAAGTGTTTAGGTTGACCTCATAGTTTATGGTTTTGGTAACTCTAAAGGAAAATTGTACAAGACAAATGTATAAGTTAGAGCCAGCCTAAGACGCCTTTCACACTGGGGCCCCGTTAGCGATTTTAACCCTGAAAAATGGGTTAAAAACTCCCGTATTGCGGCACTTTCAAATCACTTTGAAAACGCTGTATACATCGCTCCCAACTCGCCCCAAAGATGCTGCTTGCAGGACTTTTTTTCCTGCACCTCCCTAGTGTGAAAAGGCACATTGGAATGAATAAGAGGCAGTTTTCAGGTGCTTAGCAGAGGCTATTTCTAGCGCTAAAGCGCCTTAAAACCGCCCAGTGTAAAAGGGGTAGAAGGGTTAATTATATCTATAAGGATGCTGACCCTATCTATTCTGAAGTTAGGAATAAATACCTCCTTTATGTTTGATGGAAGTGAGACATGAAGAGGCCTCCCATTTCTAGAAGGCGTTATTGTGCTTGGTTGTAGACCCAAACAAGTGAGATGGTTATTTTGTACTGAGCCCCAATTTTTTATAAATATACTGTAGGTCCCATAGCGGGACACAATGAGCTGGTTTGGGTAACACTCACCTTCTGTCTGCATAGTCAGCATCGGCACCACCCCACCACACGTCAGAATCATCCTCGGCATCAGCAGAGTCGAAGTTGTCAATCTCATCAGCAGCAGGACAGCATACAAACTCCACTCCACGGAATTTGTCGATACCACAGGGCAGGAGCATGCCGTAGTCATGGAGACTCATTCCTCTCTCACTGCAGGACTGGAAAACACAAAAACAACAGTTCAAAATATTTCAAAAATACTTTCAGAAACACTAAAATCCAAGACCAAGGATCTGAGCCAATTGCATGCAACCAGACGAAGCACCATGCCCTCCTTTGTAGAATGCAAAGCGCTGGATTTCAATAGTGAGCTTACAATCCCACAGAAAATAAATCATTATAGACTTTAGAAAGAAAAGAGATAGGCCTGGAGCTGGAGGCGCAGCTTAAAGGGGTTGTAAAGGTTTGTTTTTTATTTTCTAAATAGGTTCCTTTAAGCTAGTGCATTGTTGGTTCACTTACCTTTTCCTTCGATTTCCCTTCTAAATGTTTTTTTTTTTTGTTTTCTTTGTCTGAATTTCTCACTTCCTGTTCCTCCTCAGTAAGCAGTTCAGTAAGCTATTCTGGCTGACTAAACACCGCTCGGATGATGGTGTGAAGTTTACTGAGGAGAAACAGGAAGTGAGAAATTCAGTCAAAGAAAAAAAACATTTAGAAGGGAAATCGAAGGAAAAGGTAAGTGAACCAACAATGCACTAGCTTAAAGGAACCTATTTAGAAAATAAAAAACAAACCTTTACAACCCCTTTAAGTGGAAGGCCTACAGGACTAGGTTGCAGTTAGGCTGGGATACAAATAGGGTTAAAAAGTTGATGGGTTTCAAAGTTACAAGGGGGGTCTTACCTGATTGGATAGAGCGTGGCAAGGTGTGGCAGGGCGTGGCAAGGTGTGGCGGGGTGGGGTCACTGTGGTCCTAGTAGGTGTGGTTACGTGCCTCATGGTCAGTTGGAGTAGGAATAGAGACAGAATAACTTCTCCCTTCCTCCATTTTTGACTAGCTTTGGACTTAATTAGAGATGCCAATTCGCTCTGCTTTGCCTCATACATTTACTTATAAAAAATGTACAGCTCCTGAAACCATTCCAGTGATTTTTTAGCGGTCTATGAGAAATCACAGACCTGCAACTAGCAATAGACAAAAAGAACAGCCATTATCCAAGCCACTAGCAAACGTTTTTTTCAAAATACATGTATGGTCATATAAGCCTCTAAACCAGGGTTCCATTGATCCCTAGGGTTCCTCCAGAGGTTCCTTGAGTAATGGGCAATTTTGGCAACTCGGGTTCCCATTAACACCATTGATCTTTTTAGCCATTTGTAAGGGAGTAATTCTTCCTAATGACCACAAATGTAAGGTGCATTTTCCCACTGACCATCACAGTAAAGCTGTAGATATAACAACTTTTAACAGGGGCTTCCTGAGACCGGAAAGTTATTTTAAGGGTTCCATGGTGTTAAAAAGGTTGCAAAAGGCTGCTCTAAACAGTTTAATATGCATTCCATCCTCAATGAATGTTATAAACTGATTGGAGATGAAGTTCTGAAATATTTTAGTGATGCTGCCAGCCATAGAACAGTTTAGAAGCACTGCTCTCCTGTCCCTATACAACCATCCAGTGCAGTCTTTCTATCATGAACCCCACTGCTGACCAGGAATGAGTGCCACCTACAATACAAAGGCCAGCACATTTTCTTTTAGATGATATAAAAGCCTCAACATCTTGTAGTCATCACCCCATCCCCACGTCTTGTAGTTATCACCAAATCCCCATAATTATTCAAGTGCAGTACGGCAAAACTTATTTTTGAAATGCTGTGTTCTGATGGAGGTGGAGTCCTTATTACTGTCTGGGCACCCTTTGCACTTCAGTAGCTACAATATATATTAATATGTTTTAATAATACATGTCAAAATCAGGGAAGCTTACAGATATGTTTGGTTATTATCACTTCATAGTCTACACTCTAATAAGTATGAGCTCCAGTGTGTTCGCACACCCCACGTGCAGAGCTCATCCTTACTCTCTAACCTGTAAGATCAGTGAGGTACCACATAATAAAATATCCAGTAGATAAGAATGGGACTCCCACCTGTATTCTTCCAAGTCTCGTTAATAGATCATCCACAGTAGGTCACAGTCATACTGAATCAAACCCAAATAAACCATCTCCTCCCCCTTTAAGCCATTATATGGTAAAACGCATTAAGGAGGGGCTGGTTTATTTGGGTGGAATGATTATGGCTATGATCTAGTGTGGATAATCTATTAATGTGACTTAAGCCCCGTACACACGGTCGGACTTTTGCCCAACAAACTTAGTTTTAAGCAAGTTGGACCAACAATCCGACCGTGTGTATGCTCCATCGGACAAACTTTTTTGAGTTTGGTTTGGTTTTCATCGGACAAAAGTTGGGTCTGCGAACGGACAAACTTTTGCCCAACAAAAGTCCTATGGAGCAAAGTCCTGCCGTGTGTACAGAAAACCATAGGACTTTAGTCCGATGGACAAAACAACCAATGTTAAAATCAACCAACAATAGCAGAAGTTGACCAAAGGGTGGCAGTAAAGATCAGAAAAGATCAGAAAAAACAAGTGATGTTGTAAGAAGTTTTAAGAAAGTTTGCAGAAAAGTCCTGTGGTGTGTATGCTATGGGTGTTCCCGACCAACTCCGTTCGGACAAAAAACCACGGAAAAGTCCGATGGAAGTCCGACCGTGTGTACAGGGCTTTAGAAGAATACAGGTCTAAATGCGGTTCTTGTCCATGTATTTTTGTGTGATGACAAGCAAAAACAACCTTTTTTGAAATCTCTACCAGGAGTCCAGAGATCAAAGTAGGAGCAGGTCTTCAGCGGTGTGCTGGGACTTGGATATTGCCAAAGGCGCCACTTACTATTATTTTGCCACTAAGCATCAGCACGGAATGTGATTTCATTAACATCAACGAAAAAAAGCCCACCAAGCTAGACATCTGCTGTTATTTTTGTAGATTCCTTATTGACCTGGATCCTGAAATCCATCCAACCATGCCACAGGTTGGAGATAAATCATTGGAAGTGATGCAATAGGTTTGATTGCTCTGAGGCTTTCGAAGTCATAAGTGCGTGTTAAAACAGATTTTAGGACACAGTTACTATGATTGAAAAGGTTTTCTTTCTTAGAGAAAACAGTACTAGCTTTTTACTGCAAAGGTGACACATACGCTTGGAAGCTGAGTCAGGGAAAAGAACTGCGGCCTGAAATTTGTGAGATTTATAACCATCAATGCAGAGAGTTTCACAATCCAAATCACAATTAGGCAATCGTATTACAATCTGGCAATTTAGAATTATACAAATTAGTGCCAACCACAACAATGTTTATTGGCCAGGTTATACCTCTCTTCAACAATTTCTACATTTTAAACTAAGAGCAACTGTCTTGAAATAATAAACATAACACTGAACATAGAGTTTAAGGCCCCTTTCACACTGGGGCGGGCATATGCGGTGACGGTATAGCGGCGCGATATTCAGCGCCCTATACGTCGTGTTTACCGCGATATTCGGTCGCTAGCGGTGCGGTTTTAACCCCAGCTAGCGGTCGAAAAAGGGTTAATACCGCCCGCAAACCGCGGCTATAGCCGCGGTTTGCGGGCGGTATTACCGCGGTGTCCCATTGATTTCAATGGGAAGGAGCGGTAAAGGAGCGGTATACACACCGCTCCTTCACCGCTCCAAAGATGCGGTTTGCAGTTGATTTTTTTGTCTCCTGCCAGCGCACCGCCTCAGTGTGAAAGCCCTCAGGGCTTTCACATTGAGAATGCTGGGGCAGGAGTATTTCAGGCGTTATTTATGAGCTATTTTTAGCGCAAAAACGCCTGAAATACGCCTCAGTGTGAAAGGGGCCTAAGAGAGGCAATCCATGCATTTGGACTTTCCAAATATGACAGTTGCTGTATTTTGAAAGTGTTATGTTCAAGGACTACACTGTGTGCCTCCGGGACTGGCCTGTCCTACGGCAGGACACAATCTCCTGCGCTTGGGGGCTTAGTCTATAGGTGGGTGGTGTAGCCAACCCTTTGGATAGAGTGTGGAAAGTCAATGGTCTTGCTGCCCTCCTCAGAACAATGGGTATCCTTAGAACTGAAACGTATAGAAAGAAAAGGAGGGCGCACCGACCTTGTGCATTACCAAAGATAAAACGTATTAAAAAATGTAACAGCAAAAGTAATACTCACAAACGTTATAAAAAGGCTTGTCAGTGCTCCAGCAAACGGAACTGTGTCTCTAGACACCTGCAACCTGGACTGGGTGTTAGGGGGGACCAGATGGCGTCACAAACGGGGGGAGATCGGGCTGGGGCCCACTTCCGGGAGATGGGCCCCAGCACGATCTCCCGGAAGTTCGGCCCCTTCCTTCTTCCCCCGCCGCCGGGCTAATTAGAATTCGCAGCGCCCTTCGCGCATGCACAGTAGAGAACCAGCAGTGAAAACGAAAGACTTCACTGCCTGGTTCCCTTACCAGGAATGGCGGTGGCAGCAGCACCCGGGAGTCAATCCGAAGATTGGCTGGGGTGCCGACATTGCGGGCTCCCTGGACAGATAAGTGCCCTAATATTAAAAGTCAGCTGCTACAGTATTTATAGCGGCTGACTTGAAAAGGTTTTCACCCAGGCTGGACCTCCTATTTAAGTACATTTAGTTTTTTCCATATGCCTAAAGTTAATTCCACCATGATTTTTTGATTACTTGACCTAACCATACATACGGCATATAACATGTCATTACATGGAGTGTTAGACATCTGTAGTACCTCTTTGGCTACTGTGTGCCAGTGGAGATGAGTCTCACAAATATCCATTCTTTCCTGATGGAGGAATCTGCATTTATCTGGAACCAGAAGAGCATCGCTTACGAATTCCCCAACTGGAAAAAAAAACAAAAACAAATTGTAAATAGTTTAACCTAAAATAATATGAAGCATTGTGTCTAAAACATGCATTTCCGGTCATCTACACATTTTACAGAACTCTGAACTTAGAAATATTTTCACATTTTATAGTTATAAACACCCTTGTGGATAACTGCTAAATTTGACCTAAAATGTGTGCATAGCCAATTTATTTTTGTTTGCGGAGGCATTAAAAAAAAAAAAAAAAGTGTTAAAACTTGTCAAGTTATTTGTTGCTGTCCAGTAATGGAGAAACTCCCTCACTTTCTGTCCTGGAGACACAAAAGGAAGTGAGGGAAATTCCCCTCCTAGACAGTTGAACAGGCCAGGTGTCCATTGGAAGATTTACCTTAACCTTTTCCTTTGGTGATAATTCTAACATTTTGGATTTTCCAACATTTTGTCTCAATAATAGTCACTAGGACAACTAGAGGAGTAAATCTCCCCAATGTGGACACAGACTGCAATACAAAAACTTTACAGATTGTCTAAACCCTTTCCCATTCTATACAAAAAATAAAAAAAGTCTTGCTTTTGCATACATCAAGATAAACCTGAGCTTATGCCCATTTGAGGTATGTGGGCCGTAATCCATGCTTTTCCCTTTGAATATTGCTAATCGACCAGCATTTTGTACAGTAAATTTAAAACACCAATGTTACCAATAATATAAAACAGGCTTGTAGATCTGACAGCTGTTACCCAAGGATTTTCCATCGCTTGTCTAAGGACTGTACGGCATGCAAATAAAATAAACATTTTAAGATAATTTTTTAAAAATCCTTTAGTAAGCCTTTTCCAGTCTTATGAGCTTCAAAAACACATACTGTAGCTGCTGACTTTTAATATTAGGACCAGTGGTGGCCCATCTATAGGGGGCGCCACCCTCCTAATCCATGCGCCGGCCCCTAATTTACATGCAGGGTGCTGGATGCATGGATTCCAATGGGTTCTCTTTTTTTTAGCATGTGATTAGAGCCTGAGGCTCGAATTGGCTTAAAAAAAAAGGTGGGCTCGGGGCGCAGTGCGTTACAATCGCGAATTGGAGGGCGGGGTGTTGGGTGGCGGCGGACAGATTGATGCCCCCCCCAAAAAATATACCACCAGCCGCCACTGATTAGGACACTTAGCTGTCCTGGAATCCAGCAATGTTGACACCCCAGCCAATGTTTCCATCGGCTCTTGGGTACTGCCGCCGCCATAGCCAGTAAGGCTATGCCTACTGCGCATTCATGAAGCGCGCTGTGCTTTCTGAATGACCCTGCGGTGGGGAAGGAGGAGGGGGGCTGAACTCCTGACGTACATCGCCGCGGAGAAGTCCGACAGAAGTGGGGACTGGTACCTGTCAAAAACAGGTACCCGCTCCCCCCTGAAAGGTGCCAAATGTGGCACTGGAGGAGAGGGGGGGGGGGGACGACGACAGATAAGTGAAGCTTCCACTTTTGGGTGGAACTCCGCTTTAAGTACAGCTCAGACTGGAAGAGCTAGAATGGCACAAAAAGTCAATAAGTTATAATGCAGTGCAAGAAGCAGTTAATAGTTGAAGAGGGCAGAGTGGCAGAGAATTGCTGATTAGAGCGCTACTTCTCTACTCACTGTCCAGTCACCAGCTGGGGATAGAAATACCTAAATGTGTAACTTAACTTCAGCAATGTAAATCTCAGGATTGAATGGGCAAACATATAAATCCTTGGGATTTGTAGAAGAATGTCTTATGTCTTAGATTAAGACAGGTGTATACTTTAGCAGTAACCCATGAAGTAATCCAAAGAATGACTGTGGGTGCACAAACTTTTTCTTACAACTCTTTGCTTGTCTGACAATGAGGTAATCTAAGGACGAATGTATACTGTGGGCCTTCACTGAAGCTTGAGAACACCCAGTGTAGTTTGTCAAAAACTGCTGTCAAGGATCTGTTAACATTGTCAGTTCAGCAATTCAGCTTCATAGCGGGAAGAGAATCCGGACGAAAGATGGGATTGCTGGCAGATTGCTAAACACAAGATATGGGACACCCTGCTGTGACGAAACATGGCGCGGCCTGCGCTTCAACTCTTAAATCTGAAATAATAGATGTGCTTTCAGCACAGGTGGCTCTATCACAAAAGCAGAACAGAGTTTACAGAGAGTGGCTATGACCTAAGACCTCAGAAAATGTGGTTTGATACTTACAAAAGGAAAAAAGCTAATGATTTTGCTCTAGAGTGCTGCTAACTCACAAATATTTTAAAGGACTTTGATAGAAGTTTTAGTTAAAGAAAAAAATCTTCCAAAACAGGTCTAATTTTGTGGACAAGAGGACACCGCAAAACAAAGGCAAATACAGTTCAATGCAGTCAGTACTGAGAAATTGCCGTATACTACACTGGATGCTTTTACATTATGGAGTCAGATTGACCTTGGTCCATGACTGCTGCCAGGACATTAATTCCCCATTACTGGAAATCTGTAGAGGTCCCTTCCCAGAACCAACTTATCATGCCATAGCCGAGGTGAGAGTTATGGAATATTTGACCGCTCTCTCAGGTAATTACTAAAATCAGCTTAATAAAGTGTGGGGCCCTTTCGACTGTTCCATTTTTGGATCTCTTCCTTTCTCGGCCTCTACGTCCTCACAACCTTTAGATACTCCCTAACTACATTAACTAAGCAGGTCACCCTTTCTCATACTGTGTGAGATACCCGGGAATACCATCTTTTGGATGTTTCCATAGCTTTATACATTTCTTCATATCTCACGTACAATTATTGGTTCACTTCTTGGTTATGTTAATAATACTCCTTTGTTTAATGTCTCTACTTGGATGACATTTTGGTTAACATTGGATAGCTTTTCATGCTCATGTCTGGTCTTAGTATTATGGTTGTGTAGCTTATTATATGCTCTCTGCAGCTAACATAGAATTTTCTAATACAGTAAAACATTGGATTGAGAGTAACTTGGTTTGAGAGCGTTTTGCATGACGAGAAATTTTTTAAAATAAAATGTGACTTGATATACAAGCGATTTCTTGATATACAAGTAGCGTCATGTCACAACCGAGTATAAAAGAGAAGAGAGGCGCCTCTAACTGTAGGAATATGGTTGAATTTAATGAAGGTACAACAGTTACCAACTCACATGGTTGATGATTAAAAGAGGAACATCTAAGTATGCAGGCATCCGGGGTAAAGCTGTCCACATCCTCCTCACCGCCATCAATGTCATCCCTCCCACTCTGCACTCCACAAGCGCATCAAGCCTCGCTTTCAGATCGCTCTACTGCAGGGTAGTCTTCCAGGTCACGATAGCAGACTGACATCGGCGAGAGCGACGGTCCATGTAGACAGCTTTACCCCAGATCCCTGCATACTTAGATGTGCCTCTTTTAGTCATCAACCATGTGAGTTGGTAACTGTTGTACCTTCATTAAATGTAACCATATTGCTACACTTAGAGACGCCTCTCTTCTCTTTTATACTCTGGAGCTCCTGCTGGATTTTGCTTCTAATCCCCTTGTGAAGGCTTCCATTTATGGATGGACATTTTATGGTTGCACAACCATCACATTGCTATAATCTTTTTATATATAAACTGAAGTATTTAAGAATAAATGGTTTTGGAACAAATCATCTGAGATTCCATTATTTCTTATGGGAAAATTTGCTTTGATATAAGAGTGCTTTGGATTACAAGCATGTTTCCGTAACGAAATATGCTCGCAATCCAAGGTTTTAAAGTATAACTTAATGTGCCACTCCAATAAGGTGATGGCTTACATTACTAATTCTCCTGCATTTTACTGTTTGACCACTGCGCTGACAAGATATCTCTCATACTGTTGTATTTATGTAAAGAGCGGCATAAAGAACCTTTTTTGAACACGTCCATCTAAAGCATCAGAGAAATGGTATTTTACTAACAATTCTTTTAAAGGATGCACAGATATTGGCTTGAAAAGTCAATTGTTCTGGCTAGATTTATTTTGGATGTTTATCGATAAAAGTCTTATCTTTATTTATTTAGCGTCCATCCTTTTTTGCAAATTAGAGGTTACACATCTGGGAATGCCCTATAGTAAGTAGCCTTACAGGTCAGCCTGTGTCAACGGCTTTGGTTCACTTCAAATGGGTATTGCATTCCTATAAAAGTCAATGGGAATGCAAAACCCACTAAAAGCAGGTTAAATGTACATGTGAATGAATTCTGAATGATTTCAGAAGGATCTCAAACTGATGCTATGAACAAAAGCCCAAAAAACATTGATTCAGGACCCAATTAGCTATTTTCTAAGAACAACATTTTTTGGGAGTGATAAATTGAACTTTGATCTTTATAATGAAAAATATTAAGGTTATACTTGTAAAGAAGTCAATAGGGCCTATGAAGAGAACTATGCCATTCTTGCTGTGAAGCATGGAGGGGGATCTCTGTTGATTTGGAGGTGTGTGAGCTACAATGGCACAGGGAATTTAGTCAAAATGAGTGGCAAGATGATTGCAACATCTTATCAGAAAATATTGGAAAACAATTTTTTTTTACTCATCAACCTAGAAGCTGTCCATGATACTCACTTAGACTTTCCATGATGACAATCATTTGAAACATAAAACCAAGTCAACCTTTTTACTGGCCTTTAGCAGAAAAGAGTGAAGATTTTTGGGTGGCCATCACAATCACCTGACCTCTGGCCCACTGAATTACTTTGTTAGATCTCAAACATGCAGTTCATGCTAGACAACCAAAGAACTTGAAGGACCTGGAGACTTTTTGCTGAGAAAAACTGACAAGCTTCATCACATTAGAAAATAAAGGGCCTTATCCACAAGTATCATAGAAGACAGAAGGCCTAAAGGGGGCAATACACAATAATACGATTTAAAAATATACAAACTTTTCAACAGTGCAATTTTATAATTTTTCCCTTTATTGGTACAGTTTGTTTAATAATTTCGCTACATTGTGATGCTGAATAGCAAAATTTAATCAATCATGCTAAAAATACAAGAAATAGGTTTGGTTAAATCGCTCATGTTTTCTTAAAAACGGTGAACATCACTCACATTCTACTTCGAGTATGTAAACTTATTAGCACAATGATTAACTGATGATCAATGCATTACACTGTTCCAAAAAAAAGTGTGCATGAAGATGAAAAATCATTATTTTACCTTGCCCCTTTGTTCTGCAGCTCGCTATCTCTACATAATCCGGGATAGCAGTGTCTCCTAGGCTCAGGAACTCTGCAACTCCATTACAAGTGTCAAGACAGAATGGACTGTTCAATATTCTCTAAGGCCAGATCCATGTTCCCTTCCAGATCCCTTCCCAGCTCATGAGTCAGATTTTACTTGAGCTACAGGAATCTGGTAATCATTATGCCAGCATCAAGGCAGTACCCTATTGAGTACTGGGCTTCAAAAATCAACATTGACAATATCTTTTAGACACTGTAATTATAATTCCACAGATCTACACGGTTTCAGACCGGTGACCGGTCACAGCCATCCCTACACTATACTGTAAGCAAGAGGATAGAGCCGCTGAACTACCACTCCTTACATGCCATAATAAATGCTATACTGTACCTTTTAAAAAAGGGAAAAATAATCATTTTCACTGAATTCACATTCTTCAAATAACTGCAGTAATTTCTAAAACCTATAACATTCCACATTTAATTAGATGTATGTAGGAGTGTCTTTGTATAGTTAAAGCTTGCTTTTGTATAAAATAAGAAAATTAGATCTGACCAGTCAAGTGTTGTAGTGAAAAAGATTAGGGCGGCACACTTGGGTTTGTCGGTATAGTTTTAAGTTTGTGTTTCTTAGCTATTTTTTGATTATGTCCCACATTCATAGTAATCTCAGACTTTACTTGGCAATCACATATTGCCCATCATTTAATATCACCATTAGCTACAAATGCTCTGATTTTAACAAAATGTTATCCTGACTCTAGGACAGGTTTGGCAAGTTGGATACCACTGGTAACTATACAGCCTTTAAGAGATGGGTAAGTGTCTTCCAAGAAAGATGAGTAGGGGGACATTCGCCTATCCTCAGTTATGCTGGTATCTTCTGCAGCTTGTACGGTTTAATCATCTCCGCACTAAGGCCTGGTTCACACTGGTCCGACAAACTCTCCGACATTAGGAGCTCATGTCGCATGACATGTGAAAATCAATGTTTCCCTATGAGAGCCGTCTTAACTGGTCCAACACAAGTCGGTCCGACTTTGAAAATGCTCCCTGTACTACTTTGGTCCGACTTTGATCCTACTTCAGCCCATTGAATATCATTGAAGTCGGATCAAAGTAGGATCCTTGTCCTAACCATCCGACATTTGACATCCGACATGGTGATTACAGCAGCAGTAAAAGGAATTTATCTCACCCTGGGATTGTTTTGATTGGTCAAAGGACAAGTCAGACTAGAACAAAGTCGGATCAAAGTAGTATCCTGTTCATGAATGTCGGATGGATGTCGGACCAATGTAGGATCAATGTAGGACTAATGTCGCAGAGCAAAGTAGGATGAAAGTCGGATGAATGTAGTGTTGTATCAGTGTGAACCCAGCCTGAATCTGCTGCCTGCCTTCTAAATGAGAAAAGGGGAGGATTGGCCCATCTGGACATTAAACAAATTGGAAACTTGCTGCATGTGACAAAGAGTGTTTCCAATGGTTGGTAAAGTACATCACCATTCCTAGTGTAGCCTTACATGGCCCAAACATCACTCTAGTGTCACATCAACCTATTATCAGATGCTTTATGGCCACCCTAGAACTCCTAAAATTTTTGTTCATGTATCACTGTTATATTATACACTCACTAACCACTCAATTAGGTACATCTGTTCAATTGCTTGGTAATACAAATGGCTAATCAGCCAATCACATGGCAGCAACTCAATACATTTAGGCATCTAGACGTGGTGAGGACGACTTGCTGAAGTACAAACAGAGCAACAGTATGTGGAAGAAAGGGGATTTAAGTGACTTTGAACATGGCATGGTTGTTGGTGCCAGATGGGCTGGTCTGATTATTTCACAATGTTTCCAACAACTTGTTAAATCTATGCCATGAAGACCGAAGGCAGTTCTGAAGGCAAAAGGGGGTCCAACCGGGTACTAGCAAGGTGTACCTAATAAACTGGCCAGTGAGTATATATCACCACTAACAAATGGACACCAATACAAGGGTTTAGGCAGAGATGCAAAATATGTTTTCCTGCAGACCCTATATGTAAGTGAATCAGGAAAAACCCTGAAACAAGGAATGAATCGACACAGATTTACAATAACTAAACCTGATGTGTCTGTGGCTGCCCATTTTTGTAGCAGCAGAAACTATTTGAATGCTCGGAGGGCGACAGCTCTGATGGGGAACTTCAAATCACAGAAATGAGAGGCTGGAATGGATATATAAAACCACCCAAAATGTTTGAGC
Source organism: Rana muscosa (assembly GCA_029206835.1). Taxonomy (NCBI): domain Eukaryota; kingdom Metazoa; phylum Chordata; class Amphibia; order Anura; family Ranidae; genus Rana; species Rana muscosa. The sequence goes on along the minus strand of CM055117.1, from coordinate 92,404,437 downwards.
TCTGGACTCTGACCTAAATAAAAGTCAGAAAGTTTATATGCCACTATGATTTTATTTGAAACCAATTTAACTGAAACTATCACTACTATAGAAGCCTATCTTCTCTAAAGGCTGTGACCATAGTTGTACAAAAATGTTAAGACTTTTACTGATGAGTTCATACATGGGATAATTACAGGCTTAAATATTCCATTTGCAGGATAGTCCAAGAATCAAACTTTGCATTTATCCCTGTCCTCCACTGTAAGAGCAGCATTCTTCCGTGAACATCATGGTAAGGGGAGCATTCTTCCGTGAACATCATGGTAAGGGGAGCATTCTTCCGTGAACATCATGGTAAGGGGAGCATTCTTGCGTGAACACCATGGTAAGGGGAGCATTCTTGCGTGAACACCATGGTAAGGGGAGCATTCTTGCGTGAACACCATGGGAAGGGGAGCATTCTTCCGTGAACATCATGGGAAGGGGAGCATTCTTCCGTGAACATCATGGGAAGGGGAGCATTCTTCCGTGAACATCATGGGAAGGGGAGCATTCTTCCGTGAACGTCATGGGAAGGGGAGCATTCTTCCGTGAATGTCATGGGAAGGGGAGCATTCTTCCGTGAACGTCATGGGAATCATGGGAAGGGTAGCATTCTTCCGTGAACATCATGGTAAGGGGAGCATTCTTGAAAATCATGGTAAGGGGAGCATTCTCCTGTGAACATCGTGGTAAGGGGAGCATTCAACTGTGAACATCATGGTAAGGGAAGCATTCTTCCGTGAACATCATGGTAAGGGGAGCATTCTCCTGTGAACATTGTGGTAAGGGGAGCATTCAACCGTGAACATCATGGTAAATGGGGCATTATTCCCTGACCGCCACTGTAAGGGGGGGGGGCATTGTTCCTGCTGCCTTCAGACTACTTATCTATATATGGGGTTCCCTGAGACCTAAAATATAGACATATTGCAATAGACATACAAAGGTTCAGCTGTTAGGTGTGAAGTGTAACAGGAAATCTTATCTGCAAATGAATCAATTTCTCATTAAACCTTTCAGTTCTGACAACTTGTAAATTTTAAAATTTCACACCAGCTACAACCACTCATGTCTTAGAAAGAAAACATTATATACAGTGGGTACGGAAAGTATTCAGACCCCCTTCAATTTTTCACTCTTTGTTATATTGCAGCCATTTGCTAAAATCATTTAAGTTCAAAAACACAGAATTGTTGACATTTTTGCAGATTTATTAAAAAAGAAAAACTGAAATATCACATGGTCCCAAGTATTCAGACCCTTTGCTGCGACACTCATATATTTAACTCAGGTGCTGTCCATTTCTTCTGATCATCATTGGGATGGTTCTACACCTTCATTTGAGTCCAGCTGTGTTTGATTATACTGATTGGACTTGATTAGGAAAGCCACACACCTGTCTATATAAGACCTTACAGCTCGCGGTGCATGTCAGAGCAAATGAGAATCATGAGGTCAAAGGAACTGCCTAAAGAGCTCAGAGACAGAATTGTGGCAAGGCACAGATCTAGCCAAGGTTACAAAAAAAATTCTGCTGCACTTAAGGTTCCTAAGAGCACAGTGGCCTCCATAATCCTTAAATGGAAGACGTTTGGGACGACCAGAACCCTTCCTAGAGCTGGCCGCCCGGCCAAACTGAGCTATTGGGGGAGAAGAGCCTTGGTGAGAGAGGTAAAGAAGAACCCAAAGATCACTGTGGCTGAGCTCCAGAGATGCAGTCGGGAGACGGGAGAAAGTTGTAGAAAGTCAACCATCACTGCAGCCCTCCACCAGTCGGGGCTTTATGGCAGAGTGGCCCGACGGAAGCCTTTCCTCAGTGCAAGACACATGAAAGCCCGCATGGAGTTTGCTAAAAAAAACATCTGAAGGACTCCAAGATTGTGAGAAATAAGATTCTCTGGTCTGATGAGACCAAGATAGAACTTGTTGGCCTTAATTCTAAGCAGTATGTGTGGAGAAAACCAGGCACTGCTCATCACCTGTCCAATACAGTCCCAACAGTGAAGCATGGTGGTGGCAGCATCATGCTGTAGGGGTGTTTTTCAGCTGCAGGGACAGGACGATTGGTTGCAATCGAGGGAAAGATGAATGCGGCCAAGTACTGTACAGGGATATCCTGGACGAAAACCTTCTTCAGAGTGCTCAGGACCTCAGACTGGGCCGAAGGTTTACCTTCCAACAAGACAATGACCCTAAGCACACAGCTAAAATAACGAAGGAGTGGCTTCACAACAACTCCGTGACTGTTCTTAAATGGCCCAGCCAGAGCCCTGACTTAAACCCAATTGAGCATCTCTGGAGAGACCTAAAAATGGCTGTCCACCAACGTTTACCATCCAACCTGATAGAACTGGAGAGGATCTGCAAGGAGGAATGGCAGAGGATCCCTAAATTCCAGGTGTGAAAAACTTGTTGCATCTTTCCCAAAAAGACTCATGGCTGTATTAGATCAAAAGGGTGCAAATACTAAATACTGAGCAAAGGGTCTGAATACTTAGGACCATGTGATATTTCAGTTTTTCTTTTTTAATAAATCTGCAAAAATGTCAACAATTCTGTGTTTTTCTGTCAATATGGGGTGCTGTGTGTACATTAATGAGGAAAATAAATTAACTTAAATTATTTTAGCAAATAGCTGCAATATAAAAAAAGAGTGAAAAATGTAAGGGGGTCTGAATACTTTCCGTACCCACTGTATATATATTTTTTTTGGTTGTAATATGCGATTAGAACCCTTAGGTTCCACACTGAGTATAACTATACAGACTGATTTTACTGTTGTGGGTCTAGTAACACTTTAACTAGGTTTACTGAATTATAGATTTTGAAAACTACAAAATCCTATCTCTTAGAGGTGAAATGCTTTTGATCGTTTTACAATTCAAACAAAAGGAAAAGACACAATAGTAAAATATCTATACTGAAAGTCAGCAGTAATGGCTATCGCCCAAAACATGTCGTACACAAATCAAAAATCCTGAGATGAGGGTTGTTTCACAGAAGGCAGACCAGGCGAATTATCAAATACGTACGTGGCAAGGTCACTAGGACCTTCAGCATCTGGACAAAATCCTATCTTAGAACTACAAACATAATTTCATAGATCAATCAGTCTCCTTTGCAAGACTTGCAAATGACCTAATGTGCGCTATACTAAAAGGCATCTAATTGGTTTCTGAGGGCAACACCTCAATAGTTTTCAAAGTGAACACAAGAACTTAAACACAAAAAAAAGCGGCTTTCTTAATAATCACAGTTCCTTGCCTGACCCCTTCTTTGGCTCCCGTAGAGTTACACGGGAAGAAATCATTGATGAAGACAGCAGCAGATTTTACATTTGTGTTCTGCCACCCTGCTTTCCATCTCAGACAGTTTATAGAATGAATATGTCATCAGCATTTAATGCGACTGACAACAAAAGACCATACAACCCCTACACACACAACCCGAGCAACAGAACCAAGCACGCAGGCTCGGATGTGCTTTCCAAACCACGCAGGGCTACCGCCGTGCTTAATAATACATGAAAGAGCAAGAACAAGAGAAAATAAATGGTCTGATTATACGAAGAAGATGGCCGGTCTCTTGAGAAGGCAAGCTACTGCTTTACAATGAACCACATTTTTTTAAAGTAGGACGGGATTCAAATATTTTATTTTTAATGTGGGCGGGATCAGAAGGACAGCAAACCTAGATGGAAGCCAAAATAAAAATCAAAAATAATACAAAAATAAGAATAAGCAGCAGCTGTGAAGAGGACAACCATGGGCTTTAATAAAGCTCTGAGCTCTCATCTCCTGTCAGCTCTGAGTGTTTTCATTCGGCTCGGTTAAGTTGTCGCCTGTCCATGAAACTCAGAAATTCCATCTGTATTAATATTCAGCATCTTCGGCTCTCGTACTTGTTATGCGGAGAAATTCTGTTTACACTGCATTAAAATTCAGGTGCTGATTCCCCCACATTTCACGCTGTTAATCTCTGATACAGTGTACGACAGACCTCCATTATATGAAAATGAGTGTGTTCAGCTATGACAAATATTGCTTTATTTAAACTATTCTACATGGCAACAGAAAGAAAAAAAAGTCTTGCCAGTTGTCCTCTACACCAGGGAATGCTACAATAAGCATTACAATGGAGCGCAGTGGTATTAATCTCTGTTTGCTCACAGCCCAATGATGGTGTACGCTTTTCACAATGTAGGCCCCAAGCTGCAATACATAGTAAAAAAAAAAAAAGATTACACCTGTTAGTGGACTTTAAGGCCTACATCACACTGTTGATTCTGTTGACAACTTGCCAGTGTCAGGACTGCGAGGACTCAACCTGCCTTCCCCTGTGGCATTGCCCCCTGCTGCGTTTCAACCGGCGAGGAAGAAACTCCCTTTAAGAAAATGAAACAAAATGAATCAATTTATACTTCTGCATGTTAAATCAGTACTTGCCACTTGCTTACAGGGCACTTTCACCCCCTTCCTGCCCAGGCCAAGCGCTGTCGCACTTTGAATGACAATTGCGCAGTCATGCAATGCTGTACCCATAAGACATTTTTATCGTTTTTTTCCACACAAATAGAGCTTTCTTTTGGTGATATTTAATCACCACTGGGTTTAAAAAAAAAAAAAAAAAACGCTAAACTAAAACAAAAAAAGACTGAAAATTTTGAAAAGAAAACTGAAAATGTTTTTTATAGTTTGTTATACAATTTTGCAAACACGCAATTTTTCTCCTTCACTGATGGGCGCTGAGAGGCTGCAATGATGGGCACTCATAAGGTGGCACTGGTGGGCACTGAACATGAGGCACTAATGGGCACTGATAAGCGGCATTGATGATGAGGCACTGATTAGCACTGATAGGTGGCACTGGTGGGCACTGAGGGGACCGATATCCCTGTAACAAAAGCTGGTTAACGGCTTTCCCCTCGCTGTCAGCGTGAGGTAAAAAAAAAGAAGATAACCAGCTTCTGTTTACTTCTGTGATCAGCTGTCATTGGTTGACAGCTGATCACATAGTAAAGAGCCGCTGTGATTGGCCCTTTACCCCGATCTGTGATCAGCTGAGTTTATCCAGCTATCGGGTGCTGCTGCCACAATTAACTAAGAAAAACCAGCAATTTTGGGGCTTCACAGCTGGCTCCCTTTTTTTTCAGGTTCTCAGGGAACTCCTGCTAAAAAAAAAGTCACTTTATGCAGGGCTCGACAAACCCCGGGCGCCAGGTCGCCATTGCGACTAGAATTAGCGACCTGGCGCCTGGGGCAGCACAGCTGGGGTATCCTGTGTCTCCATGCCCCCCCCTCCGCGCCGCGGGATCGCGTCGGGCCGTGCCGGCCGGTAATTGAGGCCGCGGCTTTGCGGCCTTCTGCAGGCCTATATCCTTCTGTGAACTAGCGCCATCTTGTAGTGGCAGTTGGTATGACAACCAGTAATGCTAATGGAGTTTCCCTGTCTGTTTTCCCTGCCATCTCCTTCCCTCTAATTAGAACCCCCAAACATTATATATATTGTGACAGCAGGAAGGTAAAGTCACCTGGTTGCATCCAGGGGGGTAGATATATTTCGCCCAGATTCAGGCTTTACGCCGACTTATACAGCTAGGTGGAGAGTTGTATAAGCCCAGCTGAGACTAGTGGGCTCATGGATGACTCATACCTCTAGGGAGAGGGCTGGGCGTCGTGCAGACAGGGAGTTGATGAGACCAGCTGAACCTTGTCAGCTCATTTAGGCCTCTATAAGAAACTCCCAGATTCATTAGATGTTAGCTCATGCCTGGAAGCAGACCTGTGTGGACTGTCTAGGGAGAGTGAACCCCTGTGCGGTGAGAGAAAGCCTGTGTGGCTATATATTTGCTTGGACATTTAAAACCAGGGACTTAGGGACTAGGACAGCACTAGGCTGATCCCAGTTGTTAGTTAGGAAACCTGTATGTTTAGTCAGAGGTCAAGTTGACCAGGATTTATTTTGTTTATGTTTTTTTTTGCCTTGCTGTGTTTTTGTCACTGTAAATAGAAAATAAACCGCACCTTTTTGATTTTGAAAACCACAACCTCCGTCTGCTGGGCCTGTTTTTGGGTGGGGAGCCCATCCCGGGGGTCACACACACCCGCTGCCGAGCTAACCCCCTCACAGTTGGTGGAGAACCAGTGGCAGTTTTTTTTTAAGCCAGCATGGAGGAGATACTGAAACAGCTGGCTCTAGCAAATGCCAATCAACAGCAGACAAATGCAGGTTTGCAAAGGAGCCTTGCAGCCCAGCAGCAAGCTCATCAACAGAGCCTTGCAACTTTACAACAGAGTCTGGAGGCTCAGCAACAAGCCCAACAGCAATCTGAGGCCCGCTTCATAGACCTGTTGCAGAAGCAAGAGCAGAGACTACAACAACAGATGGAAGCAGTAATGCAGCAACGTCCGCAGACCAGTGAGGAAAGCCGTCCCACTAATACCGCGTCCTTTGGGGTGAGTCGTTTATTGACAAAAATGACTGGAGAGGATGATCCAGAGGTATTTTTGACCACATTTGAAAGGACCGCTGAAAGAGAAAAGTGGCCTGAGGAGCAGTGGGCTGGACTAGTGGCTCCTCTGTTAACTGGTGAATCGCAGAAAGCTTACTATGACCTAGAGCCTAACCAAGCAAAAGACTATGTGATGCTAAAAGCTGAAATATTGGCAAGGCTGGGTGTCACCCTGGCTGTCCGGGCTCAGCGTGTGCATAACTGGACTTTCCAGCTTGGAAAACCCCCCAGGTCTCAAATGTATGATCTCATTCACCTGAGCAGAAAGTGGCTACAGCCAGAGACTTTGTCCGCACCAAAGATTGTGGAACGTGTTGTAATGGATCGGTTTTTGAGAGCTCTTCCTACTGCCATCCAAAAGTGGGTAAGCCATGGAGACCCAGAGACGGCCGATGGTCTTGTGGATCGTGTGGAGAAATACTTGGCTACAGAGAACCTGACGGCCTCTTCCAGAGACACTCGGACTTTCCACCCTAAGACCAGACCATCCCCAGGGGCGGATAAGAGGATTCCAAGGGGTGAGGGTGGAGAGAGTGAGAGGGTGGGAGCTCTACCCCAAGTTTGGCGAGAACAGCCTGGGAAATCAGCGGCTCAAGAGGCCGCAAGAAGGATCGTTTGCTACCGCTGCCGGCAAGCGGGACATATTGCAGCAAATTGCCCGGTTGTGGAGGAACCCATGCAGTGTGACTTTCTGACGGGCAGACGTCAGTCGCTGTGTGCGACAGTCGCATGCACTGCCATTCGGGGAACTGAGAAACATTTATGCAAAATGTGTATTAATGGTAGAAATGTTGTGGTATTGCTGGATTCAGGTAGCCTTGTGACCCTGATAAAGGCTGAGTTAGTTAAAACAGAGGTCTCTGGGAATAGCAAGGTAGCCGTTATTTGTGTGCATGGGGACACCCGAGAGTATCCAGTGACTACAGTGTGTTTCGAGACCCCCAGAGGTACCCTCTCTCATCCAGTGGGCTTAGTATCTCAGTTACCGCATGACGCCATTGTGGGAAGGGATTTTCCGAAGTTCTGGGAACTGTGGGATGATCCTGAGCCCCCCACTGGTGCCCCTATGTACCAGGAATGTGATAGCCAGAACTCCCCTGAGAGTGGTGAGGACTCTCCGGAATTTCCCTTGTCAGTATTGGCAGGGGAGACTCAAGAAACTGGAGAGGAGCCCACCTCCTCAGACGAAAACCTACCGTCTGTGGAGTTTTCTGATCTTGAGGTTCACAGGGAAAACTTTGCCACAGAACAGTTGAAAGACCCCGCCCTAATAAAGGCACGGGAAAACGTAGTGAAAATAGATGGCGAGTTAGTGAACCCAGATAATACCGGCACTTACCCATACTTCAGCGTAGAGAAGGACCTACTGTATCGGGTGGCAAAAAGGGCAGAAGAAACCGTTGAGCAGCTTGTGGTGCCCAAACCTTACAGGAAGTTGGTGTTGGAGTTGGCCCATGGGCACATTCTTGGAGGTCATCTGGGGACAGAGAAAACCCGAGAGAGGGTATTACAGAGATTCTATTGGCCTGGGGTGATGAAGGACATAGAAAATTATTGTTCCTCCTGCCCTGTGTGTCAGAGGTCGGCCCCGATGCCACATTTCCGTAGCCCGCTGGTCCCTCTACCCATCATTGAGGTCCCGTTTGAGAGAATCGCAATGGATTTGGTAGGTCCTATAATCAAGTCCGCTAGGGGGCACCAGTACATATTGGTTATAATGGACTATGCCACCCGTTATCCAGAAGCGATCCCTCTCAGAAATACCTCGGCCAAAACCATAGCCAAAGAGCTATCTCTTGTTTTTAGCCGGGTGGGTATTTGTAAAGAACTGCTTACGGACCAAGGTACACCCTTTATGTCCCGGGTTATGAAAGAGCTGTGTAAATTGTTCAAAGTGACGCAATTGCGTACATCTGTGTATCACCCCCAAACCGATGGGCTGGTTGAAAGATTCAACAAAACCCTAAAACAAATGTTGAAGAAAGTGGTGGATAGAGATGGAAGGGATTGGGACTGTCTACTTCCTTATTTGATGTTTGCTATTAGGGAGGTGCCCCAATCCTCTACGGGATTCTCCCCCTTTGAGTTACTGTATGGGAGACACCCAAGAGGGCTGTTGGATATTGCCAAGGAAACTTGGGAAAGTGAGAGTTCTCCCCACAGGAGTGTGATTGAGCATGTCGCCCTGATGCAAGATCGAATTGCACAGGTAATGCCCATCGTGAAGGAACATTTGGCCCAAGCGCAGTTGGCACAGCAGAGAGTGTACAACCGTGGAGCCAAGACCCGTACCTTTTCCCCGGGGGATAGGATATTGGTACTTGTCCCTACGGTTGAAAGTAAATTCCTTGCCAAATGGCAAGGCCCCTACGAGATAATGGAAAAAGTGAGCGAAGTGAATTACAAGGTCAGACAACCAGGAAGGCGAAAGCCCGAACAGATCTATCACGTTAATCTGTTGAAAGCCTGGAGGGATAGAGAGTCCCTAGTCGCAGACACTTGGTCACCAGCTCAAACTGGTTGCGTGATTCCTGAGGTTGGAATCGCAGCCACCTTGTCACAACCCCAACAACAGGAGGTTAAGGAGTTTGTGCTTCGCAACAAGGAGGTATTCTCTGAGCTGCCGGGACAAACATCTGGGGTAGAGCATGACATTATTACCCCGCCCGGTGAAAGGGTGAAGTTAAAACCCTATCGGATCCCAGAGGCCCGACGGGAGGCAATACGGGAGGAAGTACAGAAAATGCTGAACTTAGGGGTGATAGAGGAGTCCCAAAGTGATTGGTCTAGTCCCATTGTGTTGGTGCCTAAACCGGATGGGAGCTGGCGATTTTGTAACGATTTTCGTCAGTTGAACAAAGTTACAAAATTTGACACCTACCCCATGCCACGTATAGATGAGTTGATCGACCGGCTGGGAACAGCCCGATACATGACGACTCTTGACCTCACAAAAGGGTATTGGCAAATCCCCCTGGCCAAGTCGGCCAAAGAGAAAACCGCATTTGTAACCCCAGACGGGGCGTTCCAATATAAAAGAATGCCGTTCGGGTTACAGAATGCGCCGGCCACATTCCAGCGGAAAATGGACCAGATGCTGAGGCCCCATCGGAAGTATGCTGCGGCTTACCTGGATGACATAATTGTCCATAGCACAGATTGGGCCTCACATCTGCCAAAAGTGCAAGCAGTCCTGGACTCTGTTCGGGAAGCAGGGTTTACGGCTAACCCCAAGAAGTGTACCATTGGGCAGGAGGAGGCCAAATATCTTGGGTACACCATTGGGAGGGGAGTAATAAAACCCCAACTCAACAAAGTCGAGGCCATCCAGAGTTGGCCACGTCCCAACAGCAAGAAGCAGGTACGAGCCTTTCTGGGAATCGCTGGGTATTATCGGCGATTCATTCCCCACTTTGCTTCTAAGGCTGTGCCCCTAACCAACCTGACGAAGGGGAAAGGGTCGGTCATGATTAAATGGACCCCCGAGGCTGAGGCAGCATTCCAATTCTTGAAACAAGCCTTATGTAGCCAGCCAGTGTTGTACTCACCCGACTTCTCTAGAGACTTTGTCGTACAAAGTGATGCGTCAGATGTGGGGTTAGGAGCAGTATTGTCCCAGGTCTGGAACGGGGAAGAGCACCCAGTCATTTACCTCAGCAGGAAGTTGAAGTCCCATGAGGTAAATTACGCCACCGTTGAAAAGGAGTGTTTAGCGGTGAAGTGGGCTCTAGATTCCCTTCGGTACTACCTGCTAGGTAGGCACTTTGACATGGTTACGGATCACGCTCCGTTAAAGTGGATGGCTCAAAACAAGGAAACAAATAGAAGAGTGAATAGGTGGTTCCTGGCCCTCCAGGAATTCAACTTCACAGTAAAGCATCGCCCTGGCGTTCAAATGGGGAATGTGGATGCTTTGTCTCGAGTACATGAATGCCTGATTGCTGGTGTTCCAACCCCGAGGTTAAAACAAGAGGGGGGGGTATGTGACAGCAGGAAGGTAAAGTCACCTGGTTGCATCCAGGGGGGTAGATATATTTCGCCCAGATTCAGGCTTTACGCCGACTTATACAGCTAGGTGGAGAGTTGTATAAGCCCAGCTGAGACTAGTGGGCTCATGGATGACTCATACCTCTAGGGAGAGGGCTGGGCGTCGTGCAGACAGGGAGTTGATGAGACCAGCTGAACCTTGTCAGCTCATTTAGGCCTCTATAAGAAACTCCCAGATTCATTAGATGTTAGCTCATGCCTGGAAGCAGACCTGTGTGGACTGTCTAGGGAGAGTGAACCCCTGTGCGGTGAGAGAAAGCCTGTGTGGCTATATATTTGCTTGGACATTTAAAACCAGGGACTTAGGGACTAGGACAGCACTAGGCTGATCCCAGTTGTTAGTTAGGAAACCTGTATGTTTAGTCAGAGGTCAAGTTGACCAGGATTTATTTTGTTTATGTTTTTTTTTGCCTTGCTGTGTTTTTGTCACTGTAAATAGAAAATAAACCGCACCTTTTTGATTTTGAAAACCACAACCTCCGTCTGCTGGGCCTGTTTTTGGGTGGGGAGCCCATCCCGGGGGTCACACACACCCGCTGCCGAGCTAACCCCCTCACAATATATATATTTTTTTTATTCTAACACCCTAGAGAATAAAATGGCGGTCGTTGCAATACTTTCTGTCACACCGTATTTGCGCAGCGGTCTTACAAGCGCACTTGTTTGGGAAAAAAATGTTTATTTTTTTATTTTAAAAAAAGTGTAACAGTAAAGTTAGCCCAATTTTTTTTTATATTGTGAAAGATAATGTTACGCTGAGTAAATTGATACCCAACATGTCACGCTTCAAAATTGCGTCCGCTCGTGGAATGGCGACTAAATTTTACCCTTTAAAATCTCCATAGGCGACGTTTAAAAAATTCTACAGGTTGCATGTTTTGAGTTACAGAGGAGGTCTAGGGCTAGAATTATTGCTCTCGCTCTACCGATCGCGGCGAAACCTCACATGCGATTTGAACACTGCTTTCATATGCGGGCGCTACTCACGTATGCGTTCGCTTCTGCGCGCGAGCTCGGTGGGACGGGGCGCGTTCCTGGCTCCTAACTTTTTTAGCTGGCTCCTAGATTCCAAGCAAATTTGTCAAGCCCTGACTTTATGCATTGGCAAACTTCCTTAGTTAGACCCAGTCTGACAGTAGGGTTGCTACCTCATCTCTTTAAACCCGAACACACATGAATTACACAGGTTCTGAGGCTAGTTTAATGCAGCTAAAGCACCGAGTTTAATTACCACCTTAATCAGCCTCAGAACCTGTGTAATTAATGTGTTCGGGTTTAAAGGGATAAGGTGGCAACCCTAGTGGACAGTATGGTCAATTGCTGATTTGGCACCATCCACAGGCAGCTTAACTCTTCAATACGACACAATTGAATCCAATACAATTTTACTTCATACCATTGCAGTACAGAGGATGTTTTTTCAGTCTATTAAAGTGTAAAATGGCAAGGACTTTCCTAAGCCCTGTCTCTACAAAGTATTAACACTGATTGAGGAAATATGGAAGAAATATGGAAGAAATGAGGATGCTCTAGCTAGGACTGAGCTAACCAGCACTAAGCAGGAAGGGAGGACAAGGAGAAAGGGAATGTTCCAGTATTTCAGCATACTACAGAACAATATTAACTAGGGATCAGGCGTGTTTGGATCTTACCCGCCAGGAAGCCTTCACTACAATCATAGGCAATGAGGCATTTCATGGCCCGCAGCTGCACATACGCATGCTGCCTATGATTGGCCGTGTGCAGTGATGGCTTTCTGGTACAATCCGAACACGCCTGGGCCCATAAATAAGAACAACCCGGGGCAGTTCAATACAACACAGAAAAACTATATAAAAAAGTGGGAAAGAACAGGGGGGAGAAAGCAGAGAGAAGAGTTCATCACTCTGCTGCTTATCCTTTACCTGTCTAGTGACAGGCTGGGGCAGGTTCAGTACAACAAGGGCTCAAAGAAAGTGGGTTAAATTATCCCAAAAATTCAGAATAGAAGGTGAATATTGCAACAAAAATCTGATTTTGTTTGTTTTTTTACTTTTTAATGGACAATATATATTTATTTTGATCTGGTTATTTTTGGCTGCAGCTCAACTTTTACTAAATTATGTCAATTTGTTCTGACAGGTTTGATTTCAAGCTGCAATCAATCTCCAACATTTGGCATGAAAATACATACAAGGGACTAACTGTCCTTTGCTGTTTACAGGTACAAAGCCCTCTGGGTCTCTGGAAACACCAAATCATACTTGAATTTCTCTTTGGGATCTGTTGTGCGCATATGTTTTCCAACTTTCATTAATCACAATCCCCTGCAGTGTTAAGAATCAATTTATGCAAAGGAAGTGTTGCTTTTTCCTATAATCTGACAGCAAACACAGAGTGGTGCAACAAAACCCCATCTGATGCCACCAAAAACTGCTGAATACATGGAAGTATGCACATTGCATCATGAACAGTGCGATCAGTTTGCCAAGCGACAATATTTTTCATATTTATAGAATGTACAGTCTTCAATTTTTTTTTCGTTAGACAAATGATTTAAAAGAGAAGTATGGCTAAAGCTTGTTTGGTCATACATCTCTTGTGGGTCACACTTACTTTTGCACTTCTGTGACCCAAAACCAGCCGTCAGTGGGTAAAGCTGCCGCAGAGCCACCCCAGCCTCTGGATGTTTCCTGACAATAATGTCAGGATCCACCCAAATGCTTAAACGGCATCTGGCTCAGCCTCTCAATGTTACGCTGAGAGCCTAAGCCAGCCGCTGCCGCCCCCTCCAAAGCTCAGCATTCCAGTGGCCGTCACTGCTCTCTCCTCAGAGCAGACCTGAGAACTAAGCAATCAGCTGAACATTGTGCATTTTTTTTCATGCATTGACAGCACATTTGAATTGAATGGGCTGCCTAACAAAACACCCTGTAATGCATACAAATATAAGTGTTACAACACACTAAGGGTTATTTACGAAAGACAAATCCACTTTGCACTACAAGTGCAAACTACAAGTGCAAAGTGCACTTGAAATTGCACTGAAAGTGCACTTGGAAGTGCAGTTGCTGTAAATCTGAGGGGTAGATCTGAAATGAGGGGAAGCTCTGCTGATTTTTTCATCCAATCGTGTGCAAGCTAAAATGCTGTTTTTTATTTTCCTTGCATGTCCCCCTCAGATCTACAGCGACTGCTCTTCCTAGTGTACTTTCAGTGCAATTTCAAGTGCACTTTGCACTTGTAGTGCAAAGTGGATTTGCCTTTAGTAAATAACCCCCACTGTGTTATGGTGTGAATACAAAGCTTCCTCTGTTTGGCCAAATTAGAGGGGCAAGCAGATGATGTCAAGATTTAAGCCGGGTACACACGGGCCATCAGGAGACAACAAGGGGCGGATAAAAAAAAAAAGAAAAGGGCCCATGTGTATGTCGGTCGGTCTGACAGTTTGTTGTTCAATTGAGTTGTACAGTTGAACAACAAAGGTGGAAAAAGTTCTGAAATAATTTATCTTTGTCTCATTTTTTTTACATCACAGAAACCTGACATTTAACAGTGTTGCGTCGACTTTTTATATCCACTGTATAAGTCAGATAAAGTGATACTAAACACACATTGTTCAATTTACATTGTCCTTCTATTTCTATATATGGATGATGGCACTAATTATTTTAATCAAAAAAACATCAAAGTACCTTTTTGCTAATAGATAAAAAGCTGTCACATGACCCAGATTTTTCACGGCCTGTCGGCAGGGAAACATAAGCACGTGATGTGGGCAGATTTCACGCTATGTCACACCCCTCCAGCCTGTGTCTTAGAATAAGAGGGAGGTGAAGCCACCATTTAGCTATATGTAATATCACGCCCACATTCTGTTTAACTGGTAACTGAGCATGGAAGAAGAGGGAGCGAGTGGGCTGTCATTTACCACTGTCACATGGGCTGCTCAGATGTGATGGGGAGGAAATGCTCAGCATAGAAACTCACTGAAAACTGAGCATGTGCAGAGTTGCCACCACAGCTGCAAAATCCCTAGCTGAATTGGGGAAATGAACAGAAGGTGGAGATAGAGAGCAGCAGGTTTTCTTGCAGAATACAGAAAACAAATCTCATAATGACTGAGTGAGTATGAACAGCATGTAATACACCATTTATTGATAGTTTTTTATGATGTGGGTTTAGTGACACTTTAATTTAGGCAATGCATTACGGTAAAAAAACATTTAGGCTTTAGAACCACATTAAAGAATTAGTTCACCTTCACCAAAAAAACTGCCTATGCAGTGTTGACCAATAATATTGGCCTTGCTATAGGTGTAGGCCATTTACATACCGCCCGAAGCCTGAATGAAGAAATCCCAGAGTTATAATTTGAGTTGCAGTTCAGCGAGTAAAATAAGAATTTGATCCCCAAGCAAAACATGACTTAGTACTTGGTGGAGAAACCCTTGTTGACAAGCACAGAGGTAAGACGTTTCTTGTAGTTGGTTACAAGCTTTGCACACATCTCAGGAGGGATTTTGGTCTACTCTTCTTTACAGATCTTCTCTAAATCCTTAAGGTTTCTTGGCAGTCACTTGGCAACTCGAAGTTTCAACTCCCTCCATAAATTTTCTATAGGATAAGGGTCTGGAGACTGGCTAGGCCACTCCATGTCCTTAATGTCCTTCTTCCTGAGCCACCCCTTTGTTACCTTGGCAGTATGCTTTGGGCCATTGTCATGCTGGAGGACCCCTCCATGACCCATATTCAGTGTTCTGGCTGAGGGAAGAAGGTTCTCATCCAAGATTTTACAATACATGGCAAAGTCAGCTTGTACCTTTAGCAGAGAAACAGCCCCAAAGCATAATGTTTACACCTCCGTGCTGGACTGTAGGGATGGTGTTCTTAGGGCAATAGTCAACATTTTTCTTCCTCCAAACACAGTGAGTTGAGTTAATGCCAAAGACCTCAATTTTGAGCATTGAAGTTTGCCAATGGACATCTAAATGATTCAGAGAAGGATTTGAGAGAAAGTGCTGTGGTCAGATCATACCAAAATTGAACTCTTTGGCAATAACTCGACTTCCCATGTTTGGAGGAAGAAAAATGCTATGACCCAAAGAACACCATCCCTACATTCAAGCAAAGAGGTGGAAACATTATGCTTTGGGGCTGTTTCTCTGCTAAAGGAACATGCCGACTTTATCGCATTAAAGGGGCCAATGGACGGGGTCATGTATTGTAAAATCTTGGATGAGAAACTTCTTCCCTCATTCAGAACACTGAAGATGGATCTTCGATTAGTCTTCCAGCATGACAATGACCTAAGACATACGGCCAATGTAACAAGGGAGTGGCTCAAGAAGAAGCACATTAAAGGTCATGGAGTGGCCTAGGTAGTCTCCAGACCTTAATCCTATAGAAAATGTATGGAGGGAGATGAAATTTCAAGTTGCCAAGCGACAGCCAAGAAACCTTAAGGATTTAGAGGAGATCTGTAAAGAAGAGTGGACCAAAATCTCTCCTGAGATGTGTGCAAACCTGGTCACCAAATAGAAGAAATGTCTCACCTCAGCTCTTGCCAACAAGGTTTTCTCCAGCAAGTATTAAGTCATGTTTTGCTTGGGGATCAATTATTTATTTTACTCACTGAACTGCAACTCAATTTATAACATTTGTATCATGTGTGTCTTTTCTGGATTTTTGGTTGATATTCTGTCTCTGTAATTTAAAATACACCTATGATACAAATTATAGACCCTTCATTTCTTTGTACGTGGGCAAACTTACAAAACCTGCAGGGGATCAAATAATTATTTTCCCTCACTGTATACCAAGGGCATTAGCCAAAGTTTACAGTTTATTTTTATCTACGGGTGTCTGTAACCTGCATAGGCAGGAATTTTTGGTAAAGGTGATCTAACCTTTTAAGAAAAATATTAAACTAATATGATACTTGGGAAGTGACCTCATGACCTCTGGATTACAAGACTTGTGTAACCATTATACAGTCATTAGTTTATTACACAGCAGGATGCTTGTTAAATAACTTATTAGATATATAACGGATTTTGGCATTTCTAATCCTGTTACAAACTGTTCAGGCTGCAAAAATCTAGAAGAAGTTTGTAGCCTACTTTTTTTTCCAACACTGCCAAACCCTTCAGCATACAGCTTTCCATGCTGTAACCGAGACCAAGCCCTATCTACCGTATATACTAGAGTATAAACCGACCCGAATATAAGCCGAGGCACCTAATTTTACCACAAAAAACTGGGAAAACGTATTGACGAGTATAAGCCTAGGGTGTCCATCTGCATGCCTCACTTTGCCTCACAGTGTCCACGCCTCACAGTGTCCATCACTAGACTGACATTTAACATGGGAGTCTATGGAAGGGGTGCCCGGATTTGAAAAATCGGTGCTCCCCGGCCGTAGGTCCCCCAGACAAAAAGACTTTTCACACTTATAGAGGAGAAATGGGGCTACATGTGTACCAAGATTCAGGTCCAGGGAACCTACGAACGGCCGGTACCGGGTCCCCAAAGTCACCGGAGAAATGACCGTTTAACATGGGAGTCTATGGAAGGGGTGCCCGGCTTTGAAAAATCGGTGCTCCCCGGCCAACAAACTTTGCACACTTGTAGAAGAGTGGAGCTACATGTGTGCCAAGTTTGGGGTCCAGGGTCCCTACGGACGGCCGGTACGGGTCCGGAAGATCAGGCGCAAAAAGGTGACTCGAGTATGTGCCGAGGGGGGCATTTTCAGCACAAAAAAAAATGTGCTGAAAAACTCGGCTTATACTCGAGTATATACGGTATGTTCTTTCTGCATGCTACTAGGCAGGGATCTTAGGCGAAGGCGAAAGAGAAGGAATACGAAAAAACACAAAATTCCAAGGTGGGAAGGATTAGAGGCAATGGCAGTGGTAGGTAATTTACGCATGGACTGACCCTTTAATTTTCATTTTGTTCAAGTTGGGATTGGATGACTAAGAACAAGCATAGAAGTATGGCACATACTAAGCTAGTAGACAATTTTACGCCAACTCACCGTGTAGGTGTTGTCTCTGCAGCCTATCCTTAAACTAGAAAAAAATTGGGGAAACAAAACTAGGGAGAGTATGGCCCCAAACATGCAGTAGCTGCCTAAAAGACACACATGTGGCTTTAGAAATCAATTTAATCTTTATTGGTATCTTTACCAATAAAGTTGAAATTGATTTCTAAAGCCACATGCGTCTCTTTTAGGCAGCTACTGCATGTTTGGGGCCATACTCTCCCTAGTTTTGTTCCCCCAATTTTTTCCTAGATTGCATGACTCTACAGATAAACAATTCACTGATAAAGACGTTCCTGCTTACACAAACAAGAGGTTCACAAGAAACATTTTTAGCTTAGTAGTAGTAGATGCAGAGAGTTTAATCGCTACATTTCTAGTAGTATAATCTCTGCACTTCACAATTGCTTCTGCCATTAGGGTTCTACCCTCCCCGTTATATATTTTATTTAAATAATATAGAGTAATAGATAAAATGAGGGAGATGACTGAAATCTCCAATGTGGAAAGGATTAGAGGCAATAAAAATAAACGTTTGGATGGACTGACCCTTTAAGGGCTCTTTCACACGGAGGTCCGTTCAGGTCCGCCTGTCAGTTTTTTAGGCGGACCTGAAACGGATCCTCCATGTACCCCTATGGAAGCACGGATGTCAGCGGAGACATGTCCGCTGACATCCGCTCCGCCAAAGTGTGACGGAGGAAAACCCTATTTTTCCTTCCGTCAGCGGAGCGGATCGGATGACAACGGACTCTACGGTCCGTCGTCATCCGATTCCCCATAGGGGAGAGCGGCGCTCTGACAGGGCGGTCCCTGCACAGTGTGCGGGGACCGCCCAGTCATCCGTCGGCTCAGCGGGGATCAACGGAGCGATCCCCGCTGAGCAAGCGGAGCTTCACGGGGCGGATCTGCACGGATCCGCCCCGTGTGAAAGGGGCCTTAGGATGAATTCCAGGCATTGTATATTTTTACATATTTGCATTGGTCCAGCTTGGGCCAATGTAACTATGTACGGTATATACCCTACCTGGCTGATGCCCCTGCAAGCTGAAGTACACACCGCTACTCCAGTGATTTCCACTTGTTTCCATATACAGTACTGAGCAGCTGGCCTGCTCCATTCTGAGCCACGGGGGGTTGGGCCACTCAGCAAAGGCACCATTCAGAGAATGTTGGTGTGCTCCTGTACCTTTAAGGAGGGGTGGCTCCCCTTCAGTCCACCTGTCCTCATCTATCCATCAGAATGCATGTGCCTTCATTGTGGGGACACTCATAGTTTAGTGTAGGACCACAGATTCCAGGGTGCCTTTGCGTGGCTCTGTGGCTCACGCATGCGTTTGACAGGTTAATTGGTTGTCTGTGAGCTGGTCGGTAAGTAGGCTTGGTTTTTCCTGGGCATTCCCCAGGCTTTGTTGTTACCATTCAGAGAATGCTATACATTTTTTGAATAAATGCAAAGCGCTCTCTGATTGGATGAGGTGGAGAGGCAGGCGGTGATGTCACACTTTCAACCTCGTCCAATTAGAGAATGCTATGCATTCATTCAGAAAATGCAAAGCATTCTCCGAATGGTGCCTTTACTGAGCGGCCAACCTCCTGTGTTCACAATGCATCAGCCAATCGCTCAGCACGAAACCCGGAAGCAAGTAAAGATCACTGGAGTAGCTTTCAGGGACATTGACCAGGTAGTGCATTATTCATAGTTAAATTGGTCCAACTCCCATATGGCAGTGGATGTGTGTCCATAGTTTTTATCCTCAGTATGTGGCCTGGGTGACCACTTAGAGTATTGAGAACATCGCTTCCGGTTCCACTGTAGGTGGAAGCTGCCTCAACATTTAGGTAGCCTGGGTGACCACATGGAATGCCGAGTATGTCACTTCCAGTTCCACTGTGGGCGGAAGTTGCTTTACATTTAGGCGCATCTGGAGGGCGGTGGGAATTGCAGTTAGTCTTTGATTGATAGGTCTATGGACCAATCAAGGGTATACATGCCGACTATGTCACTTCCTGATTCTAACATGTAGAAGTGTAATCATGGTATTTAAGGGTAGAAGTTATTTAAGGGCTGGTCTAATAATGGGGCGTAACATGCCTAGGTGGGAGGAGCTGAGCCTGTGACGTCACACAGTGGCCATCTGATGTGTAGTGGTGAGCCGAGAATATCAAATGCTTGTTTTTTTTTATACATCTTTGTGTTTTTAATCCTTATGTATACTGTGAATAAAAGTTTGGAATAGAGAGCACTATGGTTCTCTCCCTCATATATTTTCTGTCATGCGATGATGACTGAGGATGCAGTAGGGAGAGACCAAAAGCACATTCTGAAACAGGAGGAGGAGGACTGTTGCTGAATTTCTCACAGGAGGAAATGGTCACAGGAGAATGAGACTCTGTATTTGGGTCTGAGTCTGGAGGTGAACCCTGTTCACTGGACACATTGAGAAGATTTAGAAATTGTCACTTACTTATCACACAGCGTTGTGGATCACTTGATACACACACACACACCGGTATATATATAATTTTTTGTGTCACCAATAAGTAGAGTTACTTGTGTTTGTGGTATGCATTTTAATTTAATTTAAATTTTATTTTTAGAAATTATTTTTAGAATTCATTTGCGCTGCACTTATTTTAGGTTTTTAGTGGTAACCTGGTAAAGGATTTTAAAATGATTTTTAGGTACCAATTTTAAAGCGTGACATGTTAGGTTGCCCATTTAATCAGCGTAACAACCTTTATATTTTACCCAAAATATTGGGTATTATTATTGATTTTGTTGTTGCAACAACCAAGATTTTATTCTACAGGGCCTCTGTTTTAAAAAAAAAAGATATAATGTTTGGGGGTTCTAAGTAATGCTGATTTTTACATGTATGAGAGAAACGTCAAAATTGTCACATTTTAAAGTGGTTCAAGCAGAACTCTCTCAATCAACATTGACTATTTTTAATCCTCATGCTGATAGAAAAGTTTATCATATTGGTTTGAAACTTTTCTTTTTTTTTTTTTTTTTACATTTTTTAAGGCCCTTTCTGGTTTCCAGGCCTAGGCTAATGAAGGTATAAATCCCAAGAGCCTCCATAGGAGGAGGGGCTTTCTCAGCTAAGCACGCCCTCCTGCCTGACCTATGGGCAGATGCATTCAAGGAAGTAAATGCTACGCGAATCATCTGCCCTTACTTAAGATGGCTCTCCCATTTTTGTTGAGTTTGGATGACTCTACAGATAGAGCCTTAAATCCATAAAACAAAAAAGGAATGACTTTGAAACCACAACACAAAAATAAAGGCCTGGTGGCATTACAGCAAAATAAAAGTTTACCCTCTCCAGAAGGAAATCATGCAGTTACTTTTTAGAAGATGAAAGGTGGAAAGCCTATGTACACAAATAGGTGACTTTCAAAGCCTGTTTAAAAAACACGGATCAAAGAAAGTAAGAGGACTACACAAAAAGGCAACACGTAAACATGAATCTTGAAGAAGATATTTGTTACAAGTAATGAGAAAATCCCTTTGATCTTTTGGGCCTAGGAGGATTACATTTGAGAGATAAAAATACACCGAAAGCCTAATCTCAACATGAAACAGTTTGTGACCAGAGGAGTGTACCGTAAATCACAACAAAGAGGTACATCATAAAACAGAACATTACGCGCAACAAAATCAGAATAAATAAAGCCCCTTTGGAGTTCAGATCACTACCATTAAACCTCCAGGCAAATACAGAAATAAAATTAAAATCAATTATGTAATAATTTATTAAACAATACCATTAAAACAAACCTGACACTAACTTTGGAAGTTTAAACTGAACGTATGAAGCAAAAAAAAACGTTTCCATCAGTGAAATCCAAACATCAAAAAGATCAGCAATACCAAAGATCAATGCAGCTACAAAAAGTTACAAACAAATGTTGACTTTTCTACCAAAAGTCTAGCTCAGTTCTGCCTCTTCCTGCCTCTCTTGGTCTTAAGATGATCAACAGTCTCACTCAGGGGTGTTCACTGTGGCCCGCGGAGCCCTCTGATGTTGCATGTGACCTCAAAGCAGGGAAATGCATGCCCATGCTCTGGGATGGCGGGCTGACAAAATAGGATTTTTATAACAGCTTACCTGTAAAATCCTTTTCTTGGAGTACATCACGGGACACAGAGCGACATAGCCATTACTATGTGGGTTATATAGATTACCTTCAGGTGCTGGCACTGGCAACTTCCAAAACAGGAAGTACCCTCCCCTATATAAGCCCCTCCCATCCGGGAGTACCTCAGTTTTGTAGCAAAGCAATAAGTGTCCCCAAAAGAGGGGTGGGAGCTCTGTGTCCCGTGATGTACTCCAAGAAAAGGATTTTACAGGTAAGCTGTTATAAAAATCCTATTTTCTTTTTCGTACATCACGGGACACAGAGCGACATAGCCATTACTATGTGGGACATCCCAAAGCAATGCCCAAATGAGGGGAGGGATACACCATACATAAGCTGGGCGCTATCAGACATAAGGATCTTTTGCAGCCTGCAACACACTGCGCCCAAAGGCGACATCCTCCTGACTCCTAACGTCCACTTGATAGAACCTAGTAAACGTGTGTACTGAAGACCATGTTGCGGCCTTACATATCTGGGCCAGGGAGGCCTGGTGATGCACTGCCCATGAAGTTCCCACTGCTCTCGTGGAGTGCGCCCTAACTTTGAACGGAGGCGGTCTTCTCTTCAAGCCATAGGCTTGCATAATGACCTGTCGAATCCACTTGGCTAAAGTGGATTTTGACGCTGCCTGACCCTTTCTGGGGCCTTCCGGCAGAATAAACAAAGTATCCGTTCTTCGAATTTGAGCAGTGGCTTTAAGATAAGCTTTAACTGCTCTTACTACATCCAAGGAATGTAATAATTTTTCCTCTACCGAGCTAGGTTTGGAAAAAAAGGAAGGAAGAACCACATCTTGGTTCAAATGAAACCTCGATACCACCTTAGGAAGAAAAGCTGGATGAGGACGTAACACTACTCTGTCCTTATGAATAACCAGATATGGCTCCTTACAGGACATAGCGGCCAATTCTGACACTCTTCTAGCCGAACATATGGCTACTAAAAAG
Source organism: Rana muscosa (assembly GCA_029206835.1). NCBI lineage: Eukaryota > Metazoa > Chordata > Amphibia > Anura > Ranidae > Rana > Rana muscosa. Next base: position 92,381,732 of record CM055117.1, on the reverse strand, counting down.
ATCAATTTCCTGGTGAGTAGGACCAAGGAAATGTGCCGCAAAGGTTCAAATGGTTGTTTTTGTAGAACCGATAGAACCAGGTTTAGGTCCCATGGACATATGGGAATTTTAACCGGAGGGCTAATACGCATCACCCCTTGTATAAAAGATTTGACTAGTGAATGCGAAGCCAGGGGCCTTTGAAATAATATTGACAAGGCCGAAATCTGACCCTTGATAGTACTCAAGGCAAACTTCCTATCTACAGCCCACTGTAGGAAGTCCAGAATCCTACCTATCACGTACTTACGTGGATGCCATTTTCTGGCCTCACACCACGCGATGTACGCTTTCCAGATTCTATAGTAAATCTGCCTGGATACGGGTTTCCTGGCATTGATCATGGTAGATACCACAGGGTTAGAGAGGCCTCTCTTTTTTAGGATGTGGGCTTCAATAGCCAGGCCATTAAACCTAGAGCTAGTGAGGAAGGGTGGTATATCGGTCCTTGGGAAAGCAGGTCCGGGCGACGTGGGAGGGTCCAAGGACTCCCCACAGACATTTTTACAATCTCTGCGTACCACGCTCTTCGGGGCCACGCTGGAGCCACCAGGATCACCGGCTTCTTTTCTATCCTGATTCTGCGGAGTAGTCGAGGCAACAATTGTGGCGGTGGGAATGCATATATCAGTTTGAACTGATCCCAAGGGAACACCAGAGCATCCGAGCCGCAAGCTAGAGGATCCCTTGACCGAGAGACAAATCTGTCCACCTTTGCGTTGAATCTGGATGCTAGCAGATCTACATCCGGTGCTCCCCACCGCTGACATATTGCTCGGAAAACTTCGGGATGAAGGGACCATTCCCCTGGGCATAACTGTTGGCGACTCAGAAAGTCCGCCTTCCAATTCTCCACCCCTGGAATGAAGACCGCGGATATGCATGGGACATATTTTTCTGCCCATTCGAGGATGTGATTTACTTCCCTCTGGGCTGCGCGACTCCTGGTGCCCCCCTGATGATTGATATATGCCACAGTCGTGGCATTGTCGGATTGAATTCTGACAGGGGAACTTTGAAGTTTGGATGTCCATGCCTTTAGGGCATACCGGGCTGCTCGTATCTCTAAGAGATTGATGGGCAGGGCCTTCTCTGCATCCGACCACCTGCCCTGGAGAGACCATTGCTCCAGTACTGCCCCCAGCCTATGAGGCTGGCATCTGTAGTGACCACCTTCCAAGAAATTGGACTGAAAGATTTCCCCTTTTGCAGATTCTGGGGAACCAACCACCAACAGAGGCTTTTGCGAACGGAAGGGGATAAAGACATTGGGAAGTCTAGAGCCTGAACTTTTTTGTTCCAGGCTGACAGTATGGCCCTTTGCAAATTCCTTGAGTGGAACTGGCCGTAGGGCACAGCTTCGAATGATGCCACCCATCTTCCCCAGCAGCCTCATGCACAGGCGTATGGACGGCTTTCTTTTTGCATCCACCAGGTGGACCAAATCCCTCAAAGAAGATACTTTTTCTTGAGGCATCAAAATCTTTCTCTGGTCTGCATCCAGCCGTAGCCCCAAGTATTCCAGACTTCTGACTGGTTGTAGGGCTGACTTGTCTCGGTTGATAATCCAACCGTGCGATTCCAGATACTTGATCGTATCGTGAACAACCACTTCTAGTTTTGCCACTGAGTGGTCCATCAACAACAAGTCGTCTAGGTATGCCATTATCGTCACACCTCGTGTTCTTAGATTGGCCAATAGTGGGGCCAGAATTTTTGTGAACACCCGTGGTGCTGTGGCCAGACCGAAAGGTAAGGCTCTGAACTGAAAATGGCGCCCTTCTACTGCAAAGCGTAGAAATTTTTGATGGACTGGAAAGATGGGAACGTGCAAATAAGCATCTTTGATGTTGATCGATGCTAACCATTCCTCTCCTTGTAGGACAGCGGCTACTGACCGGATCGACTCCATCCGAAAAGTCCGGATATTTAGGAATTTGTTTAGCCCCTTTAGATTTAATATGGGCCTTACGTCCCCGTTTGGTTTCGGGACTGTGAAGAGGTTTGAGTAAAAACCCAACCCCCACTCTTCCAGAGGCACTTCCATAATTACTCCTTGGAGCAATAGTTGTTTTAATGTCAACAAGAGGGATCCTCTCTTCAGGGGATCTTTTGGCACGCTTGACCACATAAAATGGGAAGGAGGAGAGTCTTTTAACTCCAGCTTGTATCCCTGAGTTACTGCGGAGAGCACCCATCTGTCTCTGATCGTCTCCCGCCAAGTCTCTGCAAACTGAAGTCTTCCCCCCACCCGTTTGAGTGGGGGCAGCCCTTCATAAATTTGACTTGGAGGGTGGTTTTGTACCTCTTCGGACCCAGGGTTTTTTGTTACCCTGTGATTGTCCCTGATTTTTACCTCCGGGATTTGACCGAGGAGGCCGTCGGAACTGCTTAGAAGCAGATGTCCCAGGGATTGGAGAGGTAGGCCTCTTAAACGAGGGGCCTCTAAACCTCTTTTTAACCGGTAAGAGAGTACTTTTACCACTGGAAATCTTCTGGATATATTTATCCAGGTCCTCGCCGAATAAGCGTTCACCATGAAATGGGAAACTAACTAGCAACTTTTTACAGGGAGCCTCAGCAGACCAGTTCTTGAGCCACAGAAGTCTACGCATATGTACTAAAGACAGCGTAAGGCGGGAGGCCTGATGGATTGAATCCTTGATGGCGTCAACCGCAAAGCATAAATGCTCTAGGCAGATTAGCCAGGGCATAGGCCTGCTGATCCGGGAAGTCCCTTAAGACCTGTTTTAACTGATCCTTCACCGCTTGGCAAACCCCAATAGCTGCCACTGCTGGTTGTGTAACCACGCCTGCTGTAGAAAAAGCCGACTTTAATAAGGACTCCAATTTTTTGTCTATTGGGTCCTTGAACATTTGAACATTGTCTACTGGACATGTCAGTGATTTGTTTACACAAGAGATGGCTGCGTCCACTGTAGGCAAACTCCATTTTCGGATGAACTTATCCTCCATGGGATAGATCACCGGAAATCTCTTAGGGGGAGTAAATATTTTATCAGGATGTTCCCAATCCTGGTATACAAGTCCTTCCAGTAATGGATGGATTGGAAAGGAACAAATATTCTGGGGAGCTTTTAACGACCCCAATGAGGAGACAGACGTGGTTGATGGTTTCCCAAGGGGCATTTTAAATGCTGATCGAACCATGTCAGTTAGGGACTGAACCCACAATCTTTCAGCTTGTGATGCCAAGAATGGTTCTTCCACTGTCGACTCCTCTAAAACAGAGTCATCCTCATCCTGATCCCCTTCAGGTATGTCAATCCCTTCATGGGACTGTTGCTCTGCTAACAGGTACTCTGATGGAGGGGACGGAGATCGGGCGCGCTTTTTCTCTGGTAGGGAAGAAGCGATCAATGCTGCCAATCTTTGCTCCAGTCCTCCCAGAGCCGAGGCAAAAGCCTCCTCTGTTACATACGCCGAAGCAGGTGAACTGAGGACAGCCACAGTACCAGGCACTCCTGAGGGTTCCCTACGGGCCCCAACCTCTGATTTTTCAGGGGAGACTGGTGCAGCCAAAGCATGCCCAAGATCCTCAGAGCCCGACGGAGAACCTTTTTGCTTCCTGGGCGTTTTAGACCCGGAGACCTTAGGCGGCATATTCCTAAGCCCAAAGCTGAGGTATTCCAGCTGCAATACACCACTTATTGATAATAGTCTAGCAAACTTGCTGCTATATAAATCACTTGATGTCCACTAATGTGCCTCTCTAGGGGATGCCTGCATCAACCGCCTGCTGTATGCCTGCTTTATATGCTACCAGCCCCTTGCTCTGTCTCTCCACAGCCAGTTCACAGAAAAAACTGTGTTTTTAACATGCTGGGACGCCCGCACATGCGCTGCGGCGCGCACAGAGCGTCATCCGCCAAGCTCCTCCCCCTTTCCCAGCCCATCTCCTATATTAGAAGCGTGTGTGCGCGCAAGCGGGCACGTATGCGCCCTCGGCGTTCACCCATGGAAACACAGGGCGAGGAGCCAGGGTCCCTGTTTGCAGCAGGGCCCGGGGATGAAAAAGAGCACATGGCAGCAAGACAGAGGAAAGTAGCTTCCCTTACAAGAGAACTCACCATCTGCCTGGACTTTCACCCTGGAAGGAATAGTCCACAGAAAAAGACGTTCTACAGCGGCCTCTAGTGGATAAACCCAGGTACCGCACCTTGTCTTTTTTTTTTTTTTTTTTTACAACTACTATATGAGAAAACCATTTTCTAAGATTAGCAGTTTTAGGCATTACAGATTATTTAGCGGGAATACCGTTTAGGTAACAGGCAGAAAGACATATTAGGCTTGAGGGTCCCCCAATAGAACCAAGTTCCTGAGGGGCCCCCACTTACCTTTTCCCCGCCGCAGGACTCTGTTTGGCACAGAAGCCCAAACTTCGCCTTTCACGGCAGGCAATGTACGTAGACCTTTAGGGACCGGGTTCCCAAGGATTCCACTCCCCTGGACCTGTATAGCACCCTGCACAGATAACATCTTGGTCGTGGGTATGACCAGAGCTCTGGATCCCAGGGTCCAGCCCTCCTAAGAGAGGCATTACAGGCAAAACCTTGCTCTTCTCTGCAAGGCCCGGGTACCGACCGTTTAGCTATGAAGCTTTTTTGGTCGGATCCGGAATAGCTTGCTAAGGCCCAAAAAGAACCTGTACACAAGCCCAGATGAATACATGTTAACCTTGGCCAACACCTTAGACACTGGCAAAAAAACTGAGGTACTCCCGGATGGGAGGGGCTTATATAGGGGAGGGTACTTCCTGTTTTGGAAGTTGCCAGTGCCAGCACCTGAAGGTAATCTATATAACCCACATAGTAATGGCTATGTCGCTCTGTGTCCCGTGACGTACGAAAAAGAAATACAGATCGCAATCAATGGGCTGCCGGCCTGCCATCTCAGAGCATCAGAGTCAGGGCCCCCAAAAAGAGTACCCCGGGCCTCCTGAAGGGGGCCCGGACAGCAGGGGAATTGGAAGGACAATTACAGAATGATGCACTGTGTCCCTCCCTCCAGAAGCTGAATGCCGGTTTCTCACACTCTTCTCCCCCACAGTGCATCGTTCTGTAATCGTCCTCCCATCCCGCCACACCGATCCCCCTACCTGTGATGCCCACATCCGATTCCCCCTGTGTGCCCAGCCACCCCCCCCCCCCCCAGCTTGCCTCTACCGCCAGCTGCTAGTGGTACAGACGGATGAAGAGTGGGGGAAGGGGCCGGTAAATATGTAATTTAAACGCCCCTTCCTTCTCGGAATAGGACACAGAGAGCAATCGGTACTGATCACTCTCCTGTGTCCATTGAGAACTGAGCATTTATTATACTTCAGTTTATGAATGAATAGGAAGCATTTGTCTACTGTTCATTCATCTTCAGTGGTGATGAGGCTACAGAGAAAATAATTTAACAATATATGCTCAATTCCTTAATTCCTTTCTCTGTCTCAAAGGTCTGTTTAGACCCCTGATAATTATAATATATATATATACATATATATATATATATATATATATATTGTGAGGGGGTTAACTCGGTAGCGGGTGTGTGTGACCCCCTGGTTGGGCTCCCCACACAAAAACAGGGCCAGCAGACGGAGGTTGTGGTTTTCAAAATCAAAAGGTGCGGTTTATTTCTCTATGTACAGTGACAAAAACACAGCAAAGCCAAAAAGAAACAAACAAAATAAATCCTGGTCAGTTTGACCTCTGACTAAACATGCAGGTTTCCTAAACTAACAACTGGGATCAGCCTAGTGCTGTCCTAGTCCCTAAGTCCCTGGTTTAGTAAAAGTCCAAACAAATAGCCACACAGGCTTTGCCTCACCGCACAGGGGTTCACTCTCCCTAGACAGTCCACACAGGTCTGGTTCCAGGCATGAGCTAACATCTAATGAATCTGGGAGTTTTTTTATAGAGGCCTAAATGAGCTGACAAGCTTCAGCTGGCCTCATCAACTCCCTGTCTGCACGACGCCCAGCCCTCTCCCTAGAGGTATGAGTCATCAATGAGCCCACTAGTCTCAGCTGGGCTTATACAACTCTCCACCTAGCTGTATAAGTCGGCGTAAAGCCTGAATCTGGGCGAAATATATCTACCCCCCTGGATGCAACCAGGTGACTTTACCTTCCTGCTGTCACATACCCCCCCCCTCTTGTTTTAACCTCGGGGTTGGAACACCAGCAATCAGGCATTCATGTACTCGAGACAAAGCATCCACATTCCCCATTTGAACGCCAGGGCGATGCTTTACTGTGAAGTTGAATTCCTGGAGGGCCAGGAACCACCTATTCACTCTTCTATTTGTTTCCTTGTTTTGAGCCATCCACTTTAACGGAGCGTGATCCGTAACCATGTCAAAGTGCCTACCTAGCAGGTAGTACCGAAGGGAATCTAGAGCCCACTTCACCGCTAAACACTCCTTTTCAACGGTGGCGTAATTTACCTCATGGGACTTCAACTTCCTGCTGAGGTAAATGACTGGGTGCTCTTCCCCGTTCCAGACCTGGGACAATACTGCTCCTAACCCCACATCTGACGCATCACTTTGTACGACAAAGTCTCTAGAGAAGTCGGGTGAGTACAACACTGGCTGGCTACATAAGGCTTGTTTCAAGAATTGGAATGCTGCCTCAGCCTCGGGGGTCCATTTAATCATGACCGACCCTTTCCCCTTCGTCAGGTTGGTTAGGGGCACAGCCTTAGAAGCAAAGTGGGGAATGAATCGCCGATAATACCCAGCGATTCCCAGAAAGGCTCGTACCTGCTTCTTGCTGTTGGGACGTGGCCAACTCTGGATGGCCTCGACTTTGTTGAGTTGGGGTTTTATTACTCCCCTCCCAATGGTGTACCCAAGATATTTGGCCTCCTCCTGCCCAATGGTACACTTCTTGGGGTTAGCCGTAAACCCTGCTTCCCGAACAGAGTCCAGGACTGCTTGCACTTTTGGCAGATGTGAGGCCCAATCTGTGCTATGGACAATTACGTCATCCAGGTAAGCCGCAGCATACTTCCGATGGGGCCTCAGCATCTGGTCCATTTTCCGCTGGAATGTGGCCGGCGCATTCTGTAACCCGAACGGCATTCTTTTATATTGGAACGCCCCGTCTGGGGTTACAAATGCGGTTTTCTCTTTGGCCGACTTGGCCAGGGGGATTTGCCAATACCCTTTTGTGAGGTCAAGAGTCGTCATGTATCGGGCTGTTCCCAGCCGGTCGATCAACTCATCTATACGTGGCATGGGGTAGGTGTCAAATTTTGTAACTTTGTTCAACTGACGAAAATCGTTACAAAATCGCCAGCTCCCATCCGGTTTAGGCACCAACACAATGGGACTAGACCAATCACTTTGGGACTCCTCTATCACCCCTAAGTTCAGCATTTTCTGTACTTCCTCCCGTATTGCCTCCCGTCGGGCCTCTGGGATCCGATAGGGTTTTAACTTCACCCTTTCACCGGGCGGGGTAATAATGTCATGCTCTACCCCAGATGTTTGTCCCGGCAGCTCAGAGAATACCTCCTTGTTGCGAAGCACAAACTCCTTAACCTCTTGTTGTTGGGGATGTGACAAGGTGGCTGCGATTCCAACCTCAGGAATCACGCAACCAGTTTGAGCTGGTGACCAAGTGTCTGCGACTAGGGACTCTCTATCCCTCCAGGCTTTCAACAGATTAACGTGATAGATCTGTTCGGGCTTTCGCCTTCCTGGTTGTCTGACCTTGTAATTCACTTCGCTCACTTTTTCCATTATCTCGTAGGGGCCTTGCCATTTGGCAAGGAATTTACTTTCAACCGTAGGGACAAGTACCAATATCCTATCCCCCGGGGAAAAGGTACGGGTCTTTGCTCCACGGTTGTACACTCTCTGCTGTGCCAACTGCGCTTGGGCCAAATGTTCCTTCACGATGGGCATTACCTGTGCAATTCGATCTTGCATCAGGGCGACATGCTCAATCACACTCCTGTGGGGAGAACTCTCACTTTCCCAAGTTTCCTTGGCAATATCCAACAGCCCTCTTGGGTGTCTCCCATACAGTAACTCAAAGGGGGAGAATCCCGTAGAGGATTGGGGCACCTCCCTAATAGCAAACATCAAATAAGGAAGTAGACAGTCCCAATCCTTTCCATCTCTATCCACCACTTTCTTCAACATTTGTTTTAGGGTTTTGTTGAATCTTTCAACCAGCCCATCGGTTTGGGGGTGATACACAGATGTACGCAATTGCGTCACTTTGAACAATTTACACAGCTCTTTCATAACCCGGGACATAAAGGGTGTACCTTGGTCCGTAAGCAGTTCTTTACAAATACCCACCCGGCTAAAAACAAGAGATAGCTCTTTGGCTATGGTTTTGGCCGAGGTATTTCTGAGAGGGATCGCTTCTGGATAACGGGTGGCATAGTCCATTATAACCAATATGTACTGGTGCCCCCTAGCGGACTTGATTATAGGACCTACCAAATCCATTGCGATTCTCTCAAACGGGACCTCAATGATGGGTAGAGGGACCAGCGGGCTACAGAAATGTGGCATCGGGGCCGACCTCTGACACACAGGGCAGGAGGAACAATAATTTTCTATGTCCTTCATCACCCCAGGCCAATAGAATCTCTGTAATACCCTCTCTCGGGTTTTCTCTGTCCCCAGATGACCTCCAAGAATGTGCCCATGGGCCAACTCCAACACCAACTTCCTGTAAGGTTTGGGCACCACCAGCTGCTCAACGGTTTCTTCTGCCCTTTTTGCCACCCGATACAGTAGGTCCTTCTCTACGCTGAAGTATGGGTAAGTGCAGGTATTATCTGGGTTCACTAACTCGCCATCTATTTCCACTACGTTTTCCCGTGCCTTTATTAGGGCGGGGTCTTTTAACTGTTCTGTGGCAAAATTTTCCCTGTGAACCTCCAGATCAGAAAACTCCACAGACGGTAGGTTTTCGTCTGAGGAGGTGGGCTCCTCTCCAGTTTCTTGAGTCTCCCCTGCCAATACTGACAAGGGAAATTCTGGAGAGTCCTCACCACTCTCAGAGGAGTTCTGGCTATCACATTCCTGGTACATAGGGGCACCAGTGGGGGGCTCAGGATCATCCCACAGTTCCCAGAACTTCGGAAAATCCCTTCCCACAATGGCGTCATGCGGTAACTGAGATACTAAGCCCACTGGATGAGAGAGGGTACCTTTGGGGGTCTCGAAACACACTGTAGTCACTGGATACTCTCGGGTGTCCCCATGCACACAAATAACAGCTACCTTGCTATTCCCAGAGACCTCTGTTTTAACTAACTCAGCCTTTATCAGGGTCACAAGGCTACCTGAATCCAACAATACCACAACATTTCTACCATTAACACACATTTTGCATAAATGTTTCTCAGTTCCTCGAATGGCAGTGCATGCGACTGTCGCACACAGCGACTGACGTCTGCCCGTCAGAAAGTCACACTGCATGGGTTCCTCCACAACCGGACAATTGGCTGCAATATGTCCCGCTTGCCGGCAGCGGTAGCAAACGATCCTTCTTGCGGCCTCTTGAGCCGCTGATTTCCCAGGCTGTTCTCGCCAAACTTGGGGTAGAGCTCCCACCCTCTCACTCTCTCCACCCTCACCCCTTGGAACGCGGTATTAGTGGGACGGCTTTCCTCACTGGTCTGCGGACGTTGCTGCATTACTGCTTCCATTTGTTGTAGTCTCTGCTCTTGCTTCTGTAACAGGTCTATGAAGCGGGCCTCAGATTGCTGCTGGGCTTGTTGATGAGCTTGCTGCTGGGCTGCAAGGCTCCTTTGCAAACCTGCATTTGTCTGCTGTTGATTGGCATTTGCTAGAGCCAGCTGTTTCAGTATCTCCTCCATGCTGGCTTAAAAAAAACTGCCCGCATTCTCCACCAACTGTGAGGGGGTTAACTCGGTAGCGGGTGTGTGTGACCCCCTGGTTGGGCTCCCCACACAAAAACAGGGCCAGCAGACGGAGGTTGTGGTTTTCAAAATCAAAAGGTGCGGTTTATTTCTCTATGTACAGTGACAAAAACACAGCAAAGCCAAAAAGAAACAAACAAAATAAATCCTGGTCAGTTTGACCTCTGACTAAACATGCAGGTTTCCTAAACTAACAACTGGGATCAGCCTAGTGCTGTCCTAGTCCCTAAGTCCCTGGTTTAGTAAAAGTCCAAACAAATAGCCACACAGGCTTTGCCTCACCGCACAGGGGTTCACTCTCCCTAGACAGTCCACACAGGTCTGGTTCCAGGCATGAGCTAACATCTAATGAATCTGGGAGTTTTTTTATAGAGGCCTAAATGAGCTGACAAGCTTCAGCTGGCCTCATCAACTCCCTGTCTGCACGACGCCCAGCCCTCTCCCTAGAGGTATGAGTCATCAATGAGCCCACTAGTCTCAGCTGGGCTTATACAACTCTCCACCTAGCTGTATAAGTCGGCGTAAAGCCTGAATCTGGGCGAAATATATCTACCCCCCTGGATGCAACCAGGTGACTTTACCTTCCTGCTGTCACAATATATATATATATACACACACACACATACACATATATACATACATACACACACACACACACTGTAAATACGTGTGTATAAGCCGACCCGAATATAAGCCGAGGCACCTAATTTTACCACAAAAAAAATGGGAAAACATATTGACTCGAGTATAAGCCTAGGGTGGGAATGCAGCAGCTACTGTAAGTGGAAAAGAGGGTCAACAATGCCCATTTGCACGCCTCACTGTGCCCATTTGCACGCCGGACATGGAGCACGGAGGGGGACAGTCACGGAGGGGGACAGTCACGGAGGGGGACAGTCACGGAGCACGGAGGGGGACAGTCACGGAGCACGGAGGGGGACAGTCACGGAGCACGGAGGGGGACAGTCACGGAGCACGGAGGGGGACAGTCACGGAGCACGGAGGGGGACAGTCACGGAGCACGGAGGGGGACAGCAGAATGGAGGACAGTCACGGAGCACGGAGGGGGACAGCAGAACGGAGGGGACACAGAGGGGACTGGAGGAGGATAAGGGGACAGTCGGCGGTGATCGGTGCGGTGGGGCAGTTACAAGCAAGCACCGATCACCCTGTATAGATAAAGCAGCTAAGGGGCAGAGAGATCGCGGCGAGGAGGGGAGAAGGAGGTAGTGGAGGACTGCGGCACCCGGGGTGGACCAAACACCGTTTTTTCAACATTTCAAGGTGTTTTTTTTCCTCTTATATTTTTTTGAGCATTGTTTTAGCTTCCTTTATTCTTGACTGTCCTCAAGTATGAAGAAGGTGATTTTCAGCTTCTATGCTTGTATGGATTTCTGCACAGCCTAATTGTACACTATCCTTATATGATGACTATGGTAATCCATATCTGAGACATCATTCGCACAGGCTTGCTTAATTTAAAAGCTGGACACATTGATTTGGGAAGTATAAACAAAATTTCCTTTTTCCAGATCAATTCCTCTTGCTTTTCAATGTACATGTGTTTAGACAAGTTAAGAGTGTCTACTCTGCCACTGGATGCACACATTATTATTGTTAATAATATACATGATTTATATAGCACCAAAAATGTGTACAGTGCTTTACAATATGAAAGTAGACAGTACATGTACAATACAACTCAAAACAAGAGAGTAAGGGGGGTTCTGCCTGTGAGAGCTTACAATCTAATAAAGTAAGGACAAAGGATAAAAAAAAGGCAATACCTGCATGGGGATGTGTTGATATAGAAAGTAAAAATCAGTTTTTAAGTAAAGGCAGGTTAGACTTCCCTGAAGAGATGTGTTTTTGGTGGCCAGATTAGGAAATAGCAATACAGATTAGGGCTGGGAGCTCCAGAGGATGAGAGAGGCTTGTGAAAAGTCCTGGAGGCGAGCATGGAAATGAGTGATGGGGTAGATACAGTGTTGAAGATCTTGGGAGGAGAGAGCTTCACAATTTGGGTGATATTTTATGACGAGGTTGGTAATGTAACTTGGAGCAGAGTTGTGGATGGCTTTGTATGTTGTTGTATTTTGAATTTCTATCTGCTGGCCGAGCAGAATCCAGCAGAGGGATTGGCAGACGGGAGTGTATAGTAAGATGGAAGAGTCAGCAGCAGTCACGATAAAACTACAGGGGGGATAGTCTGTGTGGAGATACACCAATGAAGAGGAATAAGTTGCAATATTCGAGACGAGAGATAATGAGGGAGAGAATTAGTAGCTCGGTGATATTGTCGGTTAACACTTTCCCACCTGGCCTATAGCAGAATGACGGCTGAGTGGTGGCTCTCCCGTTCTGACTGGATGTAATACGATGTCCTTGAGAACAAGGCACGCAGCGCGGTGATCGGTAGTGCGGCGAGCCAATAAGCGGCTCTCTTGACTGATGGGAGGGGGGTCTGTACTGATAATCAGTGCAGCCCCAGCAGCGATGCCCACCAGTGATGCCAATCAACCAGTGGCCATAAAGGCTGCCCAACAGTGCCTCCTAGCAGTGCCCATCAGTACCACCTAGCAGTGCCATCAGTGCCTCTTATCAGTGCCTCTTATCAGTGCCACCTATCAGTGAAGGAGAAAACGTATTTATATACAAATTTTTATAACAGAAAGAAAAACGTTTTTTTTTCAAAATTTTCGTGTTATTAAAATTTGTTTAGCAAAAAGTCAATAACCCAGTGGTGATTAAATACCACCAAAAGAAAGTGCTATCCGTCTCAAAATGTTGTTTAAATTTGCATGACCGCGCAATTGTCATTCAGAGTGTGACAGCACTAAAAGCTGAAAATTGGCCTGGGCAGGAAGAGGGTGAAAGTGCCCGGTATTGAAGTGGTTTAAGAAGGGACATATTTTAGAAATGTTAGAGGCGAGGATGGAATGTAAATGGATTTAAGGCTAAAGATAGAGATTGGAGTCCAGCACCTGAGCATAAGCGCACAGTCAAGAGAATTTATCAAAACTGGTGTAGTTGTGCACCAATCAGCTTCTATCTTTACAGCGCTTGCAGAATTTTTAACAATTACACAATGGGCTCAAAACATTATCAGTGACAGTATTATCCAAAGACAAAATATAATAAGGTGCGGAGTGCTCCAAAAAAAAAAAATATATTAATAAAGTGCATCAGTGATTTAAGAAAAATGGTGTTGGTGTGCCACACTCCCCTCTTGTGACCCCACTCACCAGAGGTTATGGACCCTCATCTTTGCAGTCTGGGGTCAAAAGAGCTGTGATCTGGATCTGAATGATCTGGTCTATGAGGAGTGGACTCTCAGAAAACTTTCCATAGGGGTATTATCATGGATGAACTGAAGTAAATCGACCATGGTAAGAGAAAACAACAAGGAAAACCCAATAGTGAAGTACCGCTGGTACTGTGTATGCTGTGCAAACAAAAACACCACTCACGAGATATCTGTGATGAAATCGGCATCAGTGTAAGATCCGGGTTCGCCGCTGGTAGGCGTGCGTTCCACATTTGGCAGAAGTTGTGTCACTGGTTAACGAAACCAGAAATGCGTCATCGCGTTTCACCCCTCCTCCAGGGTCGCCTGATCCATTCATCTGGCCCCTAATCTACATGCAAGGCCCCAGACGCATGGATTTCAATGGCGGTTTTATTTTTAAAAAAAATTGAAGCACATGATTAGAGCCTGGAGCTCTAATTGGCTTAAAAAAAGGGTGGGGTCAGGGCGCTGAGCACTGGGGGGGGGGGGGGATTGCTGCGTTCCCATCCCTCTCCTGCGGAGAGTGTCGTTGGTTTGCCACCCCCCCCCCCAAAAAAATATTGCGCACCAGCCGCCACTGTGAAAAACTATTGTACAGAGCAGGTAAGTATGACATGTTTGTTATTTAAAAATATTACCTCTAAAATCACTTTAATACAGCATTATTGGAGGAAAGAACTAGGCAAAACTTTTTTTCCCACTTTGGGTAGAGTAAGAGAGGGTTATAACCCCTGTCAGATTTTTTTCACCACCAGTGCCCCATTGCAGAGATTTCCCTTCACTTCCTGTCCCATAGCCAAACAGGAAGTGAAAGGAAATCCCTGCCTATTAAGGGAATTCCTTGGGGCCCCCCAGGTTACCAGAACTAGTGTCCCCATTGGAAGATTTCCCCTCTATTACTTTTCTGGGCACAACACAAAATTTGGGATTTTCTTTTACTTTCAATATTAATGGTAAATAGGACAAACAGAGAGGGTGAATCACCTTAACGGGCAGGGGCGGCCCATCCATTGAGGGCGCAAAGGTACCACCTTACCTATCCATCGCTGCCACCCTCCCTATCCATACATGAATTCCTATGGCGGGGGTGGGCGAGGGTGTGACTTTAGGCTCTAATAGACTTAAAAATAGGGTGCGCTCGGGACCCAGAGCATGATGTCTGGAGCACACCCAGGTGTGTTGCAACAGTGAATTAATATTCGCTGTTGCAACACCGATCCTCCTTCCAGCCAATCGGGAAGCTGGTCTGATAGCCAACATCTGATTGGCTGAAAGGACAGGCGATCCTATTGGGCGCCTAGGAGGAGGGGAGGAGACGCACAGCGGAAGAAAGGAGGAGAAGACACAAGCGCTGCTGCCCGATGCCTGCCGCAGCCTGATGTCTGCCGATGCCCCGATCCCCGCCACTGGCCAATGTGCCTGCCGCCTAGATGGGGTAAGTGCCACTCGATTCAAACCTAAAAAAGTTTTGCCTTTATGTATACTTTAATTTTAATAGTGTTCTGCTGGGTTCAGATTCCCAAAGCAAGCAGAGTACCAAGCACATATATGCTTTATAAACGTGATTTTTTTTTTCTCAAACAGCAGCAATATGGTTGCCGACGAGGCCATATCAGTGCTTTTTAAGTAGGCTTCATTTTTTATAATAGCAAGAACTTCATGGGTAATTTTCAGTTGTGCGATGATAGTAGCTCAGCGTTCCAAACTGTCATTGTACAAAGTGGAAGCGATTTTCTTTTTTATAATCAAGCACAATTACTTTCCTCTACCTAAATCTCATTATGGTCACATGTGAAAGTCTTTTGATCACTACATTGCCCTCTAATTAAACAATTGATCTCCTGTGCAAAATTGTGGAAAACATGCGATCAATCACATGCCGAGGAACTGCCAATTATACCGTTTTTTTTAGTTGTTCCATCAGAAGTGCCGGTCTATGAAAAGTAAGCATAATCTTAACCTATTCAGTGACCTGTTGCTTCTTCAATGTAAATATGTAAATATGAGCCCTTTGAAGTTTGGATCACCACAATTAAAGCTGAACTTTACTTCTAACAACATTGATAAAAAATAATGTTCTTTAGCAAGGAACATATATTAACAAATATGCTACCAAAATTAGTGTGCGCTATAAATTGCCCCCAGCATTGCTTGTTTCTTCTTGCTGAAGGCTGCCATTTCGATAAAGTCCAGACCCCCTGAGCAGCAGTAAATCTTTAGGCAGATTGGCCTCTAGTGGCTCTGATTTGTGTCACAGTGCCAAAAATGGAGAGCAACTGAGCATGTGCAGAGCAGGGTGAGACTGGGAGTTATTTACTAAACTAATCTCCCCCAGTGTGTTACTGGATTTTAAACAGTACAGGCCCTTGTTTTACCTGCAAAAGGGGCCAGTCTGAAATGATCTATCAAGATTTCATTTTCCACTAAAGTTACACTTTAAATCTCCAGGCAAATACAAAAACCGATAAGAATTATATATTTATTAAATATAAATTCAAAGAATAGAGCCGGCAGCTCCAAACGCCCTTATTGCTTCTTTATCGGTGCATGAAATATATATATATTTATTAAACCTGCCAATAACTTGGGAGACTTAAAGGAGTCGTAAAGGCAGAAGGTTTTTTATCTTATTGCATTCTATGCTTTAAGATAAAAAATCTTCTGTGTGCAACAGCCCCCCTCAGCCCCTCTAATACTTACCTGAGCCCCCTCTGTCCAGCGATGTCAACGAGTCCCTCAGCCATCTGGGACTCTCCTTACTGATTGGTTGAGACACAGCAGCGGCACCATTGGCTCCCCCTGCTGTCAAAGTCAGTAAGCCAATCAGGAGAGAGAGAGAGAGAGGGGGCAGGGCCGAATGTCATCTCCGTGTCTGAATGGACACACGAAGCTTCAGCTCGGCTGTCCCCATCGAAAGCTGCTTGCTGTGAGGGCACTCAACAGGAGAGAGGGGCCAGGAGAGCAGAAGAGGGACCCGAGAAGAGGTGGATCGGGGCTGCTCTGTGCAAAACCATTACACAGAGCAGGTAAGTATAACATGTTTGTTATAAAAAAAATAAAAAAAAACAAAACACGAGACTTTACAATAACTTTAACCTGAATGTATGATGTAAAACACAGAATCAGAGGCTACCTTCTATAAAACCTTTTTTGACAAAAGGTCTAGCATGGTCCTGCCTCTTCCTGCCTTCCAATCAACAAGCTCACTGATCAAGCATCAGTCCTTTAAAAATTTCAAGATTTCCTTCTTTTTTTTTTTGCTCACTTAAAGCGGAGTTCCACCCAAAAGTGGAGCTTCAGCTTTAAACACTCCTCCCCCCCTTACATGCCACATTTGGCATGTAATTTTTTTGGGAGGGGAGTGGGTGACTACTTTAGAGAGGGACTTCCTGTCCCACCTCCTCCTTCCGCCTAGGCGACTCCTTCTCTCCCTCTACGTGACAGGTCCCAGAAGATTGCATGTCCACTGGGAGAGCAACTCGCAGTGCGCGCGCCTGGCCGTGAAGCCGCAAGCTGTCACGTCCAGGTGCCCACAGTTCCAATGGACGCGCTGAGGAAAGGAGAGGGAGAGGAGCGGGGGTCCGTGCGGCCGCATCGTGGAACAGGTAAGTGTCTGTTTATTAAAAGTGAGCAGCTAAGCTTTTTGTAGCTGCTGACTTTTTATAAACAAAAGAAAGCCAGGAACTAAACTCAATCAACATTAAAGGGGTTGTAAAGGTTTGTTTATTTTCTAAATAGGTTCCTCTAAAGGGGAGTTCCAGCCTTTTTAGGTTTATTAAAAGTCAGCAGCTACAAAAAGCGTAGCTGCTGACTTTTAATAAACAGACACTTACCTACTTCACGGTTCAGCGATGCGGCCGCCCCGAAGCATCGCTCCTCTCCCCCCCTCTTCACCGTCACCTCCATTCTAACTGTGGGCACCCCGCTGTGACAGCTTTCAGCTTCACCGCCGGGCACTCACTGCGCATGCGCGAGCGGCACTGCGCTCCCTGAGTGGACAGGAGATCGCCTGGGACCTGTCACGTGTCCCAGGAGATGGCCTAGAGGGAGGGGCCGCCTAAGGCGAGAGGAGTCGCTGCCGAGGCGGTCCCTGGGCAGAAGGAGGAAGTGGGACAGGAAGTCCCACTCCTACCGAAGCCCCCACTCCCCCCCCCCAAAAAAAATTACATGCCAAATGTGGCATGTAAGGGGGTGAGGAGTGCTTAAAGCGGAAGTTCCACTTTTGATGGGAACTCCGCTCTAAGCTAGTGCATTGTTGGTTCACTTACCTGAACGTTCACAGCGTCTCCCCGCAGGGATGTAGTCCCAAGGGAGGGGGCGAGCACCCAGCCAGAATGGCTCGGATGATGGGGGCAAGCTTACTGAGAAGGAACAGGAAGTGAGAAATTCAGACAAAGAAAAAAAAAAATTTAGAAGGGAAATCGAAGGAAAAGGTAAGTGAACCAACAATGCACTAGCTTAAAGGAACCTATTTGGAAAATAAAAAAACAAACCTTTACAACCCCTTTAACCATTTTCATCTGTATGCTGCTAGCATTAGTTTCTTGACAAAATGGCCAAAATTAAGTCATACATCCCAGGAGTCTTCATGGGCATTTTTTTTTCTTTCGTCTGGAAGAGAGGCTTTCTCGGCTAAGCACACCCTCCTGTCTGCATGCCTGAACTAAGGGCAGATGGATTCTTCAAAGTAACTGCTACATCTTGGGTGCTCAACCTGTGGCCCTCCAGCTGTTATGGAACTATAAGTCCCATCATGCCTCAGCCTTTGGGAGTCATGCTTGTAACCGTCATCCTTGCAGTGCCTCATGCAGGGCTTTTTTTCTCAGAGAATAGGTGCAGGAACTCCCTCCTTCTGAGTCACCTTTTGTGTCCACCCCCTACCCACCTTCGAGCACCATTCCTTGGTTTCACCCCCTACCCACCTCTCAGTAATGGATACAGAACCAAGTATCAATTTGTGGTGCTAAGTAATTTGTATGTAAGTAGTGTGGAAACTTTCATAATCGCTGCAACATCAGTCGTATATGAACGATCCCATTGCTGGCAATGTGGTGTAACTTGTTGTACAGTTTGGAACTGCCAAAAACGCATGACAAGTCGCACCGGTGTGCATGGGGGCCAAGATGCCAAAATTCACAATTTGATATCTTTACGTATTTTTGGAATAATTATTTTCACAAAAAGTCTCTTTTCAAATACGGTTTTCCTTATGAACGCACATAGACGATAAATAAAAGAAAAACACACTGAATGTCAGCCCCACATACATGCAATCAGAACCTATAAATGTATTAGGAACACACCTGACGAGCCATGAAATTCCATTTTTGAACTTTGCGCAGCGACAACAGAAGGAAATCTCATACTGTCTACAGACATATAGAAGTTCTGATAAAAGTTCAGCTTGGGAAGACACAGCGAGGAAGCTGACACATTTCTCGTGTTTTGTCATGCAATTAGAGAAATCCACATGTCGAGTTCCAGCGTTCAGTGGAAAGATGGACTTTCAGATGTCAGCTTCCTCTCCTGTCGGCAATGACTGTTGGCGCTCATCAAAATACTGCAAGGAAGTACCCTGGGGGCAGAGCCAGGGCCTACTGTGATGGCCGTAATTGTCAGAAAGAATTGGAATAGTCTGCTACAAATCACAAATCTGCACATATATTAAAAGGGAGCAACAACAGAAGCTCGAGCAACTGTTTTGTTCCATTTCTCCATCATTCTATTGCAGAACATTTATCATCCACATCTCTATGATTTGCAGAAGATAACATAACAAAAACCAGTTAAGAATGTGAATGCTGCTATGTGTTAAAGTGGAAATATGGGCAAAATGATATATAGGATGCCAGCTCTCAGTAGCAATAACATAGAAGTGTTTGTCCCCCCACTCCAGGGGTGGCCCATCCATTGTGGGCATCCCGGCGCCGCCCTCCCTATCAATGCACCTGGCCCCTTTCAGGATGCCAGGCCCATGAATTCCTATTGCGGGGGGTGTGTTTTTTGAAGCACTGATTAGAGCCAAAGGCTCTAATAAGCTTCAAAATAGGGGGGGCTCGGGGCACAGAGCATTGCGACCGGAGCCCACTGAGGTGTGTTGCAACAGCAAATTATTATTTGCGGTTGCAACACAGATCCTCCTCCCAGCCAATCTGAAAGCGGGTCTGATACTCATCACTCGATTGGCTGAAAGGACAGGTGATCCTTTTGGATGCCTAGAAGAAGCCACACAGAAGACACAGGAGCCCGCCCGGGCATCAGTGGTAAAACGCTGCTATTTTTAGCAGCGCTTTACCATCGTTTTTGCAGCACTTTTAACCCTTGCTAGCGGCCGAATAAAGGGTTATAAGCGCCTGCAAAGTGCCGCTGCCGAGGTGCTTTGCAGGCGCTTTAGGATAAAAAAAATTGGAATTGATGTAATGTGCTTTGTATTTTCAGGATGAAAACTGTACCGATTAAATGAAAATCCTATGATCTGGTATCGTACAGGAACATTTTTTGTGTTTGTTCCTTTGCATAATTTTGGACGAAAGCTGTGTACTAACGAACAGATTATCAAACAATCGCTACGAACGTGGTTTTTTTTGTACAATTTTCTGATCGTGTGTATGGGCCTTTAGAGTCTCTGGACACTGATGACTCTTCCACTGTTGGGGGGATCACAGAAATCTGCCACATTCTCTAGTTGTAGTCATTAACATAGGCGATATGGGATGGAACATCAACTTGTTGGTTCATCTAGTGAGAGAAGGATGCCATAGTAATAAGTGGGTTGAGATTTGTGCGTTCAGCTCCTGGTAAGTGCCATGCACCAATGTAATCTCTTCAGCTGATCAGATATTGAATAGTTAAAAATTCAATTCCATAGTGAAAACCAGGATGACCACTCCGATTGTTAACGAGCAGATGTCCAGTATTTTGAGGGATTCCCAATCAAAATTCTTTAAAGTTTGGGACCCTTGGATAAGTTTCTCCTACCCGTCCCTGCCCCCAACTAGCTATGGTCGTCTGTAAACCTCACTTGTGCAGGTCCCGTGTCTGTGGTACTCGCCCTCTTCTGGGGCCACTCTCTTACTCCTTTTTCTTCCTCCTCCGTCTTTTTCCTTTTCTCTTCATTCCAGATATGAAGGCTATTAGACGAAGATTGATATCCCTTAGGGCAGTGGTTCTCAATCTCAATCCTCAAGTACCCCCAACAGAGCATGTTTTGGTAATTTCTCTTAGAAAAAAATGGCTGTCCAAAATACCAAGCCATTGACTCTGATTTAAAGTACCTGTGCAAAATAAAAGAAAACCTGCAAACATGGCCTGTTGGGGGTACTTGAGGACTCAGGTTGAGAACCACTGCCTTAGGGGACAGTGCTGTATTGCTTAGGATACCTACCTAATCTATATCCTGGCCCTCTTTGGTCCTGGTAACAGTTGATAGTTATGCTATTTATCATACGTACATGTGCTGTTTTTTGTACGTGCCTGCTCAATGTTGCCCCTGCGTGGGAAAACCATGGCTTGCCATACCCTCTTGAAACTTAATAAAAGTATTGAAACAGCAAAATACAATTCCATAAATGCATACCTCTGTGGGGCACTTGCACAGAATCACCACCTCCGCAGAGAGCACATCAATTTGCCCTTCCATTTCATTCATATATTTATATATTCTTTTAAAATGGCTAAAAATGTGGAGGATGCCATTTATTCCAAGTGCTAAAAGCAGCCCCTCAGGCAATATAGCACCATTTCTAAAGATGGAAGTTCAATTAGGAGTATAACCACCTACATCTTTGACAGGTATGGTAAAGAGATATAAGAGAGGCAAGTAATAATTTTCCAGCCCAACGTGACAGTTAAAAAGAAAGTGTTTTTTATTCCGTATTCTGTAGTGCCATCAGGTGACAACCCAACACAATTCCAAACGGTAATGATCTGAGTGCTAGGGAATTAGGAATTATTACTTACTATGCTTTATGCATCCAAAGTGTCATATGTTTGTGAACAGAATTGATGGTCAGAGAGAATGAATCAGAAGACCTGTACCCCAGTACTGTGCGCCTCTTCAAATTGACCCCAGAGTCCTGCAAAGTGAGCTTTTATGCTTTATTAGGATGTGTTGTAAAGGGATACGTGTCAGCACACATTACTTTTGGGGTTAGGATGTAGAGATGTAGATCCTGAGCTGTCAGTCACATTAAGCACGGCACTTGCTTAAAGAAAGGAACATGCCAATCAATATGGAGCTTAATGGCTCCCAAGGGAAGGCGAAGGTTATATTTCCAATTCTGAAGCGCAGTGTGGAAAGGTGCGACAACTAGCACAGATGTCTGGGACATCATTGCACTCGGCTGTGGGTGTGAAATGTTACAGGGAGAATGAGAAACTGCTGGGATTTGGTGCGAAAACAAATAACAGTTACACATTTCTCAACATTACCAAGGCATGCTATAAAATACACACAAGAAGATATTCTGAGCTCATCTGAGATGGTGAGACATAGTAACAAAGATTAATTAAAGAGTTCAACGTTTAGGGTTTTGCTAAATGAATAGGTCTTCTCCAGGACGCACTTAACGATAAATGCAGCTTCTATCATGTATAAAGTGCACGCATGTAGAACAGGCTTTCCTTTTTACCATAGAGGAACCCTTGAAATAAGTTTAAAGTAGAAGTCCACCATAACACTAAAATCTTTAAACCTACAGGCATCCACGATCGAAGACTCACCTATCTGGCCCTGTAAAGAAGAAATCGCTATACATACCTTTTCTGAAGCTGCTCCAGTCCGCTTCCATGCTGAGCTGTCAGTGGCAGACTAGCTGTGGACGCGTGTGCAGAGGAGGCAGCGAACAACGGAAGCCCCTTAGTAACTCTATGGGTGACGTCACTCCCCATTCATTTCACAGCCGTCGTTGGCTGTCCCCAGCAGAGAGCTTCCGCCGCTGGAGACCAGACCAGAGCGGCTTCAGAAAAGTTATGTATAGTGATCCCTTCTTTACAGGGCTAGATAAGTTAGTCTTAGATTGTGGATGACTGTAGATTTAGAGATTTTAGTGTTAGGGTAGACTTCCACTTTAAAGGTCTAAGGGAACCCTTGCTAAAACCAATGCATTGGGGTCAGTGGGAAGAATGGCATGGCCACAAACATAAGGAAGTGGCCCCATGGGATTGCGAGCTCTGAAACCCCTTGTTAAAGTTACATAATACTTGTTTAGCTGTTACTAAGATCTTTTGTTGCAGGGACAGTTTTTGGCTCTCCTTTTTATCTATTTCAGGTTCCCCTTTCCTGTATCCAGGCAGACTCACAGCTGCTGCTAAGCAGATTAGCTTGTTGCACATTGCGCTAGGATTGGTTAGGTCGTTTTGGAGGGAAAAACAGGAACGAATTGGGACTTTAACCAACCTATATAATTTCAGTCTCCGGAGGTGATTTTCAGCAGCTAGATCTTCAATCAAGACCAACTGTTCCACCCGCCCTGTCCTTAAGCTTAGTACAAATGGGGTGAATGTCAGGCAGCATCGCCTGATTCAATAGAAACCGGCCGACATTCGGCCCGTGATTACTGCAGTCGGTCTGACAGAGGCCAGCTGCTTTCAAAAGGGCATGGTCGAAAAATGTCTGCCAATCAAATCCCGATCAGCGCTCTGTTCTGGCGGGGGGCTGTCCCTGTGTCAGAACACAATAGAACAGCAGGGGAGATCGATGTACTAACGGATAGTTAGTACAGCGGCTCCTCGTGAGCCATCAGCAACCTCTGGAGGAAATCACGGTGTTCCACGGTACCCTGGTTGAGAATTACTGATCTAAAAGGGACCCCATAGGTACAGAGCCTTTAATTTCCTTTAGCTCTAGCTGAAAGTCAATTGTTCTGAAGGGGGCAGGCTCCTACTAGCCCAACACCATGATGGGCTGCTATGTTGGCCAACAGGATTGTGCGAGAGGCAAGAAGGGGCAGGTAAGCTCCATCACTACCAGGAAGTACCGGAGCCTTGTCAGTACGCAATGTCCAGGCATCCAGTGATAGCAGAGGGGAATGTGAGGCGCTGCAGGTATGGGTATCTCTAGGTGTCAGAGTTACTTTAATGATAATGAACAAAAAATTGCTTTCAAATAAACTCAGAGAAAACAGCTTCTGTACGTATAGTTGTCAGCTTAGTGTGCAGCTCCTACATACAGTTGCCTGATAAAACAGACCGTATGCACTTGTTCAGGATCTGTCCTCTCTCCGAAACCTACAGTATATAGCTCTGCCAAAACCAGAAAATTAGGAGAGAATCTGTATAGCACAAAAAGAAGAAGAAAAAAAAACAGGCTGTAATAAACCTAAACTAAGTGAACACGGTTAGTGAAGTATTTTCTTGACATCATTAGCAGTTTACCAATAATTTGTACATGTTGCCTTTTACATTTTCCATAAAGACTAAAGGATGGTAACACTAATGGTGACCATCCACGTAAATGAACAATCATAGATTCCAATAACCATTCAGTAAAAAACAATCATAGGTCACAACATAGAAAAATATCTATTTGGATGCAATTATTTGGATTTTCTGCCAGGATTGATCAGTCTTTTTCAATGAAAAAAGACTGTTTATTGATCAGACTACCTTTAGAGCAACCGACTGCTGAAACGTGATTTTTCAACATGATCAAAAATTATCGTATGGCCAGCTTTTTTATTTCCAATTAAACTCCAAACTTTTTTTTTTTTTTGACAGATCAGTGCAGAGCCATGTATGTGAAACAATGTACTTTAAAGCGATAGTAAACCGCAGCCTTTAAAAAAAATAAAAATGAAAAAAAAAAACACTGCAAGGCAAATTTCTAATGTGCTAGTATGCATCACCCGGTCTTCCTTCTGGGTTGGCGGGCTCCGGTCTTTTGATTGGACGAGCCGCAATGACGTCACTCCCACGCATGCACGCGGGAGCCGCTGTTAATGGCACAGGGCTCTAAAGGAACGGCATGGGTATTCCGTTCCTTCAGAGCGCATGCACCAGCGACATTTACTTGTGAAGCCACCGGTGACATCTCCTAAACAGTGCAGGTTTAGGAGATATTTACTGTACCTAAAGGTAAGCCTTATTAAAAATCAATCAACCAATGGAGTTTTCTACCACTTTAATCTGAGCTTTAGTTAGGTAATGAACTAGAGTCACATGTAGCAAGCCACTAATTGTGCTTCTGGACAGAACTACAAACTATATGGTGCACAGACTACCTCTCTGAGAACTTGAGTTTTGGTGCTTGAAAGCAGGACACACAATGGCATGCATTTGCATGTTCTTCGACACAAAATCATTCAAAAAATATTACATTCATATATAAATACAACACAGGTAGTTAGCGAGCACTGCAATTAGCTGCCCAAGCTGAATGCTTTCAGGAACATTAAATAAGCACCACAATTAAAAAGCTTAATTTCCACTCAACACTACCTGTAACAACCATAGGGATGTTTGCAGGAAATACTCCATGTTTTTGCCACTGTGGCCCCTAAGTGGTTAACCTTTTATGTTCTCTGTTCTGTCCCATCAATAAAACCCTGAAAGCGACACAGTCATTGTGTGTCAAATAAAAATGATTTTTCCTGGAAGTAGGGTTTATTGAGTGATCAAAAGGAATTATTGATAGAGGATGCCTGAATGAGAATGAATAAATATGAGGAGCGGGGCTTTATAAACAAGGTTTATTGATTAATTAAGCCTCGAGTCTCGTGAAATAAAATACATCCTTGTAAAATTAAATTTGCCTATTCTCCCAGCTAATCTAACTGCTTAAGAATGATATATATTCTGATCATGTAGACTACTAAAAATGTATTTTTAAGTGAATATAGAAGGCTCTGACAAAGTGTAGCTGCCTTATCAGTTACTGAGCTTGGGCACTCAACCTCTCTTCAGTAGGGACCACATGGTGAGTGCCTTGGTCTTTGCTCATGTGTCCTACTGAGGGAGGAAGCCTGGGGCAATGGATTTTTAATTACCGGTATTCATTTCTGGTATCAAGGATAGTTTTAGACATGCAGTGCTGGGCAGGTCATCCTTAGGAGTGTGTCAATTTTGTGTGTATAATGTGGGTTGGCTTCTTATGTAAGTAGTGTAAAAGGAAGGTAAGAAGGCCATTCTTTTAACACTTTCTCTGTAAAATGCCACGATAACAAAAATAGGTCATAAATTAAATACCATATTAATAGAAAATTGATAAAAATACAAAAATATAGAAATAGCGAATTACATAAATTACATAAAAGTGAAAAATTCATATGCCATAAAGTTCATGCATAAAGCTGAGAAAAGTCCGACACCAAATAAGAGTGAATCCAAAATAATTCCAGGATATTAACAGCACAAGAATTTCTACGAGTCCCAAATCGGATGTCAAAGCAGAGGAAACACCACGTGTTATTTTACCAAACATGTATATATACTTAATGTATAAAAAGGAAACAATCAGCGCAAACAAATAAGGAGAAGAATAAAACAAGTAAATGCAAGCTGAACACTATAGATAATCACATCGCCTACAACAAGTATACAAATAAAATAATTAGTGCAGCGCAAATAAAAATTGAGAGAAAAAGTCCATCCAACAATAATGAGGAACTACAAGTCCCAGAATGGAAGACGAGATCCCTCGTGAAGGAAGGTGAGGTCCAATCCACTGGTGATAAATAGGTGACAGAACCCTCTACCACAAAGCCAAATGCGCTTACCAGAACAGGTGGACCTCTGTTCACCAGAAGGTCGTATGCACTTATATCCACAAAGGGATGATGGTAATCTCCAGCACGGTGGTGGTGATCTCCGTGGGGAGGAGCTAGTGCACGGGCGTCACCCGCTGCCATCTCTCGATCCTCGGATCTTGCTACTTTGTTTTACTGCCAATTTTACATTAAGCGTGTTACTATGCGCTAGTATTCTATGCCCTTTATTTTTAATAAACCTACGGAGCACACTTAGAGTGTGTCTTTTGTTGTGGAGATTTTTATGGAGATGTATTTAATATGTATTGTCATAGTGTCACCCAGTGTTAGTACTTCCGCAACCCGCTCTAAAAGAACTGATTGGGGTAGTCTGAGGCTGGTTGAATCCCGTCTGATAGGGGAAAACGTCTTGAGGTTGGAGTGTGATGTTTGCAGGGTGCGGATATGTCCACCGACGGGGGGCCCTCTGTGCATTAGCACGGACGATCGTTGAGGAAGGGATGTCCTCGCTCTGCAACAACATCATTGGTTATGAGCAAATGCGTGCTCTTGTCTCTGCTGTGTCTGATCAACATTGGTTGGGATTTGTAGTGCGCGTCTGCAGATAGCCTCCCTCCCCCATTCAATAATAGTATAATCTTAATATGCGTTATTCTATGGAATAGCGCAGAATAAGAATTCCTATCAACGGTAACTTTAGCCATCATACGTTATTGTATTAATTGTATGTATTATTGTATTGAATCCTTTAAGCTATATTTGAGTGGGATTCATGTATGGCATCTCCTGTTGGAAGGAATGTCCTTGTATTGCCATTTTCCTGTGTGGAAGGGACATCCTGTGATGTCCCCTCCCATGGGGGGAGGGGACTGGTTGCTGCAGCCAATCACCTCCTGTCTGAGATCTTTTGAGTTTAATAAAAGCCTATGATTAGGCGTCGGCTTGGCAGTCATGCTGGTCTGCTGAGAGATGAGAACATAAGCTGTGTGATGCTGCCTTTTTGGGATGAATGATGGGACGAATGGACGGTGAGTGGATCTTAGCAAACTTAGCTAAAGATAGCATTATTGCAAAAAGATGAATCTAAAGTGTGTGCTTAATTAGCACAGGAAATATGGGCTGTGTGCTCTGCAGACAACCAATAATTCCACGACACTTTCTAGCCTTTCATACTCACTGTGGATGGTCTGGCTCTACTGTCACATTGTTAACCATTGCCGTGCTAGGGAATACCATTGCCGTGCAGGAGATTACCATTACCGTGCAGGAGATTACCATTACCGTGCAGGAGATCACCACCGCCGTGCTGGAGATCACCATCATCCCTTTGTGGATATAAGTGCATACGACCTTCTGGTGAACAGAGGTCCACCTGTTCTGGTAAGCGCATTTGGCTTTGTGGTGGAGAAGTCTGTGCTTCTGCCGTTGGATTCACTTTTGAAGGACTTGCCATCAATATGCCCACAACTTGTAATGGTTTCCTCTTTTAAATATCTGGGAGTTAATATGACTGCATCCAATCTGTCATATATAGCGGAATAAGCTGTATAAATTTAATTAAGATGGTTTGGATGCCCGAACTTTTTTTTTTTACAAAATTCCTCAGTTTGGATTCCTTTGAAGAACTTTATTAAGATCAACAGGATATTTAGAAATTATATTTTGGGGAAATTGGACCCCCCGTATCAAACTAGATCTCCTACAATATCCAAAGGAGGCTGGGGGGTTAGCGACTCCAAACCCAAGGATTTACTTTTCAGCTGCTCAATTGCAGCATCTAGCACAGTGGGAATCAGAGGCCTTAGTTGCTCCCTCATTTCGTTTAATTTCTTTTGGTTTTCAGGGACGCCAGCCGCTGCTAGCCCTGGAGGGGTCATTAGGGTGCTCTGCTTATTCTAAGTTATCCACTCTAGTACTTATATACAAAGTGTGGAAATCTGTTAAGAGGATAATGGGGGTTGCTACCCTAACTAGTTATACCCCTATTTGGGGCAATGAAGTGTTACCTGAAATACTGACCCTCCAGGGCTTTCAGCGATGAACAAATAGGGATTCTTACCCTCTCAACTATATGAGAGGGGGGCACTTAAATCATTTGATCAGTTGGTAGGGGAATTCTCTTTGAACCCCAGATGGTTTTTTTTTTGCAGCTGCGACATGTTTTATAAGCCAAATTCTCTTCTTCCCCTGTTTTGTTTCCCCCGGTCCCAGTACTTGAAAGAATGGTTTAGGCGAGCATAACTAAAGGCCTAATATCTGTTACATATAAGTCTTTATTACAGGGCACGTCTAAAAACTTTTACTGTCCAGCTAGAGAAAAATGGGGACGCACTCTTGGTCCTATCCCTGACCATGTCTGGGTTAGGATTTTTCGGGCTCTTCCTCTTGTATCTCTTATGCCCTCATTTAGATTAACACAATTTTTTATACTGCACAGGGTGTATAGGACCCCAGAATTCTAGTTTAAAATTGGTTTAACAACTGACTTGGCTTGCTCCAGATGTGGCAATCCGGGGTCAATAATACATCCATTATGGTGATGCCCGAAACTCCAGAGGTATTGGGCAGAGATTGTGGGTACACTTAACGGGATTTTAGATCTGAATCTCTCAGTGGATCCTCTAATGTGTCTACTGGGCTATCTTTATATCTCAGTTCCTAAACCACTAATGTGGTTTACTGTGGTAAGAGCGCTCTTTGTGGCACGAAGACAAAATGCCAATAGGTGGACCTCCCCTCATTCGCCGACAATATAATATTGGATATTTTATCTGAAAAGATCCATTTCCTACGAGAGGCATGTGTTCTTTAGGAGGGATTTACCCAAGAGGTTTGATACTATCTGGAAACCGTGGCTTGACCACATGGATACGGGATTGAGTTAGGAGGTACGATTCTCCAAATGAGGACATATGGGAAGAAGGGAAATAGATTTTTTTGTTTGTTTTGAATTTTTTGTTTTGGTTTGGTTACGTTATAAATATTTCTGAGTTGATTTCAATGTAAATTTTTGCATTTGAGTTTATGTTGTTGTGATATAAAAAATGGAAAATAAAATCTGATATAAAAAAACACACTAAAAAGGTGTATAAAACAAGCAATGCCTTGCCATTCAAGGAACTAAAATCCCCACAATGCAATGCAGGACCTGCGCATGCATGGTGACGTTACTACTTCCAATTCCACCCTACGTACGTTTTGTCAAAAGTTACGTTATCAGGAGCCTTGACTATTGAAAAAATAAAAGAAGGACTTTGATTTACACTCAACTGCAATTAAAGAATTTATTAGGTTTGGGACTAATTTACCAACTGGATTATCACAACCACAGAGAACCCAAAGGTCTTTTAATCTCCACTGTCTTCAACAAAGACACATTTAGGTTTAAATTTTTATTAAGTAAACTCCTTATGGGGATAGCAACACCGTCACTTGGTTTTACATTGACTGTGGTATAAACTGGGACTGCTGGTTGGAGAATATTTAAATCTTACCAGAGGTTATCATTTAGGACAGTGCTTGTTTTAAAATTTTATCTATAGATAAAACGTTTTTTTTTTTTTAGGGAATGGGTAAAACTCTATTTGAGAGATTATCTGTCCCAAAGGCACAAAATGAAGAGATAAAGAGTTGTCAAATTTGTAAGATTTCTCTTCATCTCCTGTTCTCATAACAAAAGTAAAATCCTAATTATCTATACACTGATCAGCCATAACATTATGATCACTGACAGGTAAAGTGAATAACATTGATTATCTCATTACAATGGCACCTGAAAGTAGGTTGGACATATTAGGCAGCAAGTGAACATGTTGTCCCTGACATTGATGTGTTGAAAGCTGAAAAAAATTAACAAGTGTAAGGATTTCAGCAACTTTGGCAAGGGCCAAACTGTAATAGCTGGACGACTGAGTCAAAGCAGATTCAAAACTGCAGCTCGTGGGATGTTCCAAACCTGCCGTGTTCAGTACCTAACAAAAGTGGTCCAAGGAAGAAAAATGGTGAACCAGACACAAGGTCATGGGTGACCAAGGCTCATTGATGCACATGGGGAATAAAGGCTAGCCCACAAAGTCTGATTCAATAGAAGTAGCTACTATAGCTCGAACTGCTGAAAATGTTCATACTGGTTCTGATAGAAAGGTTTCAGAACACACAGTGCATTGCATTTTGTTGGGTATGGGGCTGTACAATGGTCAGGGTGCCTATGCCGACCTTTGTCCACAGCCAAAAGCGCCTACAACACATGAGTATCAGTACTGGAGCATAGAGCAATGGGAAAAGGTGGCCTAGTCTGATGAATCACATTTTCCTTTACATCATATGGATGGCCAAGTGTGTGCGTCACTTACCTGGGGAAGAGCTGGCACCAGGATGTATTGTGGGAAGAAGGCAAGATAGCAGAAGTAGTGATCAGCTACAGGCGGCTTGGTGCCAGATACCACAGCATAGCTTCAGAGGTCTATTGGGAAGCCATACCTCCATAGGTCATGGCTCTTTTGTTTGCAATAGGGGGACATACTCAATATTAGGTGGGTGGTCATGTTATGGCAGGTGGCTTTAATGTTATAGTCGATTGGTGTACATTCATATCTTGGTGACAATGATGAGAAGAGGATCTACCCAGTCAGGATTACATGCAGCAATAAAACAAATTTTTTGTTTACACCAATTGTTTATCATTGTTGTCAGGTTTCTTTTTTGTCCTGTGCACACTCCTTATCCTCCACTGATGCACCCGTACTAGTGTAGAGGAAGCAGTGCCATTCTTTCTGGTCGCATGCTCCACTCTATGCAAACGTAGCCACCCTAGAATAGGAATTCTGTGAATTGCATGTTTTAAATAAAACAAAGAGATAGAAGGTCCTTTCTACTTATATTTAGACCTATTGAATTTAATTTATTTAAAAAATGTAAGTCTAGTGTCACTTAAAGCGGAGCTCCGCCGAAAAAAATATATTAAAAGCCAGCAGCTACAAATACTGCAGCTGCTGACTTTTAATATTAGGACACTTACCTGTCCTGGAGTTCAGCGACGTCCACAGCAAAAGGACGAGCAATCGCTCGTCACTCTGCTGCCCCCACCGCCATCCTCGGTGAAGGAACCAGGAAGTGAAGCCTTGCGGCTTCACTGCCCGGTTCCCTACGGCGCAAGCGCAAGTCGCGCTGCGCCGTTCTGACTGGTCCTCCTGTGTTCTGGGAGCCGAGTGTCTCCCAGAACACTACGGGTATTCTGCGGGAAGTGACGTGCTTCCCGCAGATTTCCCGCAGAGAGGACTCCCGGAAGTGGGTGAAAATACCTGTCTTAGACAGGTATCTTCGCCCCCCTTCCCCCTGAAAGGTGTCAATTGAGACACCGGAGGGGGGGGGAAGGGTTCCGATGAGCAGAAGTTCCACTTTAGGGTGGAGCTCCGCTTTAAGCTCTTCCTTTCTATTTATTACTACTATTTTACTTTAATAAGATCTGTGTAATTTTTTTAAATTAAATATATCTTTATATCCTTTGGGGGCTACATAGGGTGGTACTCAGATGTGTAAAGGCTGTGTCATGTGAGAAACAGAGAGCCATGGTTGACTAGCTTTTGAAGACGTTATTGATTCAATGGCTTCAGTGCTTGTCAAGTTGCTGACCCAGCACACATGCAGATCAGGAGTTCTGACTTTCCTTGTAGAGCACGCGCTCTTGGTCCATTATTCAAAGTACTGTGGACAGAGACAACCAAACATCAGGACATCAGTAATGGCCCACCAGGTATTTCACGATATGTTTCCTTGAAGAGTGGCTAAGCAGTATAACAGGGATGAAACTGACAAGGAAATATCGGTCTGACGCACAAAGCCATGTTTTCCTTCTCATCTTCACAAACAACTCTCAGCATTACTAATCCTTTTATAAGTACATGCTGGGCTAAACAACATTCAGAAAAGCAATAAACTAGGATACATGCTGCCGAGGCACTGAGACAGAGCAGAACAACAAAAGAAACAATGGAAAAATAGTTGTCACAAAATGCTTTCATAAATACACTTGTCCTGTATTTAGGATTTACATTACTGAACAGCCAGAATAAAATTGATGGAAAAACTTTAGCTTTGCATGATATTAGTAGATTGTCTATACATAATGGATGGTATTTTAGCAAACCTTCTATTAAAGACTTTGGCTGTTTAAAGACACCATTCTCCTAAAGCAGGGGTCTCCAAACTGTCTAAACAAAAGCATCAGTTTATTATTCTTTATACTTTAGGGAAGCTGGCCAGCGGGAATGGAATTTTTTTCTGCCATCAGTGGGAGTAAAAATTGCCACATTAGGTATTAGGGGAAAGAATAGTGCCCCATTGTTGGTATCATTGGGAGGAATAGTGCCCCATATTGGTGTCTGTTGGCAGAATAGTGTCTCATATCAGTGGGAGAAATAGTTCCACATGAGCCGGATAAAGGCAAACAAAGAGCAAGTTTGGAGACCACTGTCCTAAAGAGTTTGGAAGTCATACAGGAAAACAAGGAAAGTGCAGGGCTAGTAAAACAATGTAGCAAACCACCCAAATGTCTGTTTTCTTTCTCAAGTGATGACTTGTATGAGGAATATGAGGAGACTCAAGAGAACTTAAGTAGCAGTTGGATACTATGGGGCAAAGGCATGACTTGACGTATGTCGGATAAGTTTATACCTGCCTATCCATGCCTATTTTCAATAAAACAAGACTATTACTAGAATTTACTTTGTAGACTTGGGATACTGAAGCAGACCAAAGATGAAGAAAATTGGGAAGCACAAGCAAGGTGCTTGCTCTTATTCAGAGACACATGATCTTTATTTGAATGAACGAACAGCTGTAAGCTGTATGACACACTGGTGCATAATAATACAATTCAGTATTTTAACACTCTCAGTGGCATCAATGTATACATAATGAGCAAATGAGGTTATTGCAACATCTACAAGTGATAATTATTAAAGTGATACGCTTTAGTTAATAACAAGTTAAAAGTGTGAAAACTAAGTATGATTTTTCATGTTCTTTTGTTGCAGCCTGTGTATGTAATCTCAAAACATTACCATTTGATGTTCAACCAAAGCCGATACTGTTACGTCAATGATTAGCTTTATAAGCATTTTTCTATTGTTTAAATTTAGTTAGAAAATGAAAGGAGAAGGCAAACTAGAACAGAGTGAAATAGCATCAAGAAAAGGTCATAGAGGGATAAGTTCCAGTGGAATTCAAAAAAGGAGAGGGGAAAAAAAGGAGAAGTGGGGAGGCTCTGAGGGAAAAAGGGAGAGGGAAATGGGTTTTCGGGAAGAGGAGTACTAGAGAAAGGAAATAAAGTGGTAAGATTTAAGTGTTTACTTAGGGGCTTGTTCACACCACTGCTGTGCACTGCAATAAATTGTCATCGACCCCTGCATTGCTTATTTTTAGTGGCGCAACGGATCGTCACCGATCTGTGATCTAAACGGGTCACCCTGATCGGATCGGCACACCACGTGATCCGCGGAGCGCTCCGGAGCCTCTGTCATAGGAAAGGCCGTGGCTTCGGCCTAGCTCTGGAGCGGCGGCCATCTTGGTACACCCGGCGGCATCCGCTGTAGTGACGTTTCGTCGCCACCATCTTGCTCCTCCCCACACTCCTGCACAGTAATGATAGTGAGAAGGGGCCAAGCGGACATCAGTTTTAGATTTCAGTTATTTTCAACACAAAACGGAGCTTATAAGCTTAAATACATTATTTGGAAATCCAACAGACTGTTTACATGTTAAATTTTAAAAGCAGCAGCAAACCTTACATGCTTGCTAATGTGACAGAACACCTCTGATTTTCACATTTAACATTTAGTTAAATGTGAAAGTCAGAGGTGTTCTGTCACATTAGCAACCATGTAAGGTCAGCAGGTTTGCTGCTGCTTTAAAAATGTAACATCTAAACAGTCCGTCAGATTTACATATACTGTATTTAAGCTTATAAGCTCAGTTTTGTGTTGAAAATAACTGAAATCTAAAACTCCGGTGGGTGTAACAAGATTTGTCTTTTTTTTTTTGCCGATCCGAAAAAAGATCCGATCATCGATCCGATCCGTGAGTTTTTTGATCTGTTGCACCCCTACTTAATTTTCCTTCTTTTTTACCTGCTATGTTATTTTATGTGCTGCAGTGTGTAGAGATGCACTACAGCAGGTCAGTATGCGCTGCGCAAAAAATTAAACATGTCCTATTATTTTTCCCACGCACACCAATGCAGCAAGTTGTTATGAACTGAAGTTATAGGAAATAAGGAAAATGATCTTGTGGTTTTGTTGGGCATCACTACTCAGTCCAGCTTTGACCAATGCAAGTAGGAATGTATCATACCTGTGAAAAAGCCCTGGATGTCCTACAAAAAGCCCTGGATGTCCTACAAAAAGCCCTGGATGTCCTACAAAAAGCCCTGGATGTCCTACAAAAAGCCCTGGATGTCCTACAAATAATACTATGGTTTTCTCAACCTGCAAACTCCATAAATTCTAATCCTAAATTTAAGAAATGTTTGCCTTATATTAATAATTTAAGAGCTCCCAGTGGTTCTAAATTTATTAGATTATTTGTATTTATTTTTAAAGTCGGGTACATTTTTCACATGCCTAATATCATACCCTGGTTAACTGCATAGTTGTGTGGGGAAATTTTGACCTCATCCACAGTAAAGGAATACATGCTGCACTAATGAGTGGTGTAAGGTCTTACTTTTTGTAGATCTTGTTTGGAATGTTATTGGAAGGAAAAAGTATAGATGGATTAGTTGCGATATGTTAGTCTGTGAACCTCTGATCCCTCCCACAAACCTCTTTCAAAACCTGGCAGATTGGAGCATGTCCAAAAGATCTGGAATAATATCCTTTTTTACCTCTACATCTCCTGCATACATTTGAAAATAAAGGGAAAAGGGGAATGAAACACCAAAGGGGTTTACATTCCCATGTACATAACTTTTATCCTGGTTCTAGTACATAAGTGGTATGCAAGTCCCACTTTGTGTGTTCAAGGAAGGAGTGAAAATGTAGCTTCAGGTATGATCAACACTCAATACCTGAAAGGGCCATTCCAGCCAAAATTATTGTTTTATAAGTGGAGCTGGATGGGATGGATGTCTTCAATGTGCTGCCAGTCGGAACTCCCAGTTATAACTCTGAACTTTGTTCCTGTCCACCTGGGAGTTTTGTGTGTGCCAGCTCCTCTTGCTATATTCTCTGTAACAAAGTAAATGAAATAATCCAACAAGGAAAGTGGGCCCACGTAATGGCACAGCAGGTATGGCAACTTGGGAAATAAAGCACAGATATCTTATTAATTGAGAACACTGATGAGCTCAGGTGTGTTCAGATCCAAGTACAAACCCAACTGAGCAATCCTGCCAGGAAGCAACTACACAAAGCCAATCATACGTGGACGAGGAATTCCCTGTGCCACAGCCGCATGTATATATCCCCCTTGTAAACGTGGCTGCACGATGGGTTATGCCTTGGCCACTTACGATTGGCTTTGTGCAGTGACAGATTCCCGACGGGATAGCTCAGGGAGGTTCAGACTAAGATCTGAACACGCCTAAACTCATCTCTAACTGAAAAATACAAACTGAAAGATGCAGATTCAATTAGAAAAAATAGGATTTTTTACTCACCGTAAAATCCTTTTCTCTGAGTCCATGGACCGACACAGCTTCGCTATTGACAAAGTGGGTATTATCCATTAATTAGGAGTGACTAGGCAGAAAAACTTGTAAAAAGTGTTGCATCACACCTTCTACAGTACCGCCCAGGGGGCGGACCCCCTCTGGGTATAACCTCTCAGTCTGCATCTCGCAGATCAGTTCGTCAAAAAGCAGTACAAACTTAAAAGGAGGGGTGGGTGCTGTGTTGGTCCATGGACTCAGAGAAAAGGATTTTACGGTGAGTAAAAAATCCTATTTACTCTTTCGTCCATGGACCGACACAGCTTCTCTATTGACAAAGTGGGACGTTCCAAAGCAGTGTCAGAGAAAAAACGAGGGGTGGTAACAGAATAAAAATAAACTTCACCCCAAACACAAAACAGCACTCCTCCAACGGAGGAGCTGCAACTCTAAACAGCCGCTTGCAAAACCTTGCGGCCGAAAGAGGCATCCGAAAATGCACCTACATCAACTTTGTGAAAGTGTGAGCGGACGACCAAGTCGCCGCTTTACATAATTGGGAAACAGACGCTTGATGTCGGAAAGCCCAAGAGGCACCTCTTGCCCTGGTCGAATGCGCCATGAAAAACCAAATAAGGAGCCTTGCAGGACAAGGCTGCCAGCTCAGAGACTCGTCTAACTGACGTAACAGCCACCAAAAGGACCACCTTCTGAGAAAGTGTCAACAGGGGAATATCTCTAATATTCTCAAACGGTGCCTTCTGAAGCACCGAGAGGACCAGGTTCAAGTCCCACTAAGGTAGCGGGGGACGGACCGGAGGGGCCATATGTTGAACCCCCTGCACAAATGTACTCACGAGAGAGTGAGCCGCCAGGGGTCGCTGAAAAAAAGACAGCCAGGGCAGATATCTGTCCCCTAATCGTACTTAAGGCAAGCCTTTGGTCCACCCCATGCTGTAAAAACAGCAGGATTCTGGAAATCAAATAAGTACGTGGCTGCCATTTCATTTCCTCACACATGGAGATGTAGGCCTTCCAAGTGCGGTGATAAACCTTCCTAGAGGACGGTTTCCAAGCACTTCTCATAGTAGAGATTACTGAATCTGACAGGCCCCGGTCTCTCAGTACCTGGCTCTTAACAGCCATGCCGTTAAAGCCAGTGACCATAAAGCAGGATGAAGTATGGGACCTTGCGATAGCAGGTCCTTCCGTAGTGGTAGGCGCCAGGGGACGTCTGCTACCAGACGTACTAGATCGGCGTACCAAGGACGCTGAGGCCAATCTGGAGCGATTAGGATCATTGGAACTCCCTCTGCCTCCACTCTGCGGAGCAGAAGAGGAAGAAGCCTTAAGGAAGGGAAGGCATACTTTAGCCGATACTGACCCCACGATGCCACCAACGCGTCCGTTGCGTCTGCCCATGAGTCTCTTGACCGGGCCACAAACCTCAATACATTCCGATTGAGTCGGGAAGCCAGAAGATCTACGTCTGGTGTGCCCCATCTTTGGCAGAGGAGTTGGAACACCTCCGGGTGTAAGGACCATTCTCCCTGGTCCAGCATCTGGCGGCTCAGGTAGTCGGCCTGCCAGTTTTCCACACCCGGAATGTACACGGCCGACAGTGCCTGTACGCTCTTCTCTGCCCACTTCAGGATGCGAGCGACCTCCGATGCTGCAGCTGAGCTTCTTGTTCCTCCTTGATGATTGACATATGCCACTGCTGTGGCGTTGTCTGACTGGATCCTGACTGGACGCCCTTGCAGCCTCTGAGACCATTTGAAGAGGCACAGACTGATCGCCCGGATTTCCAGGACATTGATCGGCAGGAGGGCTTCCTCTGGGGTCCAGCGACCTTGCGCCGACTGAACACCCCAGACTCCCCCCATACCTGTAAGGCTGGCGTCCGTCGTGATCACTATCCAGTAAACCGGAAGAAATTACTTCCCGGCTATTAGAGCCGGTGCTGTCAGCCACCATACCAGGGATCTCCTGACTAGGTGGCTCACTCGGATTTGATAATCCAGAGATGAAGGGCATCTGTTCCATCTGGACAGAACTTCTTTCTGTAACACTCGAGTGTGGTATTGAGCATATGGGACCGCCTCGAAGGAGGCTACCATGAGGCCCAACACTCGCATGCCAAAACGGAGTGACGACCAATTCCTGGAATTCAGCTGCCGTACTGCAGCCCCGAAGGGTCTGCAACTTCTCCACAGGGAGGAATACCTTTGCCTCTGAGGAATCCAGAATCAACCCCAGGTACACTAGGCGTTGAATGGGCACCATACTGACCTTTGCGTGTTTAGTATCTAACCACAGTCTCGAAGAGTGACAGGTAATGGACACGCTTACCTCTAAATTCTGAGCTTGAGGGCGCCTTCAGTAGAAGGTCATCCAAGTAGCCCATGATAGCGATACCCCGCTGTCTTAGAAGTGCCAGAATCGGAGCGAGCACCTTGGTGAACGTCCTGGGTGCTGAGGCAAGGCCAAACGGGAGGGCCACAAACTGGTAGTGGTTCTTCCCGACCGCAAATCACAGAGACTTCTGGTGTCTGGAGTATATGGGGACATGCAGGTATGCGTCCTTGATGTCCAAGGAGGCCAGAAAGTCCCCCAGATGGAGAGCCGTGACTACAGATCGAACCGACTCCATCCAAAATCTTTGTACCTTCACAAAGCAATTGAGGGCTCTGAGATCCAAGATTGGATGAACCCCATCCTTCTTCGGCACAATGAACAGATTTGAGTAAAAACCCTGACCCCGTTCCTGTTCTGGAACTGGAATAACTACCTTGCGTTCCAGTAGACCCTGGACCGCCCCATACAGGGCCTCCCGACGGGTCGGTAGTAGCTGGAGATTGGAGGTGATGAATCTGTCCGGTGGACAAGAGAGAAATTCTATCTTGTAGCCTGAGGAGATTACTTTGCAAACCCACCTGTCGGAGACTAGAGCTGTCCACTGAGTCACGAATTTGCGAAGACGTCCCCCCACCCGAGAGCTGGGTGGGGGCGGACCTTCATGCGGACGAAGATTAGTCCGCAGGCTTGTTGGGTCTGTGGGACCAAGGACGCTTTTGTCCTTGGGCAGGCGCCTTATCGGTCTGGGGTCTTTTCCCTGTCGCCCTAGGGGGACGAAAAAAATGCTTGCGTGCAGTAAAGGAGGGCCCTTGCCCTTGGTGTGGCCCCTACCCTTGCTAGTTTGAGGAAGCAAAGTGCTTTTACCTCCTGTGGCATCCTTGATGATGTCATCCATAGAGGCCCCAAAAAGTCTGTCGCCCTTAAAAGGCAGATCCAACAGGGCTTTCTTGGAGGTCTGGTCCGCAGACCAGCCCTTTAGCCAGATCAGGCGGCGTATTGCTACTGCATAAACCGAAGCTTTAGACAGCAGGGGAATAGTATCCATGTCTGACTCGCAGACAAACCTAGGGCCCTGGACCAACTGGTCGGCCAATGTTATCTCATCAGGAGGAGCATCTCGCTCCTTAACCCCTGGAGTAGCAATCTTGCCCATTCAGTAAGTGTCTGAGACACTAGGGCCCCCGCCAATGCCGGGCGTACTGCCGAGCCTACCACTGAGTATAGGTAGCAAGCGAGTGCTTCAGCCTTCTTATCCACAGGGTCCTTGAAAACAGGAGCCCCTTCTACAGGAATTGTGGTGGCTCTATTAAGTCTGGACACCGGAGGGTCCACTATAGGGGGAGAGGTCCATCTCTTCAGAAAACTCTCCTCAAAGGGGCTGTAAAGACCCTCAGTGGGTTCTCCCATTCCTTGTATAAGAGTTTATCAAAAGACACACAAGGGAACACCTTAGCAGTGCGGGCAGGTCTATGAAACCCAAGTGGACCAGAGTCTCTGCTGCTTCTGCAGTATTTTCCAACTTTAGCGTATCCCGCACTGCAGTAATAAGGTCAGATACCAAGCCGTCTCGCGTACTGACACTGTCCGGTCACGGTCTGCAGTCTCTGATGCGTCAGAATCTGGGCCCGGAGCCGTAGCTGGACCTGGTTCTGCATCAGAATTATCCCCAGAAGCTTGCAGGGGACGGGGCGTTTACTACCCCCTGTATTCCCGTGTGCTGCTTCCACCCTGACAGCAAACGCCTCTAGGATTGCCGTCATAGCTTTCATAGACACCTCAGGGGCACCAGCTGCTAAATCTGGTGTTTCAGGGGAGAAGACATCTGGCTCAGATGCCATGCTGACCACACGCTGACACTCACAGGGCTCCAGGCAAGATATCAATAGGCCACCCTCCTGCGCTGCCGAGATGCTGGGTTACCCAGAGGACTCACCACCCTGGACCGGTACTGCTATGCTGCTGTGTGCTGCGCCTGTGATGCTGTCCCACTGCTGCTGTGTCAGTCTGCTTCTTTTATCAGCACTTCCTGTGTGAATTTTCGCGCCAGTGTAATGCACCCTAGAGGCCGGAGGCTCTCGCAAAATGGTTGCCAAAAACGTCTGTATGGAAGATAATGTGGGCTCTAAGAAAATGGCCGCCGAGCTGAAGATAGAGGTCAAGCAGCCGTAGCCCACAAAAAGATGGCCGCCGAATGGCAATATATACATACAGGATGGACAAACATGGCCGCCGATCAGCTGATAGGGGTCAGTGGGTGTGGCCGAACCACAGGAAGATGGCCGCCGGGCAGTCACAAGAGGCCGAACTCGGCATGGACCATCTCAAAATGGCCGCCGACAGCATGGAGGAGGAAGCACACACACACAGGTAAGCAGAAATGACATTTCTTTTAAATGTTAGTTACAGCCAGCCCCGCTCCAGTGGAACCCCTTAGGTGACCCCCCAGCACCCAGCAACCTTTAGCTAGAAGCCCAGGGAGGAGGGAAAGGCAGGGAGAGAGGGAAGAAAGGGGCCACAACCACTTACTTGATCTCTCCAGGAATGTCCAGCTAAATCACCCAGCCGAGGCAGGGGAGTTTTACTTACCTATCCTGCATGTATTATGCTGGAAGA
Source organism: Rana muscosa (assembly GCA_029206835.1). Taxonomy (NCBI): domain Eukaryota; kingdom Metazoa; phylum Chordata; class Amphibia; order Anura; family Ranidae; genus Rana; species Rana muscosa. The sequence continues at coordinate 92,341,160 of CM055117.1, read as the reverse complement.
CATTCCAAACAGATCATCGTTCGCGCACGGAAGGTGACTGTTGGCCAGGCATGCTGTGATTGGACCCAAAAGGGACGATCATATGTATGCCCTGGAGCGTGACGCTCACCGGACAGGCTGCTGCGACTCGGCCGTAAGGTCAGCCGAAGCTGAGCAGTTCGATGCAAGCCTTGGAGCGTAAGCTCACCGGCCAGGCTGCTGCGACTCGGCCGTAAGGTCAGCCGAAGCTGAGCGGTCCGATGCAGGCCCTGGAGCGTAGGCTCATCGGCCACCCGTGGAGCAACGGGCATGTCGTGAAAAACCCAGCGCGTAGCTAGTGTCGGCACCCGCTCGATGGCCGAAACTGGGGAGACTACAAGGATCGAGGATCCAGCCTGTCACCCAGTCGACAGTTGATCGAAGATCGCAGGAAACAAAAATGTAGCAAATATATATATATATATTGTGACAGCAGGAAGGTAAAGTCACCTGGTTGCATCCAGGGGGGTAGATATATTTCGCCCAGATTCAGGCTTTACGCCGACTTATACAACTAGGTGGAGAGTTGTATAAGCCCAGCTAAGGCTAGTGGGCTCATGGATGACTCATACCTCTAGGGAGAGTGTGGGGCGTCGTGCAGACAGGGAGTTGATGAGACCAGCTGAAGCTTGTCAGCTCATTTAGACCTCTATAAGAACTCCCAGATTCATTAGGTGTTAGCTCATGCCTGGATCCAGACCTGTGTGGACTGTCTAGGGAGAGAGTGAACCCTTGTGCGGTGAGACAAAGCCTGTGTGGCTATTTGCTTGGACATTTAAAACCAGGGACTTAGGGACTAGGACAGCACTAGGCTGATCCCAGTTGTTAGTTAGGAAACCTGTATGTTTAGTCAGAGGTCAAGTTGACCAGGATTTATTTTGTTTATGTTTCTTTTGCTTTGCTGTGTTTTGTCACTGTAAATAGAAAATAAACCGCACCTTTTTGATTTTGAAAACCACAACCTCCGTTTGCTGGGCCTGTTTTTGTGTGGGGAGCCCATCCCGGGGGTCACACACACCCGCTGCGGAGCTAACCCCCTCACAGTTGGTGGAGAACCAGTGGCAGTTTTTTTTTAAGCCAGCATGGAGGAGATACTGAAGCAGCTGGCTCTAGCCAATGCCAATCAACAGCAGACAAATGCAGGTTTGCAAAAGAGCCTTGCAGCTCATCAACAGAGCCTTGCAGCTCAACAACAGAACTTCGCAGCCCAGCAGCAAGCTCATCAACAGAGCCTTGCAGCCCAGCAGCAGACCAACGCAACTTTGCAACAGAGTCTGGAGGCTCAGCAACAAGCCCAGCAGCAATCTGAGGCCCGCTTCATAGACCTGTTGCAGAAGCAAGAGCAGAGACTACAACAACAGATGGAAGCAGTAATGCAGCAACGTCCGCAGACCAGTGAGGAAAGCCGTCCCACTAATACCGCGTCCTTTGGGGTGAGTCGTTTATTGACAAAAATGACTGGAGAGGATGATCCAGAGGTATTTTTGACCACATTTGAAAGGACCGCTGAAAGAGAAAAGTGGCCTGAGGAGCAGTGGGCTGGACTGGTGGCTCCTCTGTTAACTGGTGAATCGCAGAAAGCTTACTATGACCTAGAGCCTAACCAAGCAAAAGACTATGTGATGCTAAAAGCTGAAATTTTGGCAAGGCTGGGTGTCACCCAGGCTGTCCGGGCTCAGCGTGTGCATAACTGGACTTTCCAGCTTGGAAAACCCCCCAGGTCTCAAATGTATGATCTCATTCACCTGAGCAGAAAGTGGCTACAGCCAGAGACTTTGTCCGCACCAAAGATTGTGGAACGTGTTGTAATGGATCGGTTTTTGAGAGCTCTTCCTACTGCCATCCAAAAGTGGGTAAGCCATGGAGACCCAGAGACGGCCGATGGTCTTGTGGATCGTGTGGAGAAATACTTGGCTACAGAGAACCTGACGGCCCCTTCCAGAGACACTCGGACTTTCCACCCTAAGACCAGACCATCCCCAGGGGCGGATAAGAGGATTCCAAGGGGTGAGGGTGGAGAGAGTGAGAGGGTGGGAGCTCTACCCCAAGTTTGGCGAGAACAGCCTGGGAAATCAGCGGCTCAAGAGGCGGCAAGAAGGATCGTTTGCTACCGCTGCCGGCAAGCGGGACATATTGCAGCCAATTGCCCGGTTGTGGAGGAACCCATGCAGTGTGACTTTCTGACGGGCAGACGTCAGTCGCTGTGTGCGACAGTCGCATGCACTGCCATTCGAGGAACTGAGAAACATTTATGCAAAATGTGTGTTAATGGTAGAAATGTTGTGGTATTGCTGGATTCAGGTAGCCTTGTGACCCTGATAAAGGCTGAGTTAGTTAAAACAGAGGTCTCTGGGAATAGCAAGGTAGCTGTTATTTGTGTGCATGGGGACACCCGAGAGTATCCAGTGACTACAGTGTGTTTCGAGACCCCCAAAGGTACCCTCTCTCATCCAGTGGGCTTAGTATCTCAGTTACCGCATGACGCCATTGTGGGAAGGGATTTTCCGAAGTTCTGGGAACTGTGGGATGATCCTGAGCCCCCCACTGGTGCCCCTATGTACCAGGAATGTGATAGCCAGAACTCCCCTGAGAGTGGTGAGGACTCTCCGGAATTTCCCTTATCAGTATTGGCAGGGGAGACTCAAGAAACTGGAGAGGAGCCCACCTCCTCAGACGAAAACCTACCGTCTGTGGAGTTTTCTGATCTTGAGGTTCACAGGGAAAACTTTGCCACAGAACAGTTGAAAGACCCCGCCCTAATAAAGGCACGGGAAAACGTAGTGAAAATAGATGGCGAGTTAGTGAACCCAGATAATACCTGCACTTACCCATACTTCAGCGTAGAGAAGGACCTATTGTATTGGGTGGCAAAAAGGGCAGAAGAAACCGTTGAGCAGCTTGTGGTGCCCAAACCTTACAGGAAGTTGGTGTTGGAGTTGGCCCATGGGCACATTCTTGGAGGTCATCTGGGGACAGAGAAAACCCGAGAGAGGGTATTACAGAGATTCTATTGGCCGGGGGTGATGAAGGACATAGAAAATTATTGTTCCTCCTGCCCTGTGTGTCAGAGGTCGGCCCCGATGCCTCATTTCCGTAGCCCGCTGGTCCCTCTACCCATCATTGAGGTCCCGTTTGAGAGGATCGCCATGGATTTGGTAGGTCCTATAATCAAGTCCGCTAGGGGGCACCAGTACATATTAGTTATAATGGACTATGCCACCCGTTATCCAGAAGCGATCCCTCTCCGAAATACCTCGGCCAAAACCATAGCCAAAGAGCTATCTCTTGTGTTTAGCCGGGTGGGTATTTGTAAAGAACTGCTTACGGACCAAGGTACACCCTTTATGTCCCGGGTTATGAAGGAGCTGTGTAAATTGTTCAAAGTGACGCAATTACGTACATCTGTGTATCACCCCCAAACCGATGGGCTGGTTGAAAGATTCAACAAAACCCTAAAACAAATGTTGAAGAAAGTGGTGGATAGAGATGGAAAGGATTGGGACTGTCTACTTCCTTATCTGATGTTTGCTATTAGGGAGGTGCCCCAATCCTCTACGGGATTCTCCCCCTTTGAGTTACTGTATGGGAGACACCCAAGAGGGCTGTTGGATATTGCCAAGGAAACTTGGGAAAGTGAGAGTTCTCCCCACAGGAGTGTGATTGAGCATGTCGCCCTGATGCAAGACCGAATTGCACAGGTAATGCCCATCGTGAAGGAACATTTGGCCCAAGCGCAGTTAGCACAGCAGAGAGTGTACAACCGTGGAGCCAAGACCCGTACCTTTTCCCCGGGGGATAGGATACTGGTACTTGTCCCTACGGTTGAAAGTAAATTCCTTGCCAAATGGCAAGGCCCCTATGAGATAATGGAAAAAGTGAGCGAAGTGAATTACAAGGTCAGACAACCAGGAAGGCGAAAGCCCGAACAGATCTATCACGTTAATTTGTTGAAAGCCTGGAGGGATAGAGAGTCCCTAGTCGCAGACACTTGGTCACCAGCTCAAACTGGTTGCATCATTCCTGAGGTTGGAATAGCAGCCACCTTGTCACAACCCCAACAACAGGAGGTTAAGGAGTTTGTGCTTCGCAACAAGGAGGTATTCTCTGAGCTGCCGGGACAAACATCTGGGGTAGAGCATGACATCATTACCCCGCCCGGTGAAAGGGTGAAGTTAAAACCCTATCGGATCCCAGAGGCCCGACGGGAGGCAATACGGGAGGAAGTACAGAAAATGCTGAACTTAGGGGTGATAGAGGAGTCCCAAAGTGATTGGTCTAGTCCCATTGTGTTGGTGCCTAAACCGGATGGGAGCTGGCGATTTTGTAACGATTTTCGTCAGTTGAACAAAGTTACAAAATTTGACACCTACCCCATGCCACGTATAGATGAGTTGATCGACCGGCTGGGAACAGCCCGATACATGACGACTCTTGACCTCACAAAAGGGTATTGGCAAATCCCCCTGGCCAAGTCGGCCAAAGAGAAAACCGCATTTGTAACCCCAGACGGGGCGTTCCAATATAAAAGAATGCCGTTCGGGTTACAGAATGCGCCGGCCACATTCCAGCGGAAAATGGACCAGATGCTGAGGCCCCATCGGAAGTATGCTGCGGCTTACCTGGATGACGTAATTGTCCATAGCACAGATTGGGCCTCACATCTGCCAAAAGTGCAAGCAGTCCTGGACTCTGTTCGGGAAGCGGGGTTTACGGCTAACCCCAAGAAGTGTACCATTGGGCAGGAGGAGGCCAAATATCTTGGGTACACCATTGGGAGGGGAGTAATAAAACCCCAACTCAACAAAGTCGAGGCCATCCAGAGTTGGCCACGTCCCAACAGCAAGAAGCAGGTACGAGCCTTTCTGGGAATCGCTGGGTATTATCGGCGATTCATTCCCCACTTTGCTTCTAAGGCTGTGCCCCTAACCAACCTGACGAAGGGGAAAGGGTCGGTCATGATTAAATGGACCCCCGAGGCTGAGGCAGCATTCCAATTCTTGAAACAAGCCTTATGTAGCCAGCCAGTGTTGTACTCACCCGACTTCTCTAAAGACTTTGTCGTACAAAGTGATGCGTCAGATGTGGGGTTAGGAGCAGTATTGTCCCAGGTCTGGAACGGGGAAGAGCACCCAGTCATTTACCTCAGCAGGAAGTTGAAGTCCCATGAGGTAAATTACGCCACCGTTGAAAAGGAGTGTTTAGCGGTGAAGTGGGCTCTAGATTCCCTTCGGTACTACCTGCTAGGTAGGCACTTTGACATGGTTACGGATCACGCTCCGTTAAAGTGGATGGCTCAAAACAAGGAAACAAATAGAAGAGTGAATAGGTGGTTCCTGGCCCTCCAGGAATTCAACTTCACAGTAAAGCATCGCCCTGGCGTTCAAATGGGGAATGTGGATGCTTTGTCTCGAGTACATGAATGCCTGATTGCTGGTGTTCCAACCCCGAGGTTAAAACAAGAGAGGGGGGTATGTGACAGCAGGAAGGTAAAGTCACCTGGTTGCATCCAGGGGGGTAGATATATTTCGCCCAGATTCAGGCTTTACGCCGACTTATACAACTAGGTGGAGAGTTGTATAAGCCCAGCTAAGGCTAGTGGGCTCATGGATGACTCATACCTCTAGGGAGAGTGTGGGGCGTCGTGCAGACAGGGAGTTGATGAGACCAGCTGAAGCTTGTCAGCTCATTTAGGCCTCTATAAGAACTCCCAGATTCATTAGGTGTTAGCTCATGCCTGGACCCAGACCTGTGTGGACTGTCTAGGGAGAGAGTGAACCCTTGTGCGGTGAGACAAAGCCTGTGTGGCTATTTGCTTGGACATTTAAAACCAGGGACTTAGGGACTAGGACAGCACTAGGCTGATCCCAGTTGTTAGTTAGGAAACCTGTATGTTTAGTCAGAGGTCAAGTTGACCAGGATTTATTTTGTTTATGTTTCTTTTGCTTTGCTGTGTTTTGTCACTGTAAATAGAAAATAAACCGCACCTTTTTGATTTTGAAAACCACAACCTCCGTTTGCTGGGCCTGTTTTTGTGTGGGGAGCCCATCCCGGGGGTCACACACACCCGCTGCCGAGCTAACCCCCTCACAATATATATATCTATCTTTTTCCCCCGGACCAATGGGCCCAAAGGGAACCATGTCCTACTCCTTGCTAGACAGAAAAAAACTGATCTGCGAGATGCAGACTGAGAGGTTATACCCAGAGGGGGTCCGCCCCCTGGGCGGTACTGTAGAAGGTGTGATGCAACACTTTTTACAAGTTTTTCTGCCTAGTCACTCCTAATTAACGGATAATACCCACTTTGTCAATAGAGAAGCTGTGTCGGTCCATGGACGAAAGAGTAATCTGTGTTTTCACCATTGTGCCAAACAATCGTTTCCAGCTGAAATATCATTTGAAACCTTTGAACCAGCATGTAAGGGAGCACGACTCTATTGACCACCAAGGTAAGGGGGCCTACTCCAAAGAGCACCTTATCTCTACTGACATGTAATGTTAGGCTGGCCATATATGGTTAGTATTTTTCTGTTCAGCAAGCGGGACTGAATGAAAATATACCAGCATATGCCTCCATCTACACAACAAGGTGGATGGATGGTGGATGGACGGCTGCCCCCTCCCCCACCAGTACAATTGTGCACACATTTGTTTCCGGAATTTATTATTTAATTTCATGATTTCCTGAAAATAATTTTGTCAATAAGGTCCCTTACATTTGGGCATTCCAATCAGGTCCGCCTGTCAGTTTTTAAGGCAGACTTTATCGGAAAATTCATTCATCCTGTTTATGTCCAAAAAAAATATAAAAAACAACAAAAAAATGTAAGGGGACTCTGTCCTCTTCCGTTTAGATGGAGCAGATTGGAGGTAGCTGGGTGTAAACAGATAGCAGGGTCTGTGAGCTGCAAACTCCGTTGCCATTGTGCTGCCCCATGGGGCAGATTCCCTTCTGCTGAACAGAAGGGAATCTGCCCCATGGGGCAGCACAATGGCCAAGTAGATAACACCTCTGCCTAGGAGCACTAGGGTCATTGGTTTGAATCCCAACCATGGCACTAACTGCACGGAGTTTGCATGTTCTCCTTGTGCCTGTGTGGGCATGCTGGTAGTTTAATTGGCCCTAGTATGTGAATGTATGAATGTGAGTTAAGGACCTGAAATTGTAAGATCCTGATGTGAATATGGAATATATATATATATATATGTAAAGTGCTGCATAAATTGACAGAGCTACCGTATATCATTTTCTGTAATAAATAAATGTAAAAGGGCCTTCGAGTGGTGTTAAAAAATAATCCTTACTGGGTGTCAAATATGCGAAGTAAGCCACTTTTTCTTTTTTTTTATAATTATAGCTATAATTCATTGGTCACACCAATTTACCATATGCTGTGAATAGAGAGATTTTTAGCAGGGATAACAAAGGCCTGAACATTATTTCAAAAGTCTCTATGTGGTAAAAAGATTGAGAAATCATATGTAAAATCTAGCAAACAAGATAGAATAATAAAGGTAAATATTCATATTACAAAGGACTTGCAAGCTAAGGGAAATCCTTACTTACCAGCTTTCCTATTTCCTAGCAGTTTTTTTTACGCCTCAAGTTCAGTTTTAATTAAAAATGTTTCTCAATTAGCTTAAAGGGTTATTTTGATTTGTTAGTAGACACAACATTAAAATTACTATTTTTACATACAAAAATGCCTGTTGAAGCTCTTCAGGCATTTGCTTTTGCTGTATTTTGTATTACTGTTATTGTTAGCATTCTGTAGCTTTTACTTTCACAAGCACATTGGACTGGAAGCCACCGTTGCCAAAAGGAAAAAAAAGAAGTTACTTCATCCCCGAGACAATGGCCAAGCGAGGTCACCGGCAGTAGTACCAACCCCTTTGGCAAGGAATAGGTTAGGATACTGCAGACCAAAATGGTAGGAATAAACTTGTTTACAGCATTATACCAGCCAGTTCAGCCATCTTATCGAGACACAGACATAGATTTTAAAACAAGTGTTATGCATTGTACATGAAAGAGCCACGTTTTCTGTTATTTGGAAAGTAGTACAAATTGATCTTTATTTGGTTACACATTGATTGTTGTTATATTGCCTTTAAATAATGTTGTCCCTATCTCACTCCGAAGCTAGGGGGAAGCGATGTAGTTAGTCCCACCCTTCATGCTTTAATCTCCATTCATCACATGTACTGAATTCTACTGGAGCTAGATATACCGGTACTATGATTACAGTACGTATCTGATGTTCATTTGTTATGATCTGCATAAGATTTGGATTAGAAAGCTTTCTACAATCTACAAGATGTCATTAGGATTGATGCACAGGTTTCCCGTACATCCGCCAAGATCAGGGAAGTCCAAAACCACCCAGCTTTGCATGGAAAATCTGAGAGGTGGACTCAAGTTCCACTTTAAAGAGATATAGCGGTACTCCCAGTTAAGAGGGCTGCCGGTATTGATTTGGGCCCTGTAATGCACCGCTGTCAACCCCTGGCTATCGGCTCTAATCTCCCGTGGCACAGCTAGTGATAGTGGGATAGGACCGCGTGACTGCAACTGTTGGTGACGCAGTCCTATAGCACAGGGCTTGACAAATTTGCTTGGAATCTGGGAGCCAGCTAAAAAAGTTAGGAGCCAGGAACGCGCCCTGTCCCGCCGAGCTTGCGCGCAGAAGCGAACGCATACGTGAGTAGCGCCCGCATATGAAAGCGATGTTCAAACCACACATGTGAAGTATCGCCGTGATTGGTAGATCGAGAGCAAAAATTCTAGCCCTAGACCTCCTCTGTAACTGAAAACATGCAACCTGTAGAATTTTTTAAACGTCGCCTATGGAGATTTTAAAGGGTAAAAGTTAGTCGCCATTCCACAAGCGGACGCAATTTTGAAGCGTGACATGTTGGGTATTAATTTACTCAGCGTAACATTATCTTTCACAATATAAAAAAAAATTGGGCTAACTTTACTGTTGTCTTATTTTTTTATTAAAAAAAAGTGTATTTTTTCCAAAAAAAGGGCGCTTGTAAGACCACTGCGCAAATACGGTGTGACAGAAAGTATTGCAATGACCGCCATTTTATTCTCTACGGTGCTAGAATAAAAAATATATATAATGTTTGGGGGTTATAATTAGAGGGAAGGAGATGGCAGTGAAAACAGGCAGGGAAACTCCATTAGCATTGCTGCTTGTCCTGTCATACCAACGGCCACCACAAGATGTCGCTAGATCACAGAAGGAAGCATAGGCCTGCAGAAGGCCGCAAAGCCGCGGCCTCAATTACCGGCCGGCGCGGCCCGACGCGTTCCCGCGGCGCGGAGGGGGGGGGGGCACGGAGACACAGGATACCCCCGCTTTGCTGCCCCAGGCGCCAGGTCGTTAATTCTAGTCGCAATGGCGACCTGGCGCCCGCGGTTTGTCGAGCCCTGCTATAGCAAACATACACAGAATATACTTTAAAACTCATATTAAAGTAAGCGAAACTGACACCAAATGTACTTTACCCAGATATTTTACTGATGCTAATGGGCAAGTAATTAAATAACAGTATAACAAGTTGCATAGTTGCCAACATTGCAAAAAAAACATCTGGGACACTTTTTTTGTATTGAGGCGGAGCCTTGCTATAATCAGGGGGCGGGGCATTCGTTTGTAGGCGTGTCATGTAGGAGTGAAAAATGCGGCGGGCGTAGCGCGCCGCTGCGAAAAATGGGCGTGGTTTACGCACGATAGTGGGTGTGGTTTAAATGGGCGTGGTTCAAAGGGGTGTGGCTAGAGTCCGAGGTGAGAGAAAGAGAGAGAAAGAAATAGAAAGAAAGAAGCCAGATCCTACACCACAATAGAAATGTGTAACAAAATTGGCAGATAAGGATACTCCAAAACACCTGTTGGCGCTTCAATCATCCCGGCACCATGGTTGTTACGGTGTCAGGATGATTGAAGCACATTATTTCTATTATTACATTGTAATATAAAATGAAATCATTCAACTCACCATAATGCCGAATCAGTGGAAGCCCTGAGCGTGTTACCTGCCACGTCGCCTGCCACCAGATGGCCTCCCCAGCAGTCCGTCCTTGCATCAGGTGCCTCCCTAGCAGTCCGTCCTTGCATCAGGTGCCTCCCTAGCAGTCCGTCCTTGCATCAGGTGCCTCCCCAGCAGTCCGTCCTTGCATCAGGTGCCTCCCCAGCAGTCTGTCCTTGCATCAGGTGCCTCCCCAGCAGAGCCCCCTCCACACTTGTGGACAAGGGTCCAAAAATCATGATTGTCCCGGGAAATTCGGGACTGTTTGGCAACTATGCACTACACTGATTACCCCGCCACCCACTACACTACACTACACTGATTACCCCGCCACCCACTACACTGATTACCCCGCCACCCACTACACTGATTACCCCGCCACCCACTACACTGATTACCCCGCCACCCACTACACTGATTACCCTGCCACACACTACACTGTGATTACCTCGCCACCCACTACACTACACTGTGATTACCCCGCCACCCACTACACTGATTACCCCGCCACCCACTACACTACACTGTGATTACCCCGCCACCCACTACACTGATTACCCCGCCACCCACTACACTGATTACCCCGCCACCCACTACACTGATTACCCCGCCACCCACTACACTGATTACCCTGCCACCCACTACACTACGATTACCTCGCCACCCACTACACTGATTACCCCGCCACCCACTACACTACACTGTGATTACCCCGCCACCCACTACACTGATTACCCCGCCACCCACTACACTGATTACCCCGCCACCCACTACACTACACTGTGATTACCCCGCCACCCACTACACTGATTACCCCGCCACCCACTACACTACACTGTGATTACCCCGCCACCCACTACACTGATTACCCCGCCACCCACTACACTACACTGTGATTACCCCGCCACCCACTACACTGATTACCCCGCCACCCACTACACTGTGATTACCCCGCCACCCACTACACTGATTACCCCGCCACCCACTACACTGTGATTACCCCGCCACCCACTACACTGATTACCCTGCCACCCACTACACTAATTTCTACACTACACTGCATTCCAGGCAGCATAAATTGCAGGACTATAGAGTGAGCGATCTGCAGCTAGATGTGCGATGAGCTGCAGTGCTGCTGGACTTACTTTGTGCTGTGCTTGTCGTGGGATCCTCCTGAGTCCTCCCCTAACCTGAGGTGACTCTGAGGACATCCGACACAGCAGGTGGCAAGGTAAAGACAGCCCCGGCTGTGCCATGGCGGGCGGGTGCAGCGCAGGCATTGCTAGGCAGTTATGTTTGGGAGGGGAAGAACTTTTCCATCACCTCCAGCAGCGATCGGTGGCGGCGGCGGCAGGGTTAAGGGTCACTGTGTGAAGGGAGGGGCCACCGAAGAGAGAGAGCCGCGATTGGCTGCCCCTCCCCTCACACTAGACGTCAGTGAAACTAACACTTGTGGCGGCGACGGCGGCCATTTTGGTGTAGCCGTCGCCGTTTTAAGCCCTAAACATTCCCAAATTTACCGGGACAAAACGGGACAAAAAGAATTGGGCTTGTCCCGAATCGGGACAAGCCCAATTCGGGACAAGGGTCCAAAAATCGTGCTTGTCCCGGGAAATTCGGGACTGTTGGCAACTATGCAAGTTGTAGATCCCTGCAATAAACAGTATTTAAAATGAACAGAACAAACAGACTACTCAAGTAATGCGATGCAGCTCTAGCGCTGCCCTTTTACAATCACTTCCCCTTGTGGGCAGACGGACTCTCAGAAATGTCTACCTACGGGAGGCACCTGATGCAAGGACGGACTCTGCTGTCACAAGCACCTGATGCAAGGACGGACTCTGCTGTCACAAGCACCTGATGCAAGGACGGACTCTGCTGTCACAAGCACCTGATGCAAGGACGGACTCTGCTGTCACAAGCACCTGATGCAAGGACGGACTCTGCTGTCACAAGCACCTGATGCAAGGACGGACTCTGCTGTCACAAGCACCTGATGCAAGGACGGACTCTGCTGTCACAAGCACCTGATGCAAGGACGGACTCTGCTGTCACAAGCACCTGATGCAAGGACGGACTCTGCTGTCACAAGCACCTGATGCAAGGACGGACTCTGCTGTCACAAGCACCTGATGCAAGGACGGACTCTGCTGTCACAAGCACCTGATGCAAGGACGGACTCTGCTGTCACAAGCACCTGATGCAAGGACTGACTCTGCTGTCACAAGCACCTGATGCAAGGACGGACTCTGCTGTCACAAGCACCTGATGCAAGGACGGACTCTGCTGTCACAAGCACCTGATGCAAGGACGGACTCTGCTGGGAAAGCACCTGATGCAAGGACGGACTCTGCTGGGAAAGCACCTGATGCAAGGACGGACTCTGCTGGGAAAGCACCTGATGCAAGGACGGACTCTGCTGGGAAAGCACCTGATGCAAGGACGGACTCTGCTGGGAAAGCACCTGATGCAAGGACGGACTCTGCTGGGAAAGCACCTGATGCAAGGACGGACTCTGCTGGGAAAGCACCTGATGCAAGGACGGACTCTGCTGGGAAAGCACCTGATGCAAGGACGGACTCTGCTGGGAAAGCACCTGATGCAAGGACGGACTCTGCTGGGAAAGCACCTGATGCAAGGACGGACTCTGCTGGGAAAGCACCTGATGCAAGGACGGACTCTGCTGGGAAAGCACCTGATGCAAGGACGGACTCTGCTGGGAAAGCACCTGATGCAAGGACGGACTCTGCTGGGAAAGCACCTGATGCAAGGACGGACTCTGCTGGGAAAGCACCTGATGCAAGGATGGACTGCTGGGGAGGCCATCTGGTGGCAGGCGACGTGGCAGGTGACACGCTTCCACTGATTCGGCATTATGGTGAGTTGAATGATTTCCTTTTATATTACAATGTAATAATAGAAATAATGCGCTTCAATCACCCTGACACTATAACAACCTTGGTGCCGGGATGATTGAAGTGCCAACAGGTGTTTTGGAGTATCTTTATCTGCCAATTTTGTTACACATTTCTATTGTGGTGTAGGATCTGGCTTCTTTCTCTCTCTCCATCTCTCTCCTTCTTTCCTTCATCTCGGACTCTAACCTCACCCCTTCTAAGCCACACCCACTATGGCGCGGAACCCACGCCCATTTTTTGCTTCGCGCGCCACATTTTTCATTACAGTGTGACACGCCTACAAACGAATGCCCCGCCCCCTAATTATAGCAAGGCTCCGCCTCAATGCAAAAAAGTGTCCCCGATGTTTTTTTGCAATGTTGGCAACTATGCGATTGGCGGTGTTTGATCGCTCAGTTCTCAGTTCCTTAGCCAGCAGGGGACCAATTCTGTATCCACCTAGGTAAGTATGATTCTGAAAAAAAAGTCATACTTCTCTTTTAAGGAATAATTAAGAGTTTTGGGCCAGGACGGTCTTTTTTTTTACTTGTTTCCAAAGTTGAAAAGCCTCACTGTGAAAAAAAAAGTAGCGTCGGGCTCTTGGCATCAAAAACCCAATGTGCCAACACTGACACAAAAAACATGTAAAAAAACATTAATAAATAAAATGCCTCACTTCAGTACTTGAGTGATTACAATGCAATGCAGCATGTATTAGACAGAAAATTCCACTCACTCGCACTGACCTCTGGACCCTCCTCGGGCAGCAGAGCCAAGCTCTTCTATCTATAAATTAACACTCTTCTTTGTTCCTGGTGAAACACACAAATTATAAATCTGAATCCCTTTATCTCGGTTTCTCCTGGCTAGGACAAAAGGCCTCACACATCAGTCAGGAAAATACACACCACACACACACATTATATATATATATATATATACATACACACACATTATATATATATATATATATATATACACACACACACATATATATATATATACACACACACACACACACACATATATACACACACACACACACACACATATATAATAGGATTTTTTGTACTCACCGTATAATCCTTTTCTCTGACATCCATGGACTGACACGGTGTCTCTTTACACTTTACACGTGGGTTATGTCCCTGCTTGCAGGAGAAGACCTAGGCAGAATGTGAGATGTTATACATACATTCTAAAAGCCAGAGCTGAACAGCCCCACCCAGGGGGCGGTCCCTCCGGACATAACCCTCCCACTACAGTCAGCAGACTTCAGTTCGTAACAAAGCAGTACAAACTTAAAAAGGAAGGGTGGGTGCCGTGTCAGTCCATGGATGTCAGAGAAAAGGATTTTACGGTGAGTACAAAAAATCCTATTTTCTCTTATCATCCATGGACTGACACGGTGTCTCTTTACACTTTACACGTGGGATGTCCCAAAGCAGTGTCAAGAGGGATGGGAGCAGTATAAATGGAAAAACCAAACTTTCACTCCAAGAAGACAGATCTCCTCAACGGAGGAGTCGCAACTTTAAACAGCGGCCTGCAGCACCCTGCGGCCGAAGGAAGCATCCGAAGATGCAACCACATCAACCTTATAAAAAACTTAAAAGGTATGAACAGACGACCAGGTCGCCTGGCACACTTGTGCGACCGACGCTTGATGTCGGAAAACCCAGGAAGCACCAATTGCCCTGATGGAATGCGCCGTAACCGGAAAGGGAGGCGCCTGCCCTTTGAGAGCATAGGCTTGAATGACGGTTTGTCTGATTCCCCTAAAAATGATGGCAGACGAAACCTCTTGGCCCTGTTATGGACCAGGGGCAGTCACAAACAGTGAGTCGGACTTCCGAATAGAAGCAGTAGCAGACAGGTACACCCGTAAGGCTCGTACCACATCCAATATGTGCAGCGCAAACTCTCTGGGATGCGATGGGTGAGGACACAAGGACGGGAGGACAATGTCCTCATGTAGGTGAAAGGTAGACACCACCTTTGGCAAAAGGGAAGGTCGCGGATGCAACACCGCCTTATCCCTATGGATGACTAAATATGGCGACTTGCAGGACAAAGCCGCCAACTCAGACACTCGTCAAACAGAAGTGATTGCCACTAAAAGGCCACCTCCTGAGACAAGACAAGAGAGGAATATCCCGGATATTCCCAAAAAGGAGGTTCCTGGAGGACCGAGAGCACCAAATTCAGATCCCACGGTGGGAGAGAAGGCTTGACAGGAGGGAGCACATGGCGAACCCCCAACACAAGGTGCTAACCAAGAAATGACCCGCTAGAGGTCGCTGAAAGAAGACGGCCAAGGCCGAAATCTGATCCTTGATGGTACTCAAAGCAAGCTTTTGGGTCACTCCACACTGTAGAGGACGCAGGATTCTGGGGACGGAATACGTCCGAGGACGCCAGTCCAGCGCTTTGCATATGGCGATAAAAGCTTTCCAGGCACGGTGATAGATCTGCCTGGAGGAAGACTTCCGTGTCCTTAACATGGACAAAATGACAGAGTCCGAGAGACCTCGGTCCCTCAACACCTGGCTTTTAACAGCTCTGCCGTTAAAGCCAGAGACTGTAAGCCGGATGAAACATAGGACCTTGAGACTGAAGGTCCTCCCTCATCGGCAACCGCCAGGGAACGTCCGCAACGAGACGTACCAGATCAGCGTACTAGTGACGCTGAGGCCAATCCGGAACAATTAGGATCACCGGAGTTTATATCAGGCGATAAGGACCCTATGGGGCCACCAACGCATCCGAGTCATCGCCCAAGGATCCCTGGATCTGGCCACAACCTCGACCCTTGCGACTGAGTCGAGAGGCCATCAGGTCCACATCCGACGTGCCCCACCGTCGGCAAAGGAGTCGAAATATGCAAGGACCACTCTTCCTGGTCCGGCGTCTGGCGATTGGCGACTCAGATAGTCCGCCCCTACAGAGCCGGCACGTTTCTTCCGGCCCACTTCAGGATACGGATTACCTCGGAAGCCGCCGCTGAGCTCCGAGTCCCCCCGTGATGGTTTACATACGCCACCGCCGTGGCGTTGTCCGACTGGCTCCTGATGGAGCGACCCCGTACTTTCTCCGACCTGAGGAGAGACACAGTCTGATGGCCCGTATTTCCAGAACAGTGATTGGTAAATGGGCTCGTCCGGAGTCCAAGGCCTTGAGCCGACAGGACTCCCCAGACTCCACCCCAGCCCGTCAGGCTGGTGTCCGTCGTGAGTACCGTCCATTGGATGGGAGGGGAACGACTTTCCGGACCGAAGAGCCGAGGGTCCCAACCACCATGTCAGGGACGCCCTGACCAGGTGAATCACCTGGATCCGAAGATCCAAGGACAACGGGGATTTGTCCCAGGTGGACAAGATCTCCTTCTGCAATGCCCTGGTGTGTGATTGGGCATACAGAATGGCCGCGAAGGAAGCCACCAGGAGTCCCGGGACTCTCATGCAAACAACGGATTGACAACCATGTTCGGGATGTCAGCACCCGCACCGCAGACTGAAGTGTCAGCAACTTCTCCAGAGGTAGGATACCTTTGCCTCCAAGGAGTCCAGAACCAGAACTAGATACTCCAGACACTGAGTCGGGACCAGGACTGACTCCTGAATGTTCAGGAACCACCCGAAGTCCCTGAGGGCCTAATTGACGATAGTCACCTTTCCTCTAAGTCTGAGCACTTTCTGCTCATAGCAGAAGACCGTCCAGATAGCCCACGACAGCAATACCTCGCTGTAACAGAAGGCTAGAACCGGAGCAAGCACCTTGGTGAACACCCTTGGTGCCGAGGCAAGGCCGAAAGGAAGAGCCACAATCGATAGTGGACTTCGCTGATCGCAAGGCGCAGAAACTTCTGGTGACTTGCGCAGATCGGAACATGCAAGTAGGCGTCCTTGAAGTCCAAGGACGCCAGAAGAAAATCCCTTTGGTGGAGTGTAGCGATCACCGTGCGAATGGATCCCATGCGGAATTTCTGCACCTTCTCGAAGGCATTCAGGGCCTTGAGGTCCAGGATAGGTCGAACCACGTCCTATTTTTGGGACGACAAACAGATTCAAGTAGAATCCCTGAAAACTCTCCTGTGACGGAACCGGC